>JAKTPC010000021.1:0-143127 GCA_030557395.1 Ambrosiozyma platypodis
CTCCAACTCCAGTTAGTGAAAAGAAGGCTGAACCTATTCCAGCTGTTGAAAAGAAGGTTGAGCCAGTTATTGCTAAACCAGTTGCTCCAACCCCAGTTACTGAAAAGAAGGCTGAACCTGTTCCAGCTGTTGAAAAGAAGATTGAACCTGTTATTGCTAAACCAGTTGCTCCAACTCCAGCTACTGAAAAGAAGGTTGAGCCAGTTATTGCTAAACCAGTTGCTCCAACCCCAGTTACTGAAAAGATGGCTGAACCTATTCCATCTGTTGAAAAGAAGATTGAACCAGTTATTGCTAAACCAGTTGCTCCAACTCCAGTTACTGAAAAGAAGGCTGAACCTGTTCCAGCTGTTGAAAAGAAGGTTGAACCAGTTATTGCTAAACCGGTTTCTCCAACCCCAGTTACTGAAAAGAAGGCTGAACCTATTCCAGCTGTTGAAAAGAAGGTTGAGCCAGTTATTGCTAAACCGGTTTCTCCAACCCCAGTTACTGAAAAGAAGGCTGAACCTATTCCAGCTGTTGAAAAGAAGGTTGAACCAGTTATTGCTAAACCGGTTTCTCCAACTCCAGTTAGTGAAAAGAAGGCTGAACCTATTCCAGCTGTTGAAAAGAAGGTTGAGCCAGTTATTGCTAAACCAGTTGCTCCAACCCCAGTTACTGAAAAGAAGGCTGACCCTGTTCCAGCTGTTGAAAAGAAGGTTGAGCCAGTTATTGCTAAACCGGTTTCTCCAACCCCAGTTACTGAAAAGAAGGCTGAACCTATTCCAGCTGTTGAAAAGAAGATTGAACCTGTTATTGCTAAACCAGTTGCTCCAACTCCAGCTGTTGAAAAGAAGATTGAGCCAGTTATTGCTAAACCAGTTGTTCCAACTCCAGCTGTTGAAAAGAAGGTTGAACCTGTTATTGCTAAACCGGTTTCTCCAACCCCAGTTACTGAAAAGAATGTTGAACCTGTTATTGCTAAACCAGTTGCTCCAACCCCAGTTACTGAAAAGAATGTTGAACCTGTTATTGCTAAACCGGTTTGTCCAACCCCAGTTACTGAAAAGAAGGCTGAACCTATTCCAGCTGTTGAAAAGAAGGTTGAACCAGTTATTGCTAAACCGGTTTCTCCAACTCCAGTTACTGAAAAGAAGACTGAACCTATTCCATCTGTTGAAAAGAAGGTTGAGCCAGTTATTTTTAAACCAACAGCTTCCCCGGTTCTTGACAGTAAGAAGGATTCAACTCCATCTGTAGTAAAGAGAGGGGTACCTGCACGATTGTCAGTAGGAAATGAAGTTGATCGAGCTCCTTCGGTTTCTAAAGATGTTACGGTACTGATGGATAGACCAGTTACTGCAGATGATGCGAAGACTTTGGAAGCTACTTGTCCAAAAGATGATAACTCGCCAGTGCTGGTTGCAAAAGAGGAGGAATGCTCCCCCGTTCTAATTCTTAAAGAGGAGGAAATACCTGCTGTTGTGATTCCGGAAATAATTTCAAGTGAATTCAAGGTTTCTAAAGAGAGTTCCAAAAAGGATGCCGAGACTGAGTCTTTAGTTACAGATGCAGATGATGAAGCTTCGATTATTGAAAAGAGCATTGAATCGTCACATGTTTCAGCAGACACTAAGGTGGTTACAACTGAAAAGAGAAATGAAAAGATTGAGCCAACTATAGTTAGGGCTGTTGTTCCCACATCTCTCCATGATTTTACACCAAGAGATCCAGCTAGGGGATCAGACACTTCTAAGAAATATGATATCTTTGAGTCTGATAGTGATTCTGGATAGGTATTTTTTTTATTTTACTATTATTGATCATTTACTCATCCTCTTTTCTTTTTTTAATTTTCTCTCGTTGCTTATACACCTTGATTTTCTTACTTTGCTGCACATGAGTTTTGATTTTTTTAATACTGCATTCATTATATTTAAGTTTCACTGTTTTTTAACCTTTATTTGATTTTGTTTACGATACTTTTTTATCTGTTTTAATTTGTTTTAATCTTGTTGTGATATCACTTTTTCATTACTTGTTTTTTTTTACTTATTGCACATATTCCCTTTAATCGTTGTTTTTAATAGTTTTTACCACTTTTCAAGTTATATTAATTTATTGTTCTCGATTTCCTTTTTTTACATATATTACATTTTAAATCTTAAATTTCCCATTTTTTACTTATTCTCTTATCCCCCTCCCCTTTCTCCTTTGTTTTTGTTGATTGTTACACTTAATATATCATTTACACTTTTGTGCGGACTATGGCGCAATAGCACAGGCACCCCCCTCCGAACAAGCCAAGACAAGGGAGTCTGGCTTTGTTACTTACGATTAGTAATGGGTTATATGTTCTGGCTGTAACTGTAATTGGTTAAGGTCAGAGATAAAATAAAATCAAATAAATACCAGGACTTTGGTTCTACAGACATCATTCCGGGTTCTGAACGTTGCCAAGCGCCATTCAGCTGAGCCTAGATCCCAGATCCCCAAGCAGCAGAGCTTAAACAATTATGCATATATATATATATATATATCATATATGGCCATAATTGCAAAACATCAATCCAGTTAGTGCTTAAGGGCGTCGTAATTGTTTCAGATCTTCTCTCTAAGTGTTTATCAAATGGTACTTTATTTACTTCTAGAGTTCTTGCTGCTCTGTTCTTTTCTGTTCCTTTCAAGCTGTCCTTGACCTAATCCACTTGTTTCTTTCATCTCCCTCAAAAGGACATCCAAACACAACTATCATATACACACATCACACTGTTGTACCTTGAAAGCTTTATTTTTCACAATTCTAGTTTTATTGTGCAATTAGAACTCTGTACAGCACTACACTCGTTATGGCTATTTACTTAAGAGAAACACCACCTATTCCATCATTCAATGAGAAGTTTTATCCCACAAATACCTCATTACCTAAGATAAGGATATTTCTACTAGTTGGCTTCCTATGTTCAGTTTTAATCTTTGATCATGTGTTTGAATGGTCAAAACAGCAAGAACTGAAAATCATGGAGCATCACATGAGTGGCCTAATTTTGAGATACCCAAAGGCTAAAGGATCAAATCCTTATGATCCAAGAATTACTGAACAAAGACTAAAGAAACAATATCCTTATGAGCACACTGGAAAACCAATTCCAAATCATATTTTTCAAATGTGGAGGATGACTCCAGCTTCAGATGAATTCCCATATAGGGATTTATACGAAAGATGGAGATCAATCAATCCAAGTTATGAATACATTTTCAACACAAACGATAACATCATTGAGCTAATTAGAGATGAATTTAAAGATACAGTTCCAGAAGTCATTGAAGCTTTAGATTTATTACCTAGTTTAATTTTGAAGTCTGATTTTTCAAGATATATCTTGGTTTACTTATATGGAGGTACATATGCTGATTTAGATACATACCTAGCAGAGCCATTATCAGGCTGGTTTGATTCTCATAGAGACGTTGGGTTTGCATGTGGTATTGAAGAAGATCGTAATATTCCAGATTGGCAGTCCAGACAAACAATCAGACTACAACTGGAACAATGGTTTTTCAAATCACAACCGAGACACCCAGTGTTAAGAAATCTAATAAGTACCATCGTTTACACAACATTCAAAGCACAAAAAGAAGAGAAACTGCAAGCATACTGGAGAGACTTTCGTGGTATTGATAGATGTAAGTCTGTTAACATCATGGAGTGGACTGGTCCTCAGGTATACACAGGTGTTCTATTTGCATATTTCAATTCGTTGAAGAATCCCACTATCATAGATACGAAAACTATTAGATTAACACAATGGGAAAAATTGCACGGTCCGGATATGGTTCCTGGTGTTCCAATCGACTGGAGATTCCTCACTGGTATTGATGCTCCTTTATTAATTGATGATGTTGTTGTTTATCCGATTAGAACAGTCAGAGAGCCTGACAAAAATTGTGTTCATGGATATTGCTATCTGCAACATCATTATAGTGGTTCTTGGAAAGGAAGTTAAAGATTTTGTTTTTTGTTTGTTATATTGCTGTTTTTGTTTCTTTGGATGTTTGCATTTTTGCATTTTTTATTTTCTAGTCATATAAATTAAAGGGAATTGGACTTTTCAAAATTTCAAACTACAAGGCTCGTGTCTACCTGTAGTCGTAAAGTACCAACAGTGCAACAGGTAAACCGGATTAACATGTCTTGCGATTAGATACTATTTGATACGATAAACAAGTTCCAGTCCTTAGCTCTTCTAATAGGTGGAAGATGATAAACTGGGACCTACAATCTCACATTAATTCGCAGGAAATTGACTACAACATTTCAACAATAATATCTACTTGTAGACACAAAAAGGGGGAGGGAGGATAATGAGAAAAGGCTTATCATGCCAGTAAGAGTAGTTGAATATGAAAGAGGAAACGAATAACAAAAACACTGCTTAAAAAGCACAAAAGACTACAAATGTAAACATAAAAGAATCTACGCCACCAGACAAAGCAATGGACAAAACAAAAGCAATAAAAAAGTCAAAACAAAACATTTAAGCTATTTAAAGTTAAGTATGGTCTTCTTTTGTCCATTGGTACCACCAGTAGCATTAGTTGAATAAGTGAATCTACTACTGTTATTAGAAGAAGAAGCAACACCAATAGACAACCTCGAACCTGAGCCAGTGTTTGAACCAGTATTTGAACCAGTAAACGAAGAAGAATCATCATCATCTTGATTATAATAACTACTACCATAATTGCTCGAATCCAAATCAAGATTAGCTAAACGTTGCTTGTACCTACGTGAATGGATCTTAGTTGTGATCAATGACTCTAACAATCTTTCCAAATTGATGGTTGATTTAACATCCAATTTCAATTCTGCAATTTCATTACCAAAGTTCTTTGTGAACAATTCAACCATTGCTTGATGTTGTGGTTTTAAACTAGGAGGAATCAATGCATGATGTAACTTTAATAGTTTGTTTAATAATGTAATTAAACTATTGAACGAATTCTTCAAATATTTGACGTTCAAATCAAAATCTGGTTCATCGCTCTTAGCATTAAAGAAAGCCCTGTATTGACCAACACCACCATTCACTGGAGAATCAACAGTACCAGATAAAATTCTAGATAAGTTATTGAAAGCAGAACTTGAAGCAATACTTTTAGCATCGATACCTTCTTTCAGGTTTTGTTTAATTAAAAATTCCAACGCTGCCAATTCTTCATTCTTAGCAATCAACGATTTAACAGCATTTTTAATTGGTGATAATTTAATAATATGAGTAGTTTTAATTTCAGATCTATTCATTAAAGTAGGGAAAGTTAAAAATGATTCATATGTGATTTCTTCAGTCCATAAATTACTAACATTAGTCGAACCTGGGATTCTTCTAGTTGAAACAAAGGTATTCAAATTCTTACTGTCAACATATTGTTTGGCCATGAATGTCATATGAGAATCGTTAGAATGCTTGTATGGAGTAACAGTCTTAATATGTAAAAACTTACCAAAAGGTGTCTTAACTAACAATCTCTTAGCTTCATCTTCATTTGAAATAATTCTTGAACCTGGATACTTTCTAGATAATCTATGATTAATAGAGGTGATATGTTCAAATGGCAAACCTTCATAAATAAACTCTTTACCTCTAATTGAATTTGGAAAACCAAAACCAATATATGAAATCTTAAAGAAAGATGACTCCATTCTACCAACAGTTTCCAATGAATTGTAACCTTTAGCTAATTCAGTATGACAGAAACTTAAACCTTTCAAATCAAAGTTATATTTGGAAAAAGCATCTAATAATTCTTGATAACAGTCAATAGCTTGTTCGACTTTGCCACCTTTATTAAAATTTGATGCGATTAACTTGAATAAGGCTTCCTTTCTTTTGAATTCAGATTGACTTGGGAAACGAGGAGAAGCACAAGCTGGTAAGAATGATGAAGTATCCCAGTTATAAGTATTAGCTAATAATTCTAACGATAAAGCAGCTTGAACAAAATCTTTCTTACCTAAATATGACTCATACATGCTACTAATAAAAGATTGCAATAGTTCAGGTTTATCAACATTCATTAAATAACCGGCAACATTGATCTTATAGAAAGTTCTATCATCATCGAATTCTTGACCATCTGGAATCTTCTTCATTTCAGCAGCAGTAGTTAAAAATTCAAATAAAGTATTGACAAATTGCATAACTGGTTGATATGCTTCATCTTCAACTTCTAAAGTAACCAGAGTTTTCAAATACCCAATAAACGACTTGATTTCGGTAATTTCAGGGGAATATCTTGAGCGATGAAAAAAAATCTCATATAATGAACTAATTGTAGACCTTTCTAATTCATATAGAGATTGATTGTCAACCCATTCAGAAACAATAATTGACCAAAACATTTTAGTACCAAGTTCAAGACAAGTATCACTTCTTTGCATAGCAACAACTAGTAACTCTAGAATGACACCATAATCTTCTTCAGAATAAATAACTTTTTGGAAAGCACCAAATTGTTCTAAACCAAACCGTTGCTTTTCTTCAGCAGTTGCTGGTCTACCTAGAGCTTCCCAAACACGATAAACAGACCTCATAGTTTTACCTCTAATACCACCCATAAGATTATAACAAGCTTTTCTGACGATGATACTTAAATGTTCAAGTGAGGCTGGCTTAGAATCAGCACATTTCAACATGAAAACAACGAAATCCAAATAAACTTTCTTTGGGAATCTTTCGGGATAGTCCAATTGAGGAGGTAACTTTTTTAAAACCAACGAAGAGAAATATTCTTGGTAAATTTCATTAATATGAATAGAAGTGGCTTTCAAAGAAATCCATTTTGGTCCAGGGTAGTAAGTTGGATCAGCCATTAATCTCATAGCGTGATTAGTTTTCAGAATATACATCAAATCTCCAGTAACGCTAGCAGGAGTGCCTAAGAATTCATCTAAATAGGTATAGCTAACAGGATACGGTTCACCTTTACCCCAAATGCGATCGTAAACATCATTAATCTCCCAAGAAATATGAGTAGCAAAGACCAAAACAGCGTTAAATTCAATTAAAATTTCACAAAATGATTCATCATTAACGGAAGAATCCATAGTAAATTCTTGGAAAGGATAAGCAGTTGGGAACAATTGGGTAAATGATCTCTTCGGTTTCAACATACCTTTAGCAAAACAATAATCGACATATTCACAGAAAGCACCCGCCAATGGAGCATACATTCTAGCAAAGATCAAATATAATTCGTAAGACTCATCAAAGAAAAGTTTTTCAGAACCAAAACTTGTACTCATAGCAGATAATATAACATTTAAAGCCAGTCTTGAAGCATCTATATCAATTGTTTTACCTAGTATAATTTCAAAAGCAGAAGACAACGCATTGCTATATAATAGTTCTCTAGCTTGTTTGGATTCAGTATCAACTAAAAATGAATGCAAGGTTCTAATAAGAAAGAATAGTTTATTGATGATAAATTTATGTTGTTTATTTTTCTTCTTGTTCATTAAAGCGTTATTTGAAGATTCTTCTAAAGCACCTAAACCTTTCAATCCCATAGAAGCAGTCCAACTCTCAACAAATCTAACTAATTGAATATCATCAAAATTATCTCTTAACGCTTCTAAAATCAATTCCAAATTCTCAACTAAAATCAATTGATCTGAAATTAAGCTTTCTTTACTTGAATTTAAAAATTCAGAAACAAAACCTGCAAACTCGGTAGCAGTTGAAACAAATGAAGCATTATCACAAATGGAAGAAGCAGCTATTCTTAAAACTAAAACAGAAACACGGCAAATAGCTCTACCAGTGGAGTTCCATTCTTCTTCAAAGGCCTTCAAATATCTATTTAAATCAGCAACTAAATATTCACCAATTTGAGGGAATTGTCTTTCCATTAATTTGTTAAATAAATAAACATACTGATCTTGTCTTGCAATTGCTAAATCTAATATATGAACAATACAATCAAAAGCAGCATCACCAAGAGTTTGGAATTTAGTTTCTCTTGCAGAACCATAAACACTCAGTAACTGATGTTTATCGTTAGCTAAAGAATAGATTTCCAGTAAGCTTTCGATCAATTCAGGGAAAAACTTGATAATAATGTTTAAACCGACTCTTCTTAATTTACCCAAAGTTGCAATTAAATTTTTATCAGTATTTGAAATATTCTTTTCGAAAATGGATCTCCAATTCAAAATCATTTCAACATAAGTATCAACATTATAATTTTTACCAGTATACTCTAAGTCAATTTCAACAGAGCCAACAGGCTGAGAAGATGTAGGAGAAAATAATTCAATATTTTTAACTTTTCTAGAATTAATACCAGTATCAGCAATTTGATTATAAACTCTTAATGGATATTTACCGGAACCAACAAATCGACCAGAAGAATAAACATCAAAGTATAAGAAATCATTTTCATTTGTTGGAGATGGAGATAACCCAGTGATCTGAATAGTTTCACAAACATACTCATCGGGAGAAGTTGATAAGAATTGCCAAGTGGATTTTGGAGTTTCATTTGTACCTTTTGAAAATTTGAGACTTTTAGAAGAAGAGCCCAAATCAACACTAATAAATTGTTTATCTTTTTCATCAAAATTTGGAATATTATGACATCTAATACATCTCAGATAAATTCTGCAATATGCTTCTTCAAGCGGATTATAAAACATTGTTTTGACTAAATCGATTGCACTAAAAGTACCAACCCCATTATCAAAAGCTTCTTGAGTAACTTCTTTGACAGAAACAATTAATTGTTCAGCTCTTGGATTGATAGCAACACCTTTATTTGATCCAGAAATAATACGATCAACTAATTCACCCCAACCATTGTTTGCCATAGTTAAAGACATCGCCAACATTGGATTCATACCTGGATAAATCTGAACAGATTGAGCTTCCCTAGTCATATAAGAAGCATATAACTTCATTGTAAATTGATGAGCTTCACCAGCACTTAAATGGCCTTTACGTCTCGAAAAAATTCTCGAAATATCAACGGCACCAGCACAAATACCCCTTCTAATTGATTTTAGAGTTGGAACATTATTATTAGTAGTATTGGTTTCAATTTTAATTGTTTCAGTAACTAAAGCAACTAAATAAATTCTACCAGCATCAACTTCAGTTGCAGGAACATTGCAAAACAAAGCACCAGATAAATTATCTAAAGAAATATCTTGACCAGGTTCCATTTTAATTGCATAACCTTCAGTTAGTCTTTTTTTGGAATTTCTTAAATAGACATAAGCAGTCATGCCAGCATAACCTTTTGGAACAATTCTAGTTGCACCAACAACTTGATGAAAATCAATTAAAATATGAGAAGGATAAGTTGGTTCAAATTTTTTATTCTTTTCTGGGTATAAAGGTAAATCCGCATTTGCAACAGGGAAGTTTGGAGCCAAAGCGTAAAACATTTGATTTAAAGCCAATCTACCAGTATTGACTAAAGTATCAACAGAATCGCCACCAGTTTTAAATTTGATCAACTCACCAGTATCAGAATCTCTTGATAAAATAGCTTGATAACCACAAATATCTTTGGATTGAAAATGAGCAATATCGCCTAAAACAGCGTTAGCAGAAGCATAAATCTTGGAAACAGAGGTCAACAGAGCAGCTGTCTGTCTCTTAGCAACAGCGACTTCACTAAGAGTGTATAAGTTATACATAATGTTAATTCTAATATCATATAATTGATTATAAACTTCAATCAATTTCTTAGCGTGTTCGAAATCACCTTTAGTATAAAGAGCGTAAATTTGAACAAAAGTGGTTTTCATACACAAGAAGATCTCATCAGGTAAAGACTTTGTGTTTTTAACTTGATCATAGACAGGGAAAGGAGGGATCTTGGCCTTCGCTCTAGTGGTTGAAGAAAGTAAAGAGCCAATATCAGAAGTGTCAGAAGGGTAATTCTTATCATTGAAGTCATGGTCGGCCATTGGAAGATAAACGTCCCCGACAACATCAGCGGTGAATTCTCTCTCGATTCTCACATGAGACATTGGGACGATAACGACGGAGACTTTGATTTCAGGTAACTTTTCTAAACTGACAGTAGCTGAGGATAGATCGGAGGGGAAAGTTTGAGAAGCAAGATAACCTCTGACCCACTTCTTGGACGCATTTTCGATTTCAAACAAGTAGATGATATCACCTGGATAGACGTTTTTGAAATTTTTCTTGATTCTGTCATCAGTCAGGGCTTTTTGCTTATTGAGAGGTAGGAAGGGCTTGGTGATGGTGGCACATGCCATCTTTGGCAATGGTTCCCACGAGGTCATGATTGGATGCTTGGTCAAGTAAAATATAGTCAGCTACTCTACAAGTAAGAAAAAGGGAAAAGGAAGAAAAAGGGGAAGGGGACACAATATATATGGGAAGCAGCGAGACTGCTTCAAACCCAAATCCTCGATCAACTGCCAGCCGGGGAATCTGTTTAATTTTCCGCATACGTACACACGGCAGGCAGGGAGAGGGGTTCGACTTTTCCGCTAGCGTTGATACAGCTGGCTTCTAATACGGGAAGTATTGGTATCTTGCTATCCATATCTGAATACACTAACTCGACTGAAGTAAATTGAAAAGACAGTCTAGCAAATCGCCCAATCTGGCCCACGCGGCTCGTGTTGGAATTTCGCCCAAAGCGGAAATCGCATCACAGTCGCATCACCCATAATCCTTCACTCCTTCCACATTTCTATTAATCCTGGTATAACAGCTGAATATCAACTATCACAATTTGTCACATTCCACTCCATTCCACCTTACTGGTAAACAGCTGGAAAGCACGTGGAGGAGACATTTTCGAGTTAACTGATTAACTGATCAACTGATCAACTGATATTTTTTGCAACGGCTGACTTCACTAAGCTAAATTAAAGTTACACTTTTTCCCTGGCCGAAGTTAGCTTAGAATAGTCAAGTTCCAATTTCCAACTTAGGTACAATACAATACAACGTAAAAACTTAATATATAGGGGTATAACAAACCATCTAGCCATATATGTATGAATCCATAAAATGGAAGTTCAAATATGTCAATTTAAATTTGCTCAATCAACCCCAGTTCTTAAGATCAAATCCATAGAACAATAAGATCATATAGAAAATTTTGAGGTCTTTTCATAAGATATCGAAAAAAGAGCATTCTCACTTACTTTAGCTCTCCCCTTTCAACGCGTATTTCTTCCTATGATCCGAGATCTTGGAATTTAATAATAGTACTATTAATATACCTAGATATTAGAGTTATCATTGACATTAAAATAAAGAGGCAGGACACATTCAAATGTCTATGTGCACATCAGCATAGCGTGAATAATGTTGATGATCCAACACGAATCAGGCACCTTACACTATGACAATATATAGCTTGTGATATTTGGGTGATCTATAAGTGTATATATATATCCACGATACTTTAACTGTGGGCTCAACAATCCCCAAACATATAGGGAAGAAACCCGAAGGTACTCGTAATCTAAGTAATATTATGTAATCTATTACGTATGTTGTCTTGAGCGACCTGTCGATTTGACCAGTATACAACAAAGTCTTTTCCATAGATATACGATAACCGCGAATATACAGACTCACTTGTGTGCATGGAAAACTATTCCGACTGGTCGCAGTAAATAATATAGACTCTATAGGTCTAGAGACTTAAAATCATAGTGATCAACCTTAATTATATTTGATTCAACTATTATAACAAGCGGCTAAGTAATACAGTAGTATATATATGCGTGGCAGTGTGATTATCAAATTCATATAAAAAAGCTTCTTTTCAGAATAAAGTGTAAACCGAGCAGGTATTTGGACCAAAACGTTAGAGGACAAATCTCTTCTATGTTCCATGAGCCACTCACCTCCAAAATTCGCATCAACAAATTGGTAATAACTTTTTAGTCTTGTCATGGAACTACATTCAACAGTAATTGTTGCCTCTTTTTTGACTTACCTTTAAATGATGGAATAATGTATCTAAGAAAACACCACTCCTTAAAGTCAGGTCCTCATTTAGTGCATGCTGACTTTGAGACATTATGGGTATATTTTTTGCAGAATGCTACACTCTAAATTCTGATGCCAATAAATATCATATAGATCCCTAAAATTAACCACAAATAAGCCTTAATAATAAAACAATTCGGTGAAAAAAAAGGAAAAACAAATGCGAAAAAAATGGTCGTAAAAAGAAAATAACATGATCGTAAAAGTGCGTACATAAATCGAGTGGCCATCATTTATTTATTTATCATTAATAGTGATCAGGTTTATTGCGTAACATAAACTGGTCACGATCTATTCTTTTCAAAAGAATAGTCAATAATCTGGTTCAGTGATACAGGTTGAACCATATCCATGACCATAACAATGTCCATGAGGGAACTTAGCAGATGAAGTCAAATCTAATTTGTTGTAATCTAAACGATTCCCATGATGCCCAAAATTGAACCATCCTGAGAGATTGCTGTTAGCATTGTTGTTACCAAATTCCTTATTTGCTTCTAAATCGACTTCAGAACTCCAGTTTTCCTTTGATGCCAGTTCAAGCCCACTCTCACCGAACAACATACCTTCTTTCTCGGACATCTCAAAAACTACTAGATCCAACCTTGTTCTATGCCTAATCAAATAGCCCTTTAATAAATACCCAAATGCAAAAAACACCGAAACTCCAAATAAGTTAACAAAAATCGTGGCCAGCTCAGCTGTAGTCTTGCGATCATCATCATTATGCTTATTAGCATCAGCAAAGCATGAAAACACTAATGATAGAAATAATAAAGCAGTAATTATCTTGAACTTCTTGTACCCTGAACGAAACTCCGGATCTTTGAAAAGCGCACCACATGGAAATGCAATCATGTAAGACACTAATATCTCGGGACTAACCAGGGAGTACACTAAAGCATAGGTTAAAATACAGATCACCAATGATAGACCCAATAAAGTGAGCCAAGCAATCAATTGGAAATACAAACTGTCACTGCTTGACTGTAATTTTGTTGCTGTTGTTGTAGTCTGTGGAGGTTGTGGTTGTTGTGGCTTTCGTAACGATCCAATTCTCATGTTGAGCTGTCTTGTATTTGTTGGTATATTGGCTATTCTACTAAAACTGTCTTCAACAAGAAACTAGAAATCATCATGAGAAGGTCGTGGCAATACCTGCCTTCTTAATTCAAATGTGTTTTGGTTATCACTTAAATCAGATAACTGTGGTTCTTTCGTAAGGGGGCATGATCTAACTTTCGACCAGCGTACATTTTCGAGCGGCGAGAGCGGTCCGACCGCTAGCCGATAAGATCAAACAGCCACAGTCTGGTGTATGATAGCAAGAATTCAATATACATAGATATACACAGCAAAAAAACTGGAATGGTAACTATATAAAACGAAGGAGATGATCACCTTGGTAATTGCCATGGTGTCACAGTAAAATAAGAGTTATGCTTATCGGCTAGACCAGCGTAAGCATTATACCAGCCTATGAAGGAAGTGATAAGGCCAAATATACCCCCAACAACGGTGCAGTTAGGGCTTTGGGCCAGTTTACCTAGCGTTAAGAACAAAAAAGTAATAGCTAAAGACACAAACAATCCGCAGAAAGCAACCGTAGATTTCATGGTGCAAAGAACCATCATAAAGGTGAAAATAGTCCAACCCAATAAATAAAAGCCAACAGCATGATCTAACTCGATTGGATCATCATATGAATCAGCAATATTAAACCAAGGAATTGAAATACAAGCAAAAGACATCCAGAAACCACCATAGGATGATAATGCTAAAGCTGCAAAAGTGTTTTCAACCGCCATACACCACATACCAGCTAACACTTGAATGAACCCACCATAGGACAAAGCTAGTCCAACGACAACACTATCGTTTTTAACTCCCATAGCACCAGCGTTAACTAAGGACAAAACAAAGGTGGTCAAAGCAAATGCGCATAAGCCTAGTGGAGCAGGGTTACCAAATTTATAAGCAGATGGAGCAGCCCAACCAGGATGTAGGGAACCTTCAAATGCTTGGAATAATTCACTCTTCCTATACTTTTCTCTACCCAATCTTCCTAAATATATGTGACTTGATGCATCGTCATCATGATTATCAGAGGAAGAAGTTGTGACTTTGGTTATCGGTTGTTGAAGTTCAGTTTCGGATTCTCTGAAGGTAGCCTTTTTAGTCGTTTCGGGCTGGAAAGAGTTGTAGTCCTCTTTCATTGAGTCTATACTGATTTGTCTTTCAAGGTCAGTATTCATTTGGTCCTTTGGCTATTCTTAACAACCAACGATTTGGTGTGGTGTATTATTGTGACCAAGGAAAATAGGCATACCCAAATATTTATACCTATAAATTGAATTGATGCAAATATTAAATTAAGGCAGCTGTTAGGCAGCCATTCCAAATATCTTTCTAATGTCGTCCGAAATATTTCGGGCACAGTCGCACTATATGGTTACTATTGATATAATACCTTTATCTTTTGAAACGTGGGGAGGTGGTTGCATATAAAAAGCAGCACCATCAGCTTGATGTCCTCGAAATTAATTAATTTTCTTTTTATATTTACCATTTCATATAAATTAAACATGTGTTTGTAGTTCCTTGAACTCCTTGGTTTGAAAACTGAAACGTCTGGGCCAAGCCAGATGAGCCCAGAAGATCAAAACCCCCCTCAAAATATCAGTCTTCCTGCCACGCGCGGCCTGAACTTTAGCACGGCGATCTACCTAAAAGCCGAGATAACAGCCGAAGGGGCTGACACTGGCTGTGTGGCAGATCAAGAAAGAACAAAACTATTTGGGAGTGCGCCACCCATTGATAAGTTTGTAGAAACTGTATAGACACTATGTATACGCTGTACATACAAAAGAGGCTAAAAAGACTAAAGGGAGAGGAAATAAGTAAAACATAACCTTCTAATAAATTGTATTTCTATTCTACTTACTGGTTTATGTAATCGTGCAACTGGCCCTTCCAACAGCCAAATATTTCAATTCGATAATTACTAGACTTTCCATAATAAAAACAAGAATCTGGATCATTAAATTGATCTATATATATGCTTTATAAAACTGCTCAAAGTGAATTAATAATAAAAAAGAGATAATATAGAAAAGAAAGTATCAAGGAATTGAAAAAAAAAAGTACTGTTAAATCAATATTGTCTGTAAATATCATCCAAATTTAACTCAACATCAGTAGGACTACTGACTTTGTAAATTATAGAACGTTTTCTACTAACAGAAGGGGAGGAACCAACAGTAGTTGTAGAATAGCACTGAGAACTAACAGAGTTTAAACTAGTAGAATCGGATTCGTCTTCCGATTCCTGTTCTCGTTCATCCGTTGAATCTGAATAATGGTGATTGGATAAATGCATATGTGGAAGTTCACTCCTTCTAATAGTAGACTTATTATCAAAGTTGAAATTAAAAGAAATCATTCTTTGGGCTTCTTCTTGATTTAAACTTCCTGGATTCCAATATCTGCTTCTATTTCTTGAATACCCATTGCCAAGTAATGGTTTGTTTGAAATTTGATTCAAGTTATCTAAGTCATTCTGGATAGCAGCGCCTGATAAACTAACTGATCTTTTATGTGAAATACTCCGTGCCCTGCTGCTATTTGATGAATGGTGAGCGCTTGAAGTTGGGAGCATACGACTAGATGATGTTCCTTGCGAATCTCTCCTTGGAAAGTATGAGGAAGAATTTGATAATCTTCTTGAGGTTTGAGGACTTAATGGAGAGCCTGGTGATTTAAAAGGGCTGTTTGTCATTAAAGGAAAAAGTTTATCTGTGGTACTTTGGGCTTCCGGTGTATTGTATTGAGAAAAGCTCCTCATTTTTCTTAAGTATGAGGATTGTGTTGGTTTGGAATAAAGTGGATCACAATCATGAGCTTCAATCAAACGTTCATCTTTGCCTTCTTCATAATCTTCTTCCAAGTCTTCAGCAATCAGATAGGTAGATGGAACTTGAGCGGAATTTCTTCGTATTATTCTGGGGGCATGTGTAAAGGTATTTGGAGCACCTTCACCAGGTGAGACATTTGGAAAGGAGAAAGAACGCATTCTGTCTTGAACGGGACCGTTGAGTGTAGTCATTGTAATTTGATCCTTCATTGGGTGACATTTAAATATTTAAATATAGCAAGACTGGGATGAATAGACATGGAAACAAAAACAATTTATATAAGTGCATTATAGTTTCTTCTTGTTTTCTTGGTGTATCAGTGCATTAATTTCGGGTTAATCCATGTGTCATAAGTGCACTCCTAAATCCCTCAGATAAAGTTAAAACTAAATTCTTGGTATTCCATATAGTGACAAGTTCCTGGACTTCCCCTAACTGGTGCTTTTGCAGTAGTTGCTACCAACATATGCTGGGCTTTCTTTTTTGTTTTTTTTGCCCAAAAATGTCAATCTTAATTCCGTCCTCAGATCCGCGGAACAGAAATGCACGGATAGCATCGGATAAGCGGATGGGGGAAAATTAGTAGCTAAACACTGCAGATTAAATAGATTGGTGCTGGTATTATTATCCAAGGAAAACAACATATACAATAAATTCGGGATTACTTTGAATAGGAATATTTGATTGACATTTACACTTTATATACCTACTGAATTAGTATTTATTGGGATTTGGATAAAATCAAAAATTATGGAACGTGGTAAATTATCAGCAAAGTTTAATTCTGCCTGAAATGCAGACATTCATGTACGGGTTGCTTTAACTTTTTACCTTTGATAATTTCTACACTTGAATTGCTAAAGTTACTTTAAAATAAAGTTCTCGAATGATTTCACTGTTTTCTAAGTCTTCAATCGTGATTTATTGACTCTAGCTTTTAATGTATTCACTCGGTGATATCCGTTTCTACTATAACTTTAGCACATTGTGCTGCTATATCACAAGACTGATTTTACGTAAAATAGATGTTTATAAATCTAGACCCTTCTGGAGATTCAAATCATAGTAGAAATTTGAAAAATACACTTTACGATACTGGGAGTATGAATGTTAATTAAAGTCTCCTCTTAACCACACTTTTTGAGTGACTGTGGTTAGGAACAATTCTATTATTATGATATAGATGTAACGCAGAAGATTGTGCACAATCTCGTGTATCCCATCAGAGCCACTGAAATGCAACATGCGTATACATCTTGATTCATACACTAACTGGATATTTCCGTTTTTCCATCATAGATGACCCTATAGTTTGCAACTTTTAACTGCCAATTTATGTTGACGTACATGTAATACTCATGATAAAGAAACGTTCATGAAAGCCAGAATTTTGAAAGTCCTAATTATTGCTCATACGGATATATATGCTTCTTTACTAAACTTGTACAATTTCCGCATATAGCCGAAACATACAATTCCGCTTTTTCATCAAAGCTTACTTTATTATTCCATAGTTTTTGGTGTACTAGCTCACAATATTTAACCTAGCCTTAATTATTGACCCAGAATGAATGCATGGATATACATATAAAAGGGTCGCTGTTTTACTATAAAATCATAGCTATGGAGTTATTTTCGGAGAGGGGGAAGCAAAGGTTGCATAATTTGATAAACCATCGTCGGTAGTTCGGTAATTGTAATTACAAACTTCGTTAAAATGATGCCAGTTTTAGCGATGATTATTGAGGATTGAAGCAACGCAAGGCCAATTATTACATTAAGTCATCTGGAATTCTTGGACTGGGAATAGAAGTGGGTAAATGTATTTCATGAAACTAAACAAATAAGAAAAAAGGTTCTTTTAAATATATCTCGATCATAGGACTGGTAATTTACTATCTAGGAGTGAGTGTTTCAAACTCTAAATACTAGTCTAAATTCCGAAATCAGGATGCACCTTCTAAATTTCGTAAGTCTTCCCCAAAGCAATGAGTATAGCCATATGATCGTAAGTTATGCACTCTAGCAGCTGTACTATGCATCAGTTTTACCTACATTGGAAGTTCTATTGGGTTCAGATAGATTGATGATACTATTTGAGGGGGGGGGGAGGAAGTAGGATAAGGTCAACAAATGGTCATTTTGTGTAGCTGAGAACTAATTGTAAGACGATAAGTAACTAATAAGTCCAGATGGGTTTGTCATCTGTTGAATCAATAGAAACTTAAGAGGTTATTATCGGGTGTTAGTGTGGCAACTATGTATTTTGTCATATCTGTTCTTTTCTAGAAATTATTCTGCGTTTCTTGTTATAAAGCTCTCATGGTTTTCTTTTATTTGAATTATCAATGACCAGATACTTCGAGAAATTGTCATCGATCTCAACCCTTGCACTCCATTCAACGCATCAGTGATGGTCCTGCTTACCCGTTTAGTATTCTACAATTCTATAAAAGGGTGCTGGAACTACAACTAAGAAAAGCAATTAACTCAGAACCGGAAGAGCTGTTGAGCTGCCAAACTAAACTGCCGAACCCTGGTCATAGTCTAGACATTCGTGGTTCTAAGTCTAAAGAAATTTAATTAAAAACTATAATTAAACTTAACAGTTAATTATGGGAGTATATCAGTTGTGGTAGGTAAACCACAATAACTTCACCTTTATATGGAACTCTCAGAAGTAGGTATTTTGTATTAGAGCCCCACGGCGTACTACAAATTTTACACGTTCATAGACAGAATAGCACCACTATCAGCTTTCATGTTTATTGCTTGGAATCACCAGGATGCTTATCAAATGACATAATCTAAGTACATCTATAATGCATATCATCAGACAATTGATAGCTACGTTCCAGGATCATCAATTCCTGTGATACTGTGCACGGAATTCTGCATATGTGTATCTGCTTAAACTATAATTGCTTTGCCTTCCAGAACGTTCATCATCTCCCATCAGATTTCTGTGAATGAATAGTTCACAAATTGGACCAAGCCCAATAGTTAACCTTATTTTTAAGGCTATTTTTTTTCATCCTAAGTTTCACTTAAAGCGGAGATTATTATGGTTTCTATTAACAGAAGTCGGAAATTGCATTGGAGTAAAAGTGTATAAGTTATTTTCAAAACAACTAACAGAAACTAATCAAATATAGTAAAGGGCAAACAAAAAAGAGGCAAATGTGAATGATAATTTAGACTAACATGACTAATTGATTTTAGATCTATCTCGCCATCATAATCATCATGTTTTTCAAAATACTTTTTAACTTCTTCAAGATTATAATCCTTGGGTACAGGATACCAAAAATAAATAGTAATAAGCATCACAACTAAAACACCAACAAAGACAAAATAATATTTCGGATGAATATTATCTAAAGCAACTCGATTAACAAATTGGCTGAATAGTAAAGCTATATAGGTGGATATATGTTCCAGACCAACACCTTTAGTTCTATATTGGTACGGCCAAATTTCAACCAGATAACAAGTGGCTAATGGAGTAAACGCAACATCATAATGTCCATAATAAATAAATGAGAAAGCAATGACTGCAATACCTGCGTTTACCTTGTTCAGCAAAAGCAGAATCTAAACCGGTTATAGTTATATAACTAACCAACATACCAATAGTGGACCATAGGAATAAGAATCCTCTTCCAACTTCATCAACATGAAAAACAGCATACATAACCAGCACAAATGTCCAAAAATGCAAAAACCCATTAATTAATGTTTGTTTGGTAACATCCGAAATACCCACGTCTAAGATTTCAGTTGACTCCAGATCAACCAGAGCTGTAAATCTCGGATCTCCCCCAGCATGAATATCGATCAACACATTTCTGGCTTCTTCTTTCTTATCCTTGTTAATGTGGAGACTCAGGTAGTAAGAAGAAAATAAAAAGAACAAGAACAATAGAGTAACCAATCTGGAGAATGATCACTGTTTTCCAAGACCACTCACCGAGGAAAGATCTAACATAATACATAGTCACATAGAAAAAGAGAAGAAACTTTTATACGTTGGAAATGATAGCTCGGCGACTAAAACAACAGATTGAAATAAGAAAGCCACAAACACACCAATGAAGGTCCTAATAATCATATACTCGGTTGAAGTTCTAACAAAAGTTTGACCAAACGACAAAGTTATCAAACCAGCAAAACCAACTCTGACAACAGATAGTCTACCAAATCTATATGAAACACAAGGAGCAAAGACATTTCCAACGATTCCACCAATAGCTAGTAACAACAGTAAAATCTAGGCATTCTTAGTCAGGACGTTCCATCAAATCATCAAACCATTCAGGAAAGGCTTGAAGTAAGTTGATCAACGAGTTATCGTAAACAAGAGCAGAAGAAGCTAAACATGTCAAAGTTAAATGGGCATTAAGTTTAAGTAAATGTCTGGTTTTGAACCAAGGCGCATCCAATGGAATTAATGGAGCTAAAATTGGACCAACACTTCTTTCAAGGTCTTTGATTTTCGGATCAATTTGTTCACCATCGGCATTAGACTTGATCTTCTAGTCTAACGTTCGGGTAAACTCAACGTGTTCAATATAGGGCTTAGTTTCTTCAACCATTTTAAGAAAGAGGAATAATATCTGATTAAAGGTTACAAACTGAAATCGTCAAGTCATGAAGAAGTTAGGGAAAATTCTGCTAGTATTCATAGTACTGTAGCTATTACGCTATCCCTAAGTTCCAAGGCCTAAAGCTAGGTTTTCAAAAGAGGCTCTAGTAGGCTGGTCGGCAATATTATACATTATGGCACCCTGGAAACAATTAATCACCCCCACATATTGGTTAACGGTTCTCCTGATGAAAGCGAATGTAGGGTAGGGCCCTGAAATTATGGGTAAATTTCTGAGCAGCTATCAATGCCATTCATCTCAATTATCTACGTCGTTCCTCATATACTTGATATCATCAACTTAATTTCTCCTTCAAGTAGAATTAAATAAGTAAACTCTCAGTTTATATGAATCCTTTTTACCAACTTTGTGTCCACATAATAGTTAGCTTATCACTTTCATTCTGTTGTTGTGGGGAAACCAATTCGATGAGGTGGAGTCCATCAATCAAAACCGACTACTAAATCATGACCATGACCAATAAAGTCAAAGCAGAACAGACCAGCTATGGTATATAGCGTGTTATCAGGTTAATGGTTTTCTTGTTGGGAGTACTGAGAGGGAGTATTGCAATAAGTCACGACAAGTTCATGAATCTAGATATAAAAAAGATCAGCCGAACCAGTAGTTGAAAAATTAATTTCTCATTTCAGCAAAGAATCATGAGAACTTATTATTGTGGCAGCAATAATCCAGAGAGATTGACAGCCAGCGACCGCAACACAATTTTGGGTAAGGTACTTTATGCGGATGACTCAGCTTGAGCTGCTTCTTAGTTTGGGTTGAGACCTATTAGAGTGAAAATTCAGGATATATCGACGATTCTTCAATTGTGCTAATCTAGTGTCTTGTTGAAATATGAAATAGAGATGAAAATGACTTACATAGATTTGACTATCTATAAACATAGAAACAAAATAAGAAAAAAATACGTAGACACAACCGTGCACCACATCTATAGACAATTATCATTGAGAATATCGACAGCTCTCGACATTCGCTTCAGATGGTTACGCGTTTGTGTTTCTGTTGATTCGCCAATGAACTTACCTCTTTCACTTTCTAATAGTCAAGGAAACACATACTCAAACATAGCAGATATCTTTTGAAATGGAAGTTGAACAAGTGAAGCATGTCAGATATGAGGCATTTCGCAAAGCCGCTGAATATTCATTGAATGAAACACTAAAGAAAATCACATCAGAAAAACTAACAGAGTTATACAAAGGCATAGATGAAGAAGCGCTAGAATTCATACGAAATCAAATTGTCAGTCAATTCAAGAATAAGAGTTTGTCCGAATTTGAAAACATTTATGAAGATAGAGGCTTAAAAGAAAAGTTGAATGAACTAGACGAAGTAATTAATGATTCAAGAAAAAGAATGGATGAAAATCCAAGTGATAAACTGTTCATACATAATTTAAAACCTGATGATATAATTTCAAATAAATTGCTTGCGCTACAGAAAGAGTCAACAGAGTCGTTACATAATAAATTACTAGCCTTAAAGAAACAAAATAACAAGCTAATTAAAGAATTAAATTCAATTTACAATGAAGCTTTGTACAACTTCAAGTCTATAGAATCAAACTTCAAAACTTTAGAGCAGACTACTAAAGATGACTTGAATGATGACGATTATGATGACTTGATTAATTATGTTACAAAAGAATGTTCTGTTAAACAAAATAATATCTGAAGCATTCTAAAAAAAAAACAATGCTAATTTGTATACTAGTTACATAGATGTTTTGTAGATTAATAAAAAATATCCTATCTCATTTTAGCGCTCTTTAGCGCTTATAACACCCATACAACTAAAGTCGTTAGTATGAAAAGATTTGTATAATCTCACCGTTCCATCACCACCGCATGTGCTTAGTATAGTACCAGTTAAGTTCCAATTAACTCTCCACACATCAGAACCATGATCGTTAAATTCACCTAACGTTTCTACCTCAAATTTTAATCTTCGTTCGCTTTTGTTTGAAAGATCGAGATATTCAGACAATTTAAAGATTCTCATGGTACCATCTAGAGAAGCTGTAGCAATTAAATGATATGATCTACCCATAGAAGGAGCCCAACTAACAGACCTGACTAAAGAACCCTCTTCTTCATGTAATTGACAACCTAATTTAAATTCATCATCTACGGGGTCTTTATAATAAACAGTAACTCTATCCAAAGAACTGACAACAAATTTAGCAGAAGAAAATCTAGAAGGACACCAAGAGATATTGAAATCACTTTGTAAAGAATTCCGCACAGCATCTGCTGATGGAGTACCAGATAGGAGTCCAATTTCGTTAACTAGAGACCATTCTGTCAAGTTTGAAGGTTGCTTAGCATCATAAATTCTCAGTTTAAAATCAGAACCAATTGAACAACATTTTAATCCCAGGTGAGCAGGTAAGAAGCAACCATCATATAATGGACCAAGGGAATCTTCCAACGAGGCCAATTCAATCCATTTGGACCCAGAGCCAGCTGATGCACTGTTTAAACCCCCAGTTTCTTCTTGCCATATTTTCATAGTCCTATCATAGGAAACAGTTAATAATAAATGTCCATATTCAGGGCTAGCATAATCTAATTTAACAACCGATGAATCGTGAGCTCGAAATGAGTCGCTCAAAACCCAAGTAGGACTTCTTGAATTTGAATCAGCCTCTTTTGTCATATTTGGATACTTATTTGTGCCACCATTGGACGCACCATCAACTGTACCATTGGCTGTATCAATGTCAGATGGTGGAGGCACAAGGTTGTAAACCCTTATAAATTGGTCTGCTGAACAAGTTGCAAGTTGCTTTCCGTAGAAGTCGTACTTCACGTCTAACACCATATCTGTGTCTTCAGTAGGAATTGCTGTCACTGTTCCTCTCATTGTCTGATAGTATGCGGATTATCGTGTTTGCTTCTTTGTTTTGGTGCTGAATATGAGTGTGATTCATAATCATTCTCATTATAGATTTATTCCTTGAAGTTTGAAGCGAATGTATGAACTCTCCATTTGTTGATTGAGAGCGGATACGTGGCTGAAGCATTTCTGTTCGCACTTCTGCAATTACTAACAATATGCCAGGGTCCTCTTTTTAGAGTTCGGAAAACCACAATTCAAAGGCAATCAACATCATTATGGGTTACGCTAAAACATTAAACGGTATCTCAAGAAAAGTCACTGGCTCAATTTACTCTTACTCTTGTGACTTTAAAGTCAGAGACTCTATCTCAGTTGGTGCTAGGATGGTAGCTATTAAGTCATCAACTACTCCGAATTTCATCATTTATTCAGCTATTCCTTGTACCGACGAAGTCATGAGTCAAATGAGTGAACTAATGATTAAAAATGGTGATTTGAAAAAAGGTCATTCTTTATTGGAAAATATTTCCTATATTATTGTTCCCAATTTTGCTCATGATTCTGCTATTCCAATGTATAAAGAGAAAAATCCAAACATTAAAGTTATTGCTCCTTTTAAGACCCCAACTTTGAAAGATGAACTAGTTGACTATAGAATCACGAAAGATTTTGGTGACAAAGTTATAGTTTCTGAAGATTTAGTCAAACTCGGTCTACCTCAAGATTCGGACTTAGTTACCAACAATTATCAATTTGCGATGCTATCTTCTCATTCCTTTGCTGATCTTATGATGTATATTCCTTCTGATAAGGCTGTTTTGGAAGCCGACTTATTCATGAATTTTCCGCAAAATTCTAAAAAGTCAGATAATTGCGATACTTTTTATGAACAATTTAATGGTAAAAAGAACCCAACTGGGATAAAAGGCTTCTTATTTAGAAAATATGCTCAATATGGAACGTATCTCAATTGGTTTTTCAGTTATCTGTTAGTTAATGATAAGACGGCCATTTCTAAAGTTTTTAAAGAGATTGATAAAAAATGGGATTTTGAAAAAGTTATTATGTTACATGGAGATGTTGTAGAAAGAAACGGTAAAGCTGTTTGGACTGAAGTATTCAATCAATTTATACATTAGAGTTGTATAGTTTTTGTTTCGATTATTTGAAGGGAGTTGTGATACCTGATTTTATTTATAAATTTATAAAACTTTAATAAATTACACAATAGTTAAAGCAGCAAAGAATATTCAGGTTCTAAAACATGAATGTAAATTCAATCTTTGCCTTTAGATTAATCCAGATGAGGAATAATGGTGTGTTTGGAATGGAACTACTGGTATAGGTTGAAACCCTCAGCAAATCAATCTCGGAATCTATTTTGCCCTCGCACTAGCAGATATCGGAATTTCGACCTTCTTTTAAATTGGAAAATTTTCGTGAAGAATAATATGCTGTCTCTGCTTGTTTTCTTTAGTAAGAGTCAGCAAAACAACGAAACCGTACCAGTAAAACCTCAAGATAGTATCTCATAGTAAGGATTATTATGATGTCTTGAAGTTTAAACTGTTAGCTGTCTTTTGTTTTTGTCTGCATGTAACGAAGTCCAATCATTTCTTTATTGCGGTGGTTGTGCTTCCGGTAGCTCTTCTTTTCATGATGGACTATCAGTCCCTTTATTGTTACTTTGCTAAATCAATAATTCCCGGTTTGAGTCCGGTACAAGCTATTTCACTTGTGCTGGATATAGAAGGTGGAACACATTCTTAATTACGTAGCTTAATCCCTGATTGTACTATAGTTTAGTTTACCAGTAAAAAATTGACAATAAATCTCAAATCTCGCGGCGCCGTTGTTTTTGTTTTTGTTAGGATCTTTCCATCAACGATGAGCTCCTCCTCTTCCTGCTTTTCGAACCTTTGATGTTTCTACGTTTGTTGAAAAGGTCATTTCAACTGAAAAGATACATCATGACTACCTCAACCCAATGGAATCCTCAGGATAACGTTCCGCAACATATTCAAGAGTTATTGAAACAGCCACATCCAAATAACTTGAATTATATCAATGCATTTTATCAAATTGTTTCCTTATTAAAAGAACAAAAGAGAACAGGCTGGCTAGACTTTAATGTCCCAGAACCAGAGTCCATTGCTGATCATATGTACAGAATGTCAATAGTTTCAATGTCTCTAAACACCGATAATTTTTCATCACCACCAGATTTAACAAAGGCTTGTAAGATTGCTTTGATTCATGATATTGCTGAAGCTTTAGTTGGTGATATTACCCCAAGAGATTTGAAGGTTGATAAAGTTGAAAAGAATAGAAGAGAGCTAGCTACTATTAATTATCTCTCGGATATAATCAAGCCTTATAATCCAAAATTTTCTAAAGAGATAGTTGAATTATGGTTAGATTATGAAGATCAGAGAAATTTTGAGGCTAAAATAGTCAAAGATGTTGATAAGTATGAGCTGATTATTCAAACTTGGGAATATGAAAGGAAAACTGGTAAAGATTTAAGTGAATTTATTGACAGTTCAGTTGTTTTGATTAAAACTAAGGAAATTCAATCCTTAGCTCAAGAGATTATTAATCAAAGAGCTGATTTTTTTAAAAACAATCCAAGAAAAAATTAAATTTATATAGATTTCATTGCATATCCTTCTTATATTATTATTTATTTTGTACTAATAATTTATGATTATTTTTCATTCAGAATTATATGTAGTCGTACTTAGTAAAAGTAAGTTTTATAAAAAACTCTTAAGTTACAAAAACAGAACTTACTAATAGAATCTGTTTAGCATGCTCCACGAATTATCAAATCCAAAAATCATAGGAGCTAAAGAATGTCTAAAAACCAACATTGTGAATCCAATTAAAAATTGTACTAACATTATAGTTGTACACAATTGATCCTCTCTAAGTGGACCAGTCCAAATGAGGACCAAATTAATCACTGTTAAATTGGACGATTTAACTATGATCTCTTTCCCATCTTTATACTTCTTAGCTAGTTTTATTAATTTCAATTTATCTAATAAATTCATAATTGGATATAATTTCAAATTTAATGGTTTATTCTTTTCTCCCTCATATTCGGTAAATGAATTATATAACAGTCCATCATCCGGATTGAATTTTGGCAATCTGTGTCTTGGGCATGGTATGATACCAAATAACTGTGGAGCAGAATATAAGAAATTAATAATTTGAGGTATGAAAAATAGCATTAATGTTTTAGCAAAATGACCTGAAATGCCAACAACGGCAAAAACCATACCAGAAAAATAACACCACGTGTCACCAACAAACACCTTCGAAGGAAACCAATTATACATTAATAAAGCTGAAGAAACACCTAAGAATGGAATCAGGAAACAGATCGAAAATAAATGAATCGAATAAGCATCTGGATTACCACCAGCTCCAATGATCAAATAATAGAAATCATTCAGCAATAATAAAATGGTAATAACAAGGGTTTGGCCAACTTCCAATCCATTGATACCAGCCAAGATATTAACAGAATTAGGACAAAATATAGCAACACTGCTCATGTAAACATAATAAACCCAGCCCAAATCAACTGAATTTCCATTCAAATTCAACAAACTGGCAACAAAGCTCGGAATTAAAACTGAGGTCTTATTGAAAGATATATAGTAAACAATCAACATCGGAATACTTGCAATAGCAGGCAAAAAAAATTTATGACGCCATCTAATATCAAATAAATCATCCAATAAACCTAATAAAATCATTGATTCTAAACTTAACAAACAACTTAAAAATGAGGATAATTTATTATTTGGAAATAATCCTCTTCCACTGTTTTCACCAGAGATCTCACTGCCATTGCGATATTTAATAAACATAAATGGAATAAAGAAAAACATAAGAAAAAGATAAGCTAAACTTGGTATAATTCCAATGGTCTCAGGAATCACTGGATTACCTATTTTGGACATATCTTTTCCGCATAATCCTTTCTTAATGAAAGTTGGAGATACTCTAGGTATGAGGTAATCAACTATTTGAAAGCCCAAAATACTGAAACCTATCGCTGCTGGTATTGGTTGAAAAGAAGACTCCGAAATAACGATGTAGATTGAAGCTGTAGTCAACGTAGTTTTTAAAGCTAGCACGGCAGCAGTCATTTTTGCTATGCTATTGTTGTGAAAATGAGGGAAATAACGAATTGAATGTAAGAAACACTAGTGCAATTGTTAAATAAATGATACAAGAAACGTGTAATTGTATGAAAATATGTGAAAATGTAAATACAGCAATATCAAAGTGGCGCATTATCAGTGGCAAAATGAGGCACAACTTTTAATCTAACCTTTTGATTTTATTCAGTCAATTTCTGTTCCACTTCTGCTTTCCCCGATTTTTGCGGAACAAACCGATTTCAAAAAGCACTTTTTATGTCGGAAGAAGCAAAGGTTCAAGAAATTAATATCCCAGTGGTGGCTTTTCCCCCTTTCAAGCTTCGTTCCAGTTTGATCGACAAAGATCCAGTCATTTGGCAGTTCTTGCTTGAAGACTACATCAATCTATTCAAAAAGCTCATATTAATAGCTCAGTCTAAAGGTCATTTGAAACTATCAGTTAAATCATCTCAACAGTTAGCAGCGTTTATGAAAGTTTATTTGAATGAAGTTAGTCAAGAAGCAACTAGAATATTCTCATTGGGGGCAATAAATCCTGATATTATTAAAAATCAAAAATTATTGAAGCTAATTGTTTTTAAATTCATTAAGATGTACAACTTGATCAATTTGAAAATTGGCGGTGAATCAATCTGGCATTTTTTAAAGATTTATTTAAGATTAGCTTATGAAAACTTGGATGTTAATCAGTCCTTAATTAATGTTAATATTGTTAGAAACTTGATCGATGGTACTGTTAAATCTAAATTAAATTCCAAATCAGACGATATTTCTTTAATTAAAATATTGCATGATTACCTCAAACAATTGATTAGTGAAGCTAACTTTGACAAATCGGATTTAGAAACTTTAACTATGTTAATAGGCCAAAAATATCAAAAATCAATGAAAAGTAATTCTTCCTCAAGTAAGCAAAGACTCATAAAAAATAATGTGAAAGGTGGTAATAATAACAAATCAGAGTTTAGCGAACGATTTGTTAACTCATATTGGATTCAAATTTTAGAGAATTTATATAACGGTGGGGAATCAATTCATTCTAAAACTGTTTTTGAAATTATGGTTGTTTCTTTAATTAGTTTGCAAACATCTAAAATTTCCAACTTATTATCAAAAGATTTAAATGTTAATAATAAAGTTCAATTAGTAAAGTTGTATCCTTTACTTGCTAGAATCGTTTTCTCAAAACGGTTCAATGATTTAAACCCAGATTTTAAAGAAAAGGCGAAATTTTTAAGTAAGACGCCCAAGGCTAAATACAAGAACCCTTCCGCTGTTAAATTCGATCAATTTAAAATCAAAAATGTGAATGAACTCTTCCCTCAATTATCTGAACGACAAGTGCAAACTTTACTAGTTGAAAGCAATCATGACGTTGATGCATTGGTTGGAAAACTTTTAGAGAATCCAGGTCTATTGAATAACATTAAAGAATATGAAGAGCCAACACCAAAAAAGAAACAGCCGCAAAAGAAAAACAAGAACCAACAACAGCAACAAAATACATATAAAATAGATGATAAACAATTCAATGTTCAATTTGGCAAAAAGCAAAGAGACACCAGGATGAATATTGAGCCAGATGACAAAGCTTTGAAACAAAATATTTTAAACAGTGCATTAAGAATGCTTTATGAGTCAGACGAAGATGAACCTGATGATACTTATGATAGTCAGGAAGTAACTACAGCTACAGGTAAACTCAGAATTGGAGTTGATATTGATGATGATGAGTTTGAAGAAAATAAGAAGATAAATAAAAAGATAAAAGAAGAAACCAAGAAGATTGAGGAAAAGTTATTCGTAATTTACAAAACTGACCCGGAATCATTAAGTCGTACAACCAGATATTCTAATCATAGAAAACAGTTGAAATCTGAATTAGGTTGGACTGATGAACAGATTGAAGGTTGGGCTAGAATGCTACAAAAATCGCCAAAGAGGTTCAAGATGTTGGAACATCAGTATATTAATGTCGATATGTCTTTGAATAGGAATGTGAAACCTAGAACTAAATACACAAATAAAAAATCTGACGAAGCTGATGAAGTTGACGATAACGGTGATAAAACTGATAAGAAAAACGAAGAGAAAACTCTAAACCTAAAGAGTCACAAAAATTTCAATCAATATATGGATAAGAAGAAGGCTGCTTCACATAAAACTAAAAATAAAAGTTCCATAGCTAACCATAATAGAAAAGCCAACCACGATAAAAAAATGGCCAGAATGGGACTTTAATTTACTAATATTATTCACTTAGGTTTATACTATTAGATGTTTCAATATACATCGTCTATATATAGATTCTAAAAAAGGAACTTATTTCTTGTAATCTTTTCTTAAATGTAACTTTCTTCTCTTTCTCTTTTCAAGCACAGTATTATTTTCCAATTTAGACCACATTCCTTCTTCATCACTACTTTCTTGCTCACTTTCCTCTTGTTCTTCAACATTATCCTTGACTTCTTCCTTTCTTAACCTCTTCTTTTCTTGAGCAGCAGATGTTTCTTCAGTCTTTTCATCATCCTCTAAGATGTGAACACCATTAATTTGAGTACCTAAGAAGCATTTGATGACTAATTCTCTAGAGGTCAAATCAAAAACTCTAACATAACGATCTAAACCACCAGTAGCGATCAGATTGTCAAATTTACAACTTGTTTGAATTGCACCAACTGATCCTTTAAATTTACCTAATAATTTTCCATCTTCAGTTGAGTATTTGGCAATTGTGGTATGATCGTCCGAACACACAATTTCCTTATCTGAAGTCAACAGTAATGACACAATCGGATGAGTTGAGATTTTCATAGATGAAAAGGGTTTTCTTGACTTTAATGAATCATACAGTCTTAGTTGACCGTATTTAGTAACTGTGATTGTTTTATATTGTGTGTTTTCTTCGGTTTCATTTTCAGGCTTGACGAACTCAAGTTTTGTTATATGAATTGGTTCTCTTAAATCTAATTTATTATTACTGACATTTTTAGCTTTGAAAACGGTTTCAATTTGTCGAAAATCTTCAGCAAAACGAATTAACTTTAAATCATTTTCTTTACCTCCATATCCAAAAACATTGGAATGATATGGATCAGCTTGAAAGCAACTAACATTTTCATTTTGACATTCTGGCAATTGTACTTTAATCGGATACTTTTCTTTTTCCTTCCCTTCCTTATCACTTGCTGACGGATTTATTATTATAACTTGACCATTGTTTGTACATGAATAAACTAAATCACCTACTTGGAATAACGTAACAAAGACTTCTTTGTTATCTGAAGTTAATCCACTATATCTATTAACTAATTCATAATCTGATAAACTATATATACTAATGGATCCACCTGTTCTGGTTGCTACTATAAATTTGTTGTTGTAAATTATGAATTGTTGGATCTTAGTAGCTCTTGATTCTTTGCAGTAGTTTGTAATTGAAGTTGGTTGTGGTGCTCCTTGCTTTGATGTGTCTGTACCTCTGACACATTCTAGTAACTTCAAGGAGCCCGAGTCTTCTGCAGTAGCTAAAATTTTCATTTTTGAAAATTTTAGATATATAATCTTTGATTGTTCTTGTAGAAACCTAGGAAATTTTCGAATATTTACTTTTAAATAGGATTGAAAAAAAAAAAATCTGAAAAATGCGATCTGCGGCTGATTTGAGGTATACGAGTCGATCGCCGTGCTTGTGTTGCCATCAACGCCAATTGGCTTGATTCATCAAAAATTGAGAAACGGCATGTTGTTGATGACTTTTGAGGTGACGGATAATTCTATACGTAGTATACAACGAGCAATCAATTAATAGAAATAGAGAAAAAGATGAGTGAAAGTGATGACGATTTAATGGCCTTAGCAGGAATGGATTCTGGCGAAGAAGTTGAAGAACAAGAAGAAAGTGATTATGAACCAGAAGTTACAACTTCAAGAAGAACAACAGGTGGAAGAAAGAGAAAGGTTGATTTATCAGATGATGATGACGATGAACAGGACCCTTACCCACTAGAAGGTAAGTTTAAGGATGATTCTGATAGAGCTAAATTGATGACGATGGACGAAGTTACTAGAGAAGGTATTTTGTATGATCGTATGCAAGAAAAGGAAAAATTCAATGAAAGAAGATATTTAGCTTTAAGAGCAAGACAAAGTCGAGCTGAATCATCTACCCTGAAGAGAGATGCAGGCTCATCCAATAAAAAATTGAGAACAAGTAAGTTATCTGAATTGAAAAAACAAAGAGAAAGAAAGAATAAGAGAGATAGAAAGAAATATGATGATGATGATGATGACGAAGATGATGATTTGGATGATCTAGCTGGTGATGATGATAACGATTCAGACGCAGATTTAGAAGCATTAGCTGGTGGTTTTGATAATGATGATGATAATGATGAATACTTTTCTGATGAGTTCTCTCCAAGAAAGAATAAGAAAGGCCGTGCACAAGAAGACTATTACGATGAAAAAATGAATAAAGATGCAACGTTGAACGATATTAATGTTAGAGTTAGATCAAGTAGATCTGTTTTATCGAAATTCTTATATCGTGCTGAATTTGATACTGTTATTCCAGGCACTTACGTTAGGGTTAACATTGGTATTTCGAGGGAGAATGGTAGACCACAATACAGAATGGCTAGAGTTGATGGTGTTAAAAGAAATGGAAAGACTTATAATTTGTTAGGAAAACCCTGTGACACGTATTTAATTGCTTCACAGGGTGAAGATAAAAAATCTTTAGAGATTTCTTGTATTTCAGATTCACCAATTCTACCCGATGAATTTTTATCATATAAGAATGTTTTAGATAAAACAGGTATACGTTTTGTTTCATTAGCTTATGTCGAGAAAAAGTTCAGAGAATTGAAAGATATGTCAAGTAAGAAATTAACAAATGAAGATATTAATAACATGGTTGCTAGAAAAGAAGCAATTGCTATGGACAATGGTACTAGAGTTAAAAAGATTGCTAGATTAAGAGAAGAAGTTCAGGTTGCCATTGAGCAAGCCAATATGAGCAGGGTTGAAGAGTTAAATAAAGAAATTGCAAACTTATCTAAAGCTTTACTTCATCAAAGCAAGACAATGTCATCAATGGATCGTCTTAATCAAAGAAATAAGAAGACTAATGAAACATCAATTAGAAGAGCTGAAAAGATGAATGTCGAAAGTAGACAAAAGCAATTGTTAAATAAATCTTTCAATGATCCATTCAGCAGATTAAGAACCAATGCGAAACTTTTCTATTCTTCTGATATTGCTTCTAAGTCTGAAAAAACTAAAGAGACTGAAACTGAAAAAGAAGAGGAAAAGAAAGAAGAAATAGTTGAATTGGCTAATTGCGCATATAGAAGAGACGGTATTGACTCAGTTATTAAGCAAATCAAATTTGAAATTGATTTAGGTTTTTAGATTGTATACTACTCTAATTATGTTTTTTCTTGATTTTTTCCTTTGTATTGAATACTATTTTGTAAATTAATCAACATTTTGAAACTGAGTAGAAATTGTAACTTTATTAATTGAACTAGAGTACAGAAAAAAAAATAAAAAAATGCATGTGATACCTACTTGACAAAATTAAAAAAAAAGCAAAAGTATACAAGAAATAGGAATCATGAATTTCGTATTATATAGTACCATTTAATAAACAACAAAGAATCCACCTAATTAACAAATTTTTTATTGGAGTATACCAATAGTTGAATTGAATATTAATGTATTAAGTTTTAAACAAACACGACAAACTCCGTTAGAAATTTCTTGTCTTCATCATTTAATCTTTCGTACATACTTTGAAAATCACTGAGGTTTCTAGCAGTACATTCTTTAAAAAAATCGGTTAAAATATTCCTAATATCATCACTTGAACGGCCTCCATTAGCAGTAACTTCATCATCGTCTTCATCATCATCAACGTAGCCTTTTAATTGATCAAATGTAGGAACGCCAATATCATCTAAATCCTCCCAATCGTCATCATCATCGTTTTCATCGTCAGCTACGGCGCCATCATCAGCGTCATGGGTGTGACTATGAGCATGCCCACTATGATGTGATGATGCTCCTGCTGATAATTTTGAATCGTGGCTATGTGAAAGTTTTGGAATTAAACTATCTTCACGTCTTTGAGCAGATGAAACTTGGAATTTTAATTCATTCAATAACAATTTAATGATTTTAAAATCTGCTGGGATTTGTTCGTATTGAATAATTAAATTTTTGGACATACTTCTAGTTAAAATGACACCTTCCGGAACTTGATTTGGTAGTTCGTCTCCATTAACTTTGATTTGCTTTAAAATTGATGAATTCAATTTGAAAATTTGAGTGAATGCTTCAATGTTTGATTTAATCTTTTCATAACCTCTCATTGTTTCAAATGATTGGAACCAAATTGGAAAGATTTTTATTAATGCGGATTGGGATTCAGTTTGGAAATCAGTTAAAAAATTGATTGTTTGATCAGGTTGGGTTATTGTTAATTTATTAAATATTAAAATTAAATTTTCAATTGTGATTAATTCTTTCGAAATGAATAATCTTTGAGTCACAGCTTTCAGAATATCTTCAAAATACTGCTGGATTAATTGTGAATCTTGAAAGTTTTCCAATAATAAAATAATTAAATCACCTAATTTTGCAATTGCTTGATCTGATAAATTTGGTGATAAGAACTTAGAAACAGTTTTCAATAGGATTTCATTACCTTCCATACCGTTTTCTGAATCTTTAAAGATTTGGATTTGTTCAGATGAATTTTTCAGAAATTCATTAAAAACCTCAGACGAAGATTGTAGTAATTGATCATCTTCACAATTTAAAATAAATTTATAAACTTTTGGAAAAAGAAATTGGAAAACTTCATTTGGTAGTTTGAAATTTTCAGTTGGACCCCTAACAAACAAAACTAAGATTTGTAAACTTAAATCAACCTCAGGGGAATATTCAGCATTTGAATTTTCTAAAATGTTTGATAAATTTGGTAAACCTTTTGAACAGAGGTTTAAATAATTTCTTAAAGGCAAATCGGTGATTAAATCTTGAATGCATTCAATTGTTGATGTATTCAATGAAAAGTCAGAGCAATCTTTATATCCAATATTTAAAGTCAACATTAAAGAATTTTCATTAGTTGATAAAGCCTTATTATCGATGCAAATCAAAATACTCAAAGTTTCAAGCAGCATTATAGTTGAATCTTCGTCTGAATCATTTTTCAACTGATCAACTAGTTGAATCAATTGGAATTGAATTTCATTATCGAATTCTTTAGCTCTAATAAAATGATTAAAGTATTGGAAAGAAATCAACAAACTGGATTTTAAAATCTCATAGCCATCATTTGGAATATTCTTAAAACTCCCTAAAATCTGTTTCAGGGAAGCAACACCAAAAGATTTAATGTGGTCTTCGTATTTTAATAAGAAATTTGGGACAATTATAATGAACCTAGCTAATAGTAGTTCTAAGTTCTCACTCAGATTATTGAAAGTTTGACCTATGAAACTAATTATGAAATTTAAAAAATCAACCAAAGAAAAAGAAGGATTCTTTACAGATTCTTCATTCGAAAAGCTACAGTTCAATAGAAATGCAATAGATTCAATTTCATTCCAGTTGTTTATCAATTGATCTGTTGAGGAAGACGAAATTTCACTTAATTGCTTAGATAATAGTTCAATAACAGTTGAATTGTCATTTGATTCTAAATCCCTAAAAAATCCATTAATTGATTCCCTAACGGATATATCGACTGACAGGCCAGTTTCATCGGTAACGAATTTATTAAAATCGGCTTGATAATCAATTTGTGTCTCCAATGGGATATAAGATAAAGGAATTAATAATTTAATTAATTGTAACCAAGCTTCAGTATTATCGATTGGATGAACTTCAAGTAAAGATTGTAACAAAGAAATTTGCGAAGAAATTAATCTTTTGATAACATAAACTGGCTCAGTTCTTTCAATTTGGTATTCTTTGAATTGATCCAAATCTTGAAAACTTGAAGATAAATGTCTTTCATTAGTTGTAATCAAAGATAAATATATTTCTTTTGTTGAATTTAAATCATTAATTGTAAAATCTAAAATATCAGAATTCTTTTGAAAATATCTTAAGAATGTATTACAGATGTTGATTAAACAATCATACAGTTCACACTTCAATAATAATATCATGATAGAATTATTAGAATTAATCAAAGAAGATAGAATTTGAGACAATAATTCAATGATCTGAGGGATAACAATACTAACAAAATTTTTTCTATCAGAATTCTCATAGAAATCAACATTTTCCAACATTTGAGCCACCGTTTTCAATAGAATTAGAGTTTCAATTTTGATTTCAATTATATTATCGTGTTTACGCAACATTTGATCACATGCCTGCATAATTTGAATGGCTATACCACCTTCAAAGAACTGTTCGTCGGTGACTAAATCATCAAATAAATCATGTAAGACAGACAAAGAACCTAAAATCATATCATCATTAACGGTAGAAGAAGTAGCAGATTGATATAACTCATTTAGTAAGTTTGGCCATTCATCGGGATAGTCTACAGCAGCAATTTGAACAATTGCATAACTGGCACCATTTCTGATTTTTGAATTCGAATCACCTATTAATTGTGACAACAAAGAATCTCTAATAAATTTCTTAACATTTTGGTCAATTGGAATGGGTCCAACAAAGGAATCAAAAGCAGGGGACCAAAATTTGGGAACAAATCTTTTCAAATGCAATAAAGATGCTTGTCTGGCAGATAATTCGACGTTCTGCGTATGTAAAGCTATTTGGATGAGAGAGTACAAGAACTTGTTGGGGTTGGAAGAAGAGAGCCGGTTGAAGTCAAGCTCAGCCTGCGTTCTGAGGTTATTGTCACTAGAGGTGAGTTTAAAGATCAAGTCCAGTATCTGGTTCTCCATTGTGAGCTGTGGGTTGTCAAAAAGCAATACGTAATAAAGGATATCGAACTCTATCTGTAGTATCTCTTCAACAAGGACGCGTCTTCGACCAGTATCAGAGTATCAGCTGTAACTGAAATTGTGAGCAATTGGTAAGTTCGTGGAGCTTGTTGTTGGACAGCTGGTGGCCAAAAAGATCACTATAAGTAAGGCGTAACCCTGGCTAATGAATCAAAGAAGAACACAAATGACGAATGGAAAAGAAGGATTTGTAAAGTGTATTTGATGAGAGTTTTCTGAGTGGAATTCTATTTCCACTTTTATCAGGTGCACAGGTGTCTAATTAAGTTTACGCGACAGCGCAAATGTTGTGTATGCTAAGGCGGCTTCGTCTAATGATGATCCGATGTCGTATTTCTCAATGGGGTAGGCCAATTAAAAATTACAAGCTCCAGACTGACTGACTAGCAGTACGTCAGCTTGCGTCATTAAGGTGCTAGGATTTGTTCTAATATGTTACCCCGACAATATATTGCACGGGAGTGCCATTACCCATGAACTCAGTCAAGAAATCAAGAAAAAATCTAGGGTTATTTAAAGTTATTTAAATACTCCTTGAACTCCATCTTTCACATTTTCTTCGATCACTGGGTTAAGATACAAATTCAATTAATTCAAATTAAATTAAATTAAATTAATTTCAATTATTCAACTCAAACATGACTAAACCAACTTTAAACTGGGGTATCTTAGGTACAGGATTCATTAGCACGTGGTTCGTTGATGATTTAACTTTACAAAGGGAAGATGCTAAAGCAATTCATAACATTGTTGCTGTTGGCGGTCGTGCTGCTGAAAGTGCTACGAAGTTCGTTAAGAAGGAAAAACTTCCAGATTCAACTTTTGTTGGTACTTATGATGAAGTCTATGCCAATCCTAATGTCGATATTGTTTATCTTGGTATACCTCACGTGTTCCATAGAGCTGAAGCTTTGAAAGCAATTGCTCATGATAAGCATGTTTTAGTTGAAAAGCCTGCAACTGTCAATGCTAAAGATTTCAAGGCTATCATTGAAGCTGCTGAAAAGAAAGGTGTCTTTGTTATGGAAGCAATGTGGTTACGTTTTCGTCCTTTGATTTTGGAATTACAACAATTCTTGTTAAAAGATAAAAAGTTGGGTGAAATTTATCGTTTGATTACTGATTTCTCTATGGATATGAAAATCAAAGATTTACCTGATGAATCAAGATTAAAGTCAAATGAATTAGGTGCTGGTTCCTTATTGGACATTGGTATTTACTCATTAACGTATGCTAGAGTTTTATTAGATGACAAATTAGGTAAGGATAGTACTCCATTTGTTGTTAAAGGTCTACAAACTGTTGTTGATGGGATTGATTGGGTTTCAACTGGCATTTTGCAATATGATAATAAAAATAAATCTCAAGCTGTTTTCTTATCTTCTGTTATGAATAAAACTCCTGATGATTTCTTAAGACTTGAAGGTGAAAAAGGTACTGTGATTATTAGCGGTGAAGGTTCTTCAATACCAGCTAAATACAGAATTGAATACAAGCATGGTAGTAAGATTGAAAAAGATTTTACAAAACCAGGCTATGGTTTTTATTATGAAGCCGATGCGGTTGCTTTAGATATTGCCGCTGGTAAGTTACAAGATGATATGTGTCCTTGGGATGAGTCTATCTTAATGCTTGAAACCATGGACGAATTACGTAAGCAAGGTGGTGTGGTCTATCCCCAAGATCAATAACTAGGACCTTCAGTTAGACTTCTTCACGCCTGATTTCGGAATTTATCTATATGGGTTTTGATTTTTGATTACGGTTTAGTATAGATATAAAGGTATTTATTACTAACTAATTTATACACATTTAAACATGTATGGTATATTACAAATAGCCTTGTAGTTTCGGTCTAGTATCGGTAGTTCGACTACTGTCCAATTCATGGTCCAATTTGAAAATTGGACTGTTGGAGAGATCACTGGTTCCCCAGAATCTTCTCTAGCACACTTCAAAAAAGTTCCTCCTTCAGCTTATAAATGTTGGGAAATTTTACGAGAGTTGCCTCAGAGTACAAATGGAATTTCCCTATACTAGTAGTACTTTAGATGGGATATTTGCCATGTTGAAATTTAAGCTATATATATAGGGCCCTGAGTTTTTTAATTGATAGAAGATTGATTTTTAAAACTTTAAAAGCTTCTTTAACCATCCCCAGTTCAAAAACGACATCGGGTCCGTTCTTCTTCTTCACCTATGATTAATCAATCTTTAACCCCTTAAGAGCCTTGAGCTTGTTAACTACCGTGCAAAGAGGAGAAATGATCTCCTATTGTGGCTATTATGGACTGAATGTTAACTCCCGAGCCCGATGCCGACGACCCTAGTTACTGTTTTGGATCTGTGGATCCTGCCCTCTGCGGAGTCGAAGTTTGATCTTTTCTTTCGTTGATTGGCTTCCCACCCTCCAAAAAGTTCAATAACAACCCCAAATTTCACAAACAAACAAACAAAGTATATGGACACCTCATAGCATCCCGCATATCCTATTAATTGTTTTTGAGTTTTTATAATGTGATGAGTCCTGGATCAGTCCTGTCTAAGTTTATTGCATGAAAAACCTCGATCTGGCCAGTCAGTCACTCTTATTGACAACTGAATTTGGTATTGGTGAATACCAATGGTTTGAAAAAGATATTGAAATTAATTGGTCAATATAAGGGGTAGGATAGCTATAAGGGCGTTTTGTAGTGTTTGCGTGTTGTTTCTGTCTTCCCCGTTTTTTGCCTGAACCCACTTGATTTTATTGGGAGAAGGGAAACATGTTCATTCCTTTAATTGCTTCTTAATTGCTTATTAGTCATTGGTGGTCTGCCATCATTGTATTCAATTAGTTTAATTTTTTTATAAATATTCCTGTGCTCCTATTTGTGAACAGGCAAGGCACCCCGTTCTTTCTTTCCAATTTTTTATTACTCTCAATCAACTCAAACTCAATTAACTTTTCAAATGTTTAAATCTAAAAAGTCAGATATTGAAAACCAAGTCCCTACTACTGCTGAAGCTGCTAGAGCACCTACTGATTACGACTCTCCTGTCTCTGATGCTTATTCCACCACCGATGATAAGGAATTAAATGGTGTTCGTAGAATCATGACTTCTAACTGTGGAAAGTATATCTATTTAGGTAACAAAAAGTTCCTAAAAGATGAATTGTTAGGTGCTTTTGGTGGTACTTTGAATCCAGGTTGGTCTGCTCCTCCGTTTCATAAATTTGCTAATCCGGCTCCATTGGGTTTATCTGCTTTTGCTTTAACTACTTTTGTTTTGTCATTGATTAATGCTGGTGCAATGGGTGTGAGTCATGATAACGTAGTTATTAGCTTGGCTATATTTTATGGTGGTTTAGTTCAATTGTTAGCTGGTATGTGGGAACTGTCTCTTGAAAATACCTTTGGTGCTTTGGCATTATCTTCTTATGGCGGATTTTGGATGTCGTTTGGTGCTATCTATATACCTTGGTTTAATATCCTTGATGGATATGAGGATGAAACTGAATTGAATAATGCTGTTGGATTTTATTTAATTGGTTGGACAATCTTTACTTTCATGTTGGTCCTTTGTACTTTAAAGTCGACGTTTGCCTTCTGTGCTTTGTTCTCGTGTTTAGGTATGGCACTATTGCTCTTAGCTATTGGTAAACTGGCACCAAGTCCTAATTGTATTGTTGGTGGCGGCGTGTTTGGAATTATCACAGCTTTTCTTGGTTGGTACAACGCTTATGCAGGTTTGGCTAACCCTCAAAACGCCTATTTTGTTCTCAAGCCTCTATCAATCCCACAGTTTGGTAAAAGCAAATAAATAAAACTTATCCTTGTTTGATGTATTGTCTCAACCGTTATTGGTTTTTTTATACGTAATTTTCTGGGCTGGACCTTTTTTTTTTAAATACTCTATTTATTGAATACCAGGATATTATACAAATACTTTACATTTTTCATACCTTTGATTAATGAATAGATAATAACGGATGTGTATGGGTTGGACCCAAGAAGATGTTTTTAACTATAGATATCACGCAAGAGATTACTGGTTTTTTATACCCTCTTTAGATGATATTCATTTCTCTGCAATTTTTTATCCTGCAGTTCCAGAAGATTCTGATTTTGAAATTTATCCTAATACTGATGATACTTTATAGATGTTTTACCTTTATGCGTCTTGGCTTTCAAGATTATAAATTACTTTATGGGTTAACGATAACACGATTATGGCCCATATAAAGCAAAACTAAGGTTAAAATAAAGAAACATAAAAATATAAATATATGCGGAATAAATACTTCAAGCAATCAATTAATCACCATCCAAAAGATTCAGTATGTAAATAAACTTCTTGAACTTTATCTCCTGAAAAAGCCTGTCTTTGAAAAGCGGCTGCCGAATTTCCAACTTTTTGCTTCAGACTTTCAGAACCGGAAACGATAAGAATATTTTTTTTTAGTAATGAATCTTTAATATTAAACATAATTTCACCAACAATGGGTTTCCCATTATACAATTCGACCAGGGAAGCAGAATCAGCCGTGGTAGCTTTATCTTCTTCGTCACTTGAAGAAAACTCCAGTTTTTCATGCAAGGTCTTGTAAACTGAATCAAACTTATCATGCAATGTAGTTGTTCCATCGGTGTTAGTTGAGTAAATGTTAATTTTAATAGTACCATTTTCAAAGAATGTTTTAGGAGCAATATTAAATAATTTGCTCAATTCTGGATAAATCCATTCGACACTTTCATCATTTCTGATAACCCAATCCAATCTGATACTTTTCAACATGGACTTATTGGCTAAAATTTGCTGTGCTCCTTCGATCAAAAATGGAACAATAGCTGAAATACCGGTACCACTAGCAATTAAAAACATAGAGTCAAATGAATTGTAGTCTCTTTCACAGCCACCATATGGGCCATCTAATAACACTTTACTACTCATTGAGCCAGTTTCCGGAATCTTTCCATAAATTCTTTTTGTTAAACCTTTAATTGGCTTAATAATCAATTTCAACTTGCCTTCAATACTTGGGTCATACGTATTAACAATAGAAAATGGATGGTTATCTAAAACTCTCCAGCCAGGAAATCTTAAGAAAACGTGTTGGCCAGGTCTCCAGAAAAATTCGTTGGTATTTTCAACAACCACTTGAAAGCATTCGTTACCAGACGTGCTTTCATATCTTGAGATTTGACATGGATTTGATCTCAAGAACCCCTTGTTTGGTTTCAAAAAGCTCTTAACCGCTGCTCTATAAAATAGCTGAGTCATCCAAAATACAACAGTTGCATACAAATAGGCTTGTGTGCTAAGTTCAGGATAAATATGATAGAATAAACTAATATAGAAACCCAAAGCACAAATCCAATGAAGGTGAATAAACAACTCATACCAAGCTTGACGAATATATGAATGCGAAAGAATGCATAACACGGTCATAAAAATTAGAGGAGGAATACCATTACGGAAAAAAATATTGGTTTTTTGCATATACGCTAGCCTAGCTAATCCACCTTCTCTTGAAGATTGAATGTAAAATGGAGCGGTATGAATCCAAGCTGCAACATAACTAATAATTGAAACCCAACGATGATAAACATTAAGTTTTTCGTAGCTGATACCAGTTAATCCACTAATGAGATTTGATTTGCCAGATAAGATAAAAAGAATTGGAACCAAAGCTGTTGATTGTGCACCGGTTCTGATAGATAAAGGTGGACTACCAAAACCTCTGCATTCACGATACCAAAAATGGGGGATTAACGCATAGCATAAAAAGTAAAGAAGTCCAGCACTGATGACAAGTAAGTTACCCAGTGAAGAAGGTATACCTAACAATTCACAAATGATGAATGGAAGTCTTCTATAACTGAAAAATCTGTTGAATGCACTAACTTTGTAACAGAATTTGACAAACCAATTCGTGGATTTTTCTTGAAAATATGATAGTTTATCTAACTTTCTGAACAAGAAACGCTTAAGAATAAACAAAAATATGATCACCGCACATAGATAAATCATGTAATAACCATAATACTTCTGATCGTAGTAATTCACTGTTGCTTGAGATATCATCATCAGTTTCTTGTATGTGTCTGTTTTCATGTCAGAAATACACCAAACACCATCATGGAACACATCTCTTTTATCAAAACTCATATTCAAAAATTGAGTAATTAAAAAAGTTTTAATGAAAAACAAGTGCAAAAAATGGATAGGGGTAAATCCAATCAAATATAAATTTACAACATTGCAGTTCTTTATATACCAAAGTCTTTTCATTATGAAATCATCAGTAATTGACTCATGTTAAATTAATTTGCTCAAGTTGGGAAAACAAATCTGAACATTATAAACGTATATACCTTAATAAATAATATTTCTTATCGATAGGATCATCGCAAGCCAATGTGTTCTGAAGAGCCTATAAAATGTCATATTGAATGCTCCTTGCAAGAGACTAATCAAACCACCTTAAGCTGATTGGCTGTTTAATATTTCTTTCATGAGATCTAAGCTAGTAATCATTGTCTTTAATTTGCTCGTTATATGTTGAGGGGGGCCGAAAACCTTTTGAACCGTAATTTCCCGGCGTCCCATAAGTTATAACTATTCTTCAAAATGTTGTATATTTGTCACTGTGCCAAAAGTTTCTCAAATATGAATGAAGGACTTTTAATGGACTAACGCAATGTCTTAAGTTATAAATGCGCAGCTCAAATGAATGAATATCAAGATTCAGGTTAAGAGAGTGGAGCGCCCAAAAATAAAGAAAATCCTCCCGTTTCCAGGATACACCAAGATTTTAATTTTTGAAGGGATGCTTTTGGTATCTGTTTCTTTTTCTCATATGGAGGAGTGTCCCCATAATTATCAGTACGTTAAAATACAACATCGTACTTACAACATGTATATTCAAAGAGTATAAAACTGAGAGTTAAATCATTAAAAATCAAATTATTTATTGGGATCTCACAACATAAGAAAAACTATAAAAATTCAAAATAAAGCCTGCTTATTTATTGGCTGGAACTGGAAGTTCCTCAAGTTCATGACTTAATCTCTCTGTTTGGGTGCCGGTTGTTTCCTGTTGTTTTTTCTGATTCTCTAATTCCATCTCACCAGCCATCTCATTCAATCTACCTTCAGCTTTTTTGAATAAAGCAGCTTGTTCAGTAGTGTTCAATTCATCCTTCTTCTTTCCCTTAATATGATACATTGGATTCAATTGTCTCAGAGTAACACCCTTGAGGAAAGGTAAATGTCCATTCTTTTCTTCGTATAACATCAAAAGTAAAGTAACAATTAGAGCTAACCAATAGATATTATAACCAATAACTGAACCATATGTGGCACTATTTTGCCATCCTAATAGGGCATTAAACACATCCCAACCATTATCTGTTTCGGGATTACAACAGTTAACATGCCAAACTGACTTGGAGATATCGTAGGAACCTGGTCCTGAACCTGATTCGGCTGCATCACCACCAGTTTGCTTATCGAATAAGTTTTGTTCAAAATCCCAAATAGCTCTTGAGAATAGCCCTGCAGCAATCAAATATAAAATAGCGGTTGAAATACATAAGAAAATCTGTAAAGAGACCTCGGAACCCCCATAATATAAGAAAGTACCAACAGCAATACCTGCAATTAAACCACATATGACTGGTAATGGGAAACTCTTAGCTGGGGTACCAATACCGACACTATATTGAATTAAATTGTTAGTAAGAAGTAGGGTAGACAAAATGAATGGAAAAAAAGTGTAATAAATCATACATACCCACCAACGAAAACAACTGCTTCTAAACCTTCTCTTAAAGTAGTGATGAATGGTAAGATGAACATACAATACTTCTTTAAAAGATATTTGATCTTCAATCTTTCTTTTCTAGTAGCAGGAGGTTCAATCAATGACTTAGCAATCTTGATTCTCCATTTGGCTTGCATTTTGTTAATTCTTAGCATAGCAACACCCATAATCGAAATCAAAACAGTAGCAATAACACAGAATATACCTTCCCATAAATCTTCTGAAGAACTCCAAATATCGTTACCTAAAGAATAGAAAACACCAATGAAAGAACAACCAATAATTAAACATATAATAACACCTAAAATTGCTCCTATCCAAATTTGTTTTAGTAAAGTTTTATAAAGCTTTGGATGATTCTTACCAACACTCTGTTTGACAAAGGCCAATAAAACCGAAACAACGATGACAGCTTCTAGTGTTTCTCTAAACACAATGAAGAAAACTTGAACGTTGAAGACGTCAGCCATGATAAGTAGTGAAGAGTATCTGAAACTTAAAGGTAGGTTTTTAGTATCCTCTTTCTGTAACTAGCATAAGAAAGTTTGAAAATCAAAAAAAGGTGGATTTGCAGCACATATATATAGCAGACTTCTTTCAAAGCTGTCGAGAGATTAATTTGAGTGTAGGACATGACGTTAACTAACACTGCATGAAATGAACTCATTTTATCGGCGTGTTATTGGTCTCCGATCAACGGGTTTATAAAACTTTTCCGAGAAAGACCCAATTAGGGAGCGTAGCTGAATAGAATTAATTAGGCAGGCCCTAACGTATGTAGGATAGGATTAATTAATTGAGAGATATCTCAAACTAGTGAAGGAGTTGCCTTACTATTAATTAGATGGCCATTGCTGTATATGTGGCCAAATCATATTTGCAACCACCTGATATAGTCCTGAATGGTCATTAATTAGAGTGATATTCAAAAATTGGTAGAAGTATCATTTTTATTGTCCATAACCTTTAGATACCGTTGTGACGTATACTTCGACCGTTCGCGCAATTTTGTTATTGTTTTACAGGTCTTGGTATTCTTGGTATTCTTGGTATTCTTGGCTATTCCAATATCTGATAGAATAGACCTGACGAATAACTGAAGGTAATGTATTATATACAAGATAGAGTATGGCTATGATACTAGTATAAACCTTATATAAAATGGCTTTACCGTATGTGGCTGGACTCCTCCTTCGATACTTGTAGTAACGTTACAAAAAAGTGTGTATATATCGGTCTTTACAAAATATAAGCGGTATTTTAGTATGCCGCTGATTGGTCAAGCTGCATTAATTTCACGAAAACTAAGAAAAATTAAGCTTAATTAAGGTTCGTAAGATATGTATCTATCGTATATTAATGTGTAAATATATATACTCTGCATCGTGGTAGATCTATTATTCGACCCGGGAAAGGTTTTAGTAGTTTTGACCAACTGTGGTTGGCTGTGGGGTTGCCAACTATATGATAAGATCGATCAGATAACTCAAACCGAAATTAAAGAGGGCTCCTAAGCGCCCATTCAGGCGGCATTAACTATGGTTTACTGGAATATTTCCGGCAAGACTTGTTTAGTCTCAATAAAAGGCTGATCATCTTGTCATCTCATGACAGAGATCTGATCGATTCTGCAATAGCGTATATACAGTATACACTTGGTGCAACAAAATTGGGAAGTTTTTATAAATTGACGATTAAGACAAGTATACAAAGAAAGCCCAAAACTAGTAGTTATGAGTATAGTTCGGAAATTCTAATTTTTTGAAGTGTTTCTTCAAAGTTCGCGTCTTCAAGAAAATCATTCTAATACTACAGTCTCAAGATTATCTGACTTCTCCACGGAAGTATATTCATAAGTGCCGGCGATGTGTTTCCAAAAATTGAGTGTTTCATATTTTCAGAATGACATTAGATCAGAATTTAGAGCATGCGTTGCATCAAGTAGCGGTGTATCAATAAGTATCCTCTGAAGAATCTATCATCTTCAGCAAGGCTATAACGGGCTTACAACATCTATTTTTCATAACGTATCAACTGTTTTAGCGTTGTTAAGTTCCCGATACTTATAGTCATCATCATCTTCTTCTTCTTCATAGTAGTCTATTGGCCTATCTTTTTCTAACTTGAATAATTCCGTTATCTCATTATTATTAATGATATTCATTAATTTCTTTAAAGCCATTTCTGTAAAGGCCTTTTTTAGTTCAGGAGTTTTGGTCAAAACCCCACTTGAGAATTTTCTTTTTGTTTTCAAAGCCATCATCTTGGATATATAATTGGCTGCAACAAAAGCTAACTAGGGTTAATCATGACTTACATGAGTTGGAATTGCTTACTCACCTTCTTCAACTTTATCAAAACAATTTTCGTCTCCCCTGGATCTTCGTGCTTTTTTCAGAAGCCCCTTGTTTTCATTAACAGCAACAGCAAAGTTTTCAAATCAATTCTTCTAGAAACATACAGGACTGTGTCATGGCTAAGCAAGCTTGATCAAATTATTGTACTCTTTAGCACCAGCTAAAGACCTATTGATCTTTTTACCAGAATCAGCAGTGCTTTAAACTAATTTGCAGTCTTTATTTCAATTATTACTAAAGTTCAAAGTTTCATTACCATTAGTTTACAAAAGAGAGGCCTTGTTTTGATTTTTTTTCATTAGTTGATGAATCTCGACTAATGATTTGAATTCTTTTGATTTGAAGCTATCTATAAATTAGAGACTTTCTATTTGACAGAGGGGGTATCTCCTGACTTCATAAAAGTATTCTGGTCTTAGATGAGAGATACATGTTGGGATGAGGATCGGTTCGGTTACTTGAGGTTTTAACCTGATTAAACAAACTAAACTAATCACCCCCAGAAGTTTCAGTCACGACATACTTTATGTCGCAATTAGTTGTTTACCAATCACCGTGAATTCCTTCATCCGCACAGCAATCGCAATCAAAGCAACGTACATGCAGATTAATCAGCAGTTGTTTCTACTTTGACTTCATAAATATTGGCTGCCAAGCATTCCGAAAAATCTTTCCAGAACTCCTCTACGATATTTGAGGTATTTAAGATAAGAACGTGGCTAGATTGGACATACAGGCGTGCTTCATATTCATTTTCTTCCTGGTTCTCTGCGATAGTTTCAACTAAATAATCATAGCAAAATCGAGCACAGATCTACCCACGGACGGAGATGACTCGGATTTAACCCCTAACAAAAAAATCTAGAGCGCCACCCCCACATGCACAATACCGGTTTTTCCAGGTATATTTTTTTTGATTTTATAACCGCTTGACTTTGAAAAATACAGAGGACGTTGGACATTCATACATTAGGCTTCCCATGATTACAAACAATTACATGAATATCTTTTAACGCACAAAAAATTCGTATCATTTGTTCATCCCGTATAAAGAAAACGCAAATATAAAATAAAAATAGAGAAAAGAAAATATTACTGAGGTTCACAGATCTGAAAAAAGTAATCAGAAACTACGAATTCAAGCCTTGACAGAAGCAATGTATTCTAATAAATCGACAACTCTAGCAGAGTAACCATATTCATTATCGTACCAAGCAATTAACTTAACGAAAGTTGGAGTTAATAAGATACCTGCTTTACCATCAAAGATAGATGATCTAACATCAGAAATGAAATCAGATGAGACAACAGCATCTTCAGTGTATCCTAAGACACCCTTCAATTCACCTTCGGAAGCCTTCTTCATAACGTCACAAATTTCTTTGTAAGTGGTTGGTTTCTTTAAGTTAACGGTCAAATCAACAACGGAAACATCAACAGTTGGAACTCTGATAGCCATACCAGTTAACTTACCATTTAATTCTGGAATAACCTTACCGACAGCCTTAGCAGCACCAGTTGATGATGGAATTAAGTTACCAGAGGCAGTTCTACCACCTCTCCAGTCCTTGTGGGATGGACCATCAACGGTCTTTTGAGTGGCAGTTATAGAATGAATAGTGGTCATTAAACCATCTGCAATACCAAAGTTATCATTAACAACCTTGGCTATTGGAGCCAAACAATTAGTAGTACATGAAGCATTAGAAACAATGTTTAAATCTGGAGTATAGGATTTGTGGTTAACACCCATAACAAACATTGGGGCATCCTTCGATGGGGCTGTAATAACAACCTTCTTAGCACCAGCGTCCAAATGCTTTTGACAACCAGCTAAGTCTTTAAAGACACCAGTGGAATCAATAACGTAATCGACACCATCTTTACCCCATGGAATGTTAGTTGGGTCTCTTTCTTGGTAAACCTTGACCTTATGACCATTGATGATCATAGCATTACCTTCACTGGTAACTTCACCCTTGTAAACTCTGTGAGTTGAATCATACTTGAACATGTATGCAGCATAGTCTGGTCCAATAAATGGATCGTTAATGGCAACGACATCAATGTCCTTTCTTTCTAAAGCAATTCTTAAGACCAATCTACCGATTCTACCGAAACCGTTAATACCAACAGTAATAGCCATTTTTAATTAATTTGTGATTGATTGAGTGAGTGTGAGAAGTAAATGTAAAAGTTTGAGTTCTCTGGTGAAAGGAAAAAGAGAAAGAGAGAGCACGTAATAAGTTGAAAAAAGGAGAGACAGGAGGGTTCTTATATAGGCATCTCAAAGGACTCCAGCCAGGTGGCCTAACGAAACGATCCAATGAAGTGTTCCGTGGAGCAAGCAGCACCGATGGATCAGGTACTAAGGAGGTCAAGTCCAAGGCTGCTCCCGAGAAGCTCGGTCCACTTCAACGCGCGCAATGAGCGTATGATCACATGGTGGCGATATTATTTCGGCAGTTTCTCGCGCTGCGGTCAGCCCGTGCGGCGCTTAGTTCAATCCGGAGTTCAAAAGACCAGTAGAGTGCTACAACTTCAACTTCAACTTTAACTTCAACTTCAAATTTACAGTCATTCTACAGGTTTTATCTAGAACAATCTGTCCACTCCACTATCAGATCTTTTACTCTGTATCGTATCAATTGACTGCAGTTGAAAAATGGTACGTTCCATTACAATCGTATGATGTCATTGGATCAAATGTCAGTTGATAGGAATAACATTCAAAGCCGAAAAAAATTGAAAAACCCCATTTGCCCTTGCAGCAAGGGCTATGATTCAATTTTCCACTCATGATATTTATTATTCAGTGTTGCGGATGACAATTGATAGGTAAGTACAACTGTAAGTGTTGAAAGGACCTCCTTGAGTTTTGTACTTTATCGAAGTCATACAAACAACATGTAATGACTGATGTTTCGTTCACATATGATATGAACTCAATTTTGAAAACTGTTATAATTCAACTATCTTTTTTTCAGGGTACATACTTCCAATAACTCTAGTTGCAGCCCAGGTACCTGCTACTCGTTATCCTGAAATTATTACTTCACGTTCCAACTCAATTGAGTCTCATCCTCAATTTACTTCATATAGTAGATTATCTTATTATATATCCCCGTGTAATTGGTGATTGAACAAATACAGCAAAGCAGATGGTAGTTCCCAGTCAAGCACTAGCTCGAGATTCTCGCAACTAGATTGTTATTGATATATTTCAGGCATTCAGATTGGCCAATTATAATTTGAAAGAGGATGGAGTAGATTACGGTTCAGTTCAGTTATCTAATTCAAGCTTCTAAGAGAGTCACTTGATTCTAATGTCAAGTTAAAAGTTTTTTTGAATTCAAGCAATGGTTTATTAAAATATAAAATACAAAACAGCTTCTCAGAGAACACTCCCTCCCCAAACAGGAAACGAAGGTACCAGAATCACTATATCTGTTCTCACCCTAAACCCATACTTGTTATTATAGCCAGTAGTTCCATAAAATGATATAAGTTGGTATGCATGGATAAGAACAAACTAAGATTGATGTGTCCTTTGCGAAGTCTTAGAAAGACTCTATTTCTATGATCCTCTTAACCATATGCTAGAAACAAGAGTTGAAGTGGTTCATTTTTGCATGACTCGATTTTGTAATTATATAATCAATACAAGTTGTTGGGTAATCTTATGTGATGGCACACCCATTGTCTAGAACTAACCCAAGATCATCTTAAAAGGTCAACGACCCGTGGTGCACTGGTGCGTCTGTCATTTTTTTACTCGTGCGCGATAGAAGGAGGGCGAACGACGAGGAAGGATCACAACTGATGACGAAGATTCATGTAGATGACCAACAGGACAAGACGAAAAGCCTGCAAATCACTTACAGAACCCTACAAATCGACCTAAAGCCACTAAAGCGATTACTAATACAACATGTCACACTCGGGTTCTATCTTTTCTGATGATGAAGAAGACGTCTGTCCATTATGTGTTGAAGAAATGGATATCACAGACAAGAATTTTAAACCATGTCCTTGTGGATATCAGATTTGTCAATTCTGTTACAATAACATTAGAACTAATCCTGAACTGAACGGAAGATGTCCTGCTTGTCGTAGAATCTACGAAGATAAAAACATTGAATATACAACAATGTCTCCAGACGAGTTAAGAGCTCAACAGTTGCAGATAGAAAGAAAAAAGAAAGAAAAACTGAAACAAGAAAAGGAAAAGAAAGATGCCGAACAAGCTAAAAGACATCATTTGGCTGGTATGAGAGTTATTCAGAAAAATTTAGTTTATGTTGTTGGCTTGCATCCAAATTGTAGTCCTGAAGATCTGCCAGGTTTGTTAAGATCGGATAAGTATTTTGGTCAATACGGTAAAATTTTGAAAATAGTTATCAATAAGAAAAATCCTCCCGCCCAATCTTTATCATCATCTTCTTCCTCTCATTCTCCTTATGGAGTTTATGGCGTGTATGTTAGTTTTGCTAGAAAAGAGGATGCTTCAAGATGTATTCTTGCGGTTGATGGTTCTGTCAGTGATGGCAGAGTTTTAAAAGCTGCTCATGGTACAACTAAATATTGTTCAGCTTATTTAAGAGGTCAACCTTGCCAAAACCCAAATTGTATGTTTTTACATGAACCTGGTGAAGAAGCTGATAGTTACACAAGACAAGATTTATCAACTAGATCAATTAATAATAAATTACAGGAAAGATCAGCTACTAATGGTTTGATTGCCCCTCCTCCAAATCATGAAAGTTCTTCTTCTGATGAGCATCAGCAGCATCCACATTTATTCCACCATACTTCTTCGTATGGTGCTTCTGCTGGTAACAGATCTCCATCTAATTCTCCCCAGACTTTAGCTTCTCAATTACATCATGAAGCTTCATTGCCACCAACAGTAGCCTGGGCTAAATCAGCAGCACCTGTACAGACAACACCAGTTGTTCAAACTGCTGAAATTTTGTCTTCTTTCCCATCTTTAGGTGACGCATTATCTCAAAAACCTCCTAAACCACAACAGGCCAGAAAGAAAGAAAAGAAAGAAAATGGTAAGGATAAAGAATCTGTTGTTATTCCATTGGATGACACTTTAGTTGCATTTAAAAACATCAATGAATCAATTCAAGTTCTAAATAGCATGGATGAATTTTCATATTCGATTAAACCACAATTCAAATCCGCGTCGAAAAAACCTTTATTGTTATTCCATCAATGTAAGCTCGATGATTTTGCAAATAAATCGTTAGAATCAGCAACAGAAGAAGAGTCTAAGAAACATCTACTAAGATTGATTGATAATTTATTGTTTACTCCGTTCAGTAAAAATTATAACACTCAGAAGGAACTAGTCTATTTACCACCTGATTCAGGTGCACAACCAACCAATAGAGGCGTAGCTTCGCAAGCTCAGCAAATCCAAGAACAATTACAAGACACACAAAGATTTGCAGGAGAACTTGCAGGAAGAGCAGCACGTCAACAACCACAACAACAACCGCAGCCACAACAACAACAATTCTTCCAACCACAGCCTGGAACAACACAATTTCAACAACTTGGAGCAAATAATCAAACACAGCAAACACAGCAAGCTCAACAATTTCTACAACAACAGTTTTTGCAACAGCAGCAAATAAAGTTACAACAGCAATTACAAGGTGCTGGAGCGATCGGCGGTAATCTAGCAGCAGGTACACCACCACCAGGTTTATTTAATGCTTCAACAGTCGCTGGTGCAACTCAACAGCAACAACAGCAAACACAACAAGGTGGCATTATTGATGGCAAGACCAATAGTACTGAATTATTGAATCAATTAATGAGTAAGAAAGTTGTTGCTTAAAAAAAAACTCTCTTTTGCTTTTTTTTTTGTTTTCTTTCTACGTCAGCTGTGTCCTAAAATTGTCTTCTTAAATGTTTTGTGGTAGTTTTGTCTATATATTGCATCGTCTTTATAGTACATATTCTGTTTTTTTTATAGTTTGTTATCTTAATATATTTTAAAATTTTCAAAGGGATATTTAAAAGTAGGAGAGCGAAGGGTGGGGGGGGGGCAATTGATAAAACAAATCCTAGAAAGAAATACAGAAAGAAAAGAAAATTTAAGAATGGTAATTAATCATAAAATCAGCCATTCTAATAATATCTCTAAACGAATGAAATAAAATAACAGCATGTCAAACGGATGAACTGAAACTGAAAAAGAAAAAGATAGGATAAAAATACACAAATGAACTATATCAAAACTCAACTATTCTGTACCATAAGATAGTACTACTACAAAGGACTTCAATACTTATCTTTATTTCTAACAAACTTGCCAACTAAAGGACTACCAGAATCGCCAGCCAGCACATCTTGATTATACCTCTCCCAATCGATCTTCTCACTCTTCTTATCTTCATCATCAACGTCATAAAAACTATAACTAACATTAGGATTAAATCTAACCGATGTTTCACTTCTAGGCATATGTTGTAACGGCGGCTCTACTCCACCTTTTCCTGCTCCTGCGCTAGCTAACACAGCATAGACCTTAGTTGGTGACAGTGAATGCTGGCTTGGTGTATAGTATAAACTTTGATTTGTGTTGTCTGTTAGCAGTTGTTGGGGTTGTCTCACGGGACTTCCCAGTAAACTTTCCGATTCAATTAGGCCATTTGTTGGGTTTGAACTTCTATTTACGTGATAGTAATTGTTTGTAGTTGTAGTAGTTGTTGTGCTCATGGTAGAATTCTTAAATCTATTGAACAGAACATTTGGCACAATGAAGAGGGATAAAATCAAAACAATTAAACCAACCAAAGACTTAAACGACAATTGATGAAAGAAAGCATTAAGGCATTCAGCAAATATTTCAAAGTAGGCAGTGGTCGATCCAACGTCATTTGATTTATTTTTAATAGAAGAATACATGCAATTTTCCCATTCCAAACATTTATATTCCAGTGCAGGAACTCTAATTGATGGATCACAATTGTTTCTAACATATTCTCTCTTACAATTTTGAATTCTGAAATTTGATTCATTCACATATCTTTGAATTTTCAGATCTGCATCTTTTTTGATACTTCTTAAAGATAACAATAGAATTGATAGGAAAATAAAGATTAAAGAAGTATTCAATAAGATTTGTAAAATATTTGTGATATTTCTAGTTATTTGTGGATCAGAAAGAATATCTTTTATCACTTTAATAGTTGGGGTCGGTGGATATTGTTGTTGTTTGTTTGCGTTGGTTCTTGAACTAGGAGAAGATGCCTGGTGTTTTGATGCCGAAGTAATTGGATGGTTTTGTTTTTTCTTTGAATGTATTTTCCGTTTTTTACTAGAAAACGGTTTAATTATACCACCCGGAGATTTAGCACTAAAAGACTGGACGGACATTGGGGTGGTTTGCTGTTGTTTTCTGTCAAATATATTGTAAGCAGATTTAACGGGATTGTCTAAAGGAGACTTTGGAGTTGATTCCAAGCCGCTCAGATCTAACTCTGGACGTTTCTTAGCAGAAAGAGGTAGGTTGTCTAAGTATTTGTAATCATCATTTACCAGTCCAGGGCTTAATGCAATACCTTTATTGGCTTTTCTTAATGTTTCTGTTATCCTGTTAGTGTTGTCATTATCATTATCATGTAAGTTGTGCAAATCAGTAACAGGAGTGAGATTTATGTCTGCGGAAGAGATTGAAGAGATCAGAGACTCATGATGATCGGGAGTCTGCTTCGACATTGGTGTTTATCGTAATTTTTTGGTGCAAACTGGTAGTGAAACATTTGTTGACTTCGTTTCGTTTTCCATTGTTTTGTTTTCATTTTCCTTCTCGTTTTGCCTCTTTGGAAAAAGCGAGACTGATGTCGCGACAGGTCAAATGTTGTGAGATAAAGCAGGAGGCGCAGGAGGCGCATGATGATTTGCCATGAATCTGTCGACTCCGCTTAGAGAGAGAACGAGGCGAATCTCTAATATCAACTGATGTCTGTTATCCTTATTTTCATCCTTAAAAAGAGAAACGTGTCAGATGTCGTTGAATAGACAAGTGCCAATACATAGTATATGTATATAATTGCAATATCTGGTAGTAGAATGTTGTAGGGAGTAGCAAATGACCGTTGCCTGAGGTGTCTAGAGCGTGACAGTCACTATAGTAGCTAGGCTCCTTTAAGGAGCGTTCTTTCCCTCTTGAAAACTAATCTGAACAGATCTTTGAATCGATGGAAGACACCTCTTTTTTATTTGAATACACGTAAACAGCTCTGTATTTGATTTCATACAGCAGGTACACGCTACAACAATGAAGTTCTTTTTCCCAGACGGTAGTCATCAGTTCCATATGGTGTCCATAGCCGGCCCTTTCAATGGGTGGAATCCTCAGGTGAACCAGCTCACGTACAACACGGTTTCACGCAAATGGGAAACACAACTACAACTGGCTGTCAATGAAAAGGTCTCCTTTAAGTTTGTGATTGACGGTAACGACTGGAGATGCAGTGATGATTACAAGATTGAATGGGACCCATCTGGTAATGCTAATAACGTTGCCGTCGTGGCTCCTCAACCACAAAAGCCAGCAACTCAAATGCCGTCTTCCATCTCACAACAAAAGTATCCAACTGCTAATTTTCCTGTTAAAAAGACTTCAGAATCCAATTTAGTCTCGAAACCTGCAGATTTGGAATTTCTTGCAATAGATTCTGTTAAATCGGAGGAAAAGGCTGTTGAATCGCCTATAACTACTGGCTCCTCACCTACAGTTTCACCCGTCAACATAAAACCTAAAGAAGAAATTAAACAACAACCCCCACTACAGACACCAGCTACAAATGAAGAGTACTCGGCTATTGATTCGGCAGCTGTAACCAAAAATCAAAATACGGTGAATACCCCTGTTTTATCTGCCGCCTTAGATGATCCAGTTCCTGAGTCACCAGTTAAATCTAATTTGACATCAACCCCAACTCCTTCTCCATCGTCCTCTAGACCATCCACTTCCCATCAGCAAGAATCAATATCTACTCAAGATACAACACATATAGATCTGGAGGCTGCTCCAATTGTTAATAAAGATACCCAGCCAACGTCCCTTACCGAGCAGCATAATACCCCTTCTTCACCTTCGTTAACTGTTACAATTTTTAGTTCTATTTTTTGGTTCATTAAGTTTTGTTTCTGTTGTTGTTTCTCAAGCAGGGATTCTGATTCAAAGAGTAGCGATAAATCGAGTTCCGTCTACATTACGGAAGAGACTCCAATGGTTGGTAATAGTGACGATTTACAAGAGACCCCTGCTAACTATAGTACTACCGATGATCCTAATAGTGACAACCACGATCCTTCAACTGCTACTGCTACCTAATAGTATTGCTCTACGTGTATCTGTGTTTTCTCTAAGTTTTTGTTTTACATGTGAGCGCTTATTTCATTAATTCGGCTATTTCTTCGGTTACCCCTTTTCCCGTCTTTATTAATTTGCATTTTTGGATCATCCGATTCTATCTTCCTGAACAACCTGTTGGGATTAGCTGAATGCTTTCACTGTTTCATTCTTGACATCTTTTCACTTTAATTTTATCATTGTTTCCGTGTTTTACTTTTTCTCTCTTTTATGTTGCTTGGCATATATTTTTCTCATGTTTCGTCGGCCATATATATTTGCCCATAACTAGCTTGTGTAATTTTTCTTTTACTAATATATCTTTTTCCTTTCAGTATAAACTTATTGTCTCAATGCGCTTTACTTTCTGAATATATCTAGTTAGCCCGACAGTAACTTTCTATACAAGTGAAAACGAGTGGCCCGTAAGGAGTACTCTCTCAACTTTTCAACCTTACCTTCTTAAGCACTTCAGGGAAGCCGGTTTTATGATTCTGAATTTTAAACTTGTCTTTAAGTTAAGTCACCTTTTTGTGAGGCTGAGTCGTTATATTCACTGCCTCCCCCCCCCCTTATAATTAGTTATTTCCTTGAAGATGTTCTATAAAAAAGGAATGGTTCGCTTTGTCTAATACTTTTGTTGGTGCCACGACCTTAACCACCTTAAACTCAAACAGAATCAACACCATTATGGGTTACGCTAAAACATTGAATAGTGTCTCAAGAGATGTCACTGACTCAATCTACACTTACTCCTGCGACTTTAAAATCAAAGATTATGTTTCGGTTGGCGCCCGAATGATTGCAATAAAGTCATCAACTACTCCAAACTTCATCCTTTATTCAGCTGTTCCATGTTCTGATGAAGTTATGGGTCAAATGAACAAATTGATGATTCAACATGGTGATTTGAAAAAAGGTCAATCTTTATTAAACAACATCTCATATATGATCATTCCAAATGCTTTTCACGATACTGCTGTTCCTGACTGAATACAGACAGAAAAACCCAAACATTAAAGTTATTGCACCCTATAAAACTCCAACTTTATCTGATAAAATGATCGATTACAGGCTCACTAAGGACTTTGGCGATAGAATTATTGGTGCTGATGATTTAATCAAAGCTGGGTTACCTAAAGATTCGGATTTAGTTACCAATAATTATCAATTTGTGATGTTATCTTCTCATTCGTTTGCTGATATTATGATGTGTCTTCCGTCTGATAAATCTGTTTTAGAGGCCGACTTGTTCATGAATTTTCCTCAAAATTTCAAAAAGTCAGATAATTGTGATACAGTGTTTGAACAATTCAATGGTAAAAATTACTTAAGCGGTATAACAGGATTTTTGCTGAAGAAATTCGCGCAAACAAGATCTTGTTTGAATTCATTAATCAATTATATGGCAATTTCAGATAATAGCTTCTAAAGTTCTCAAAGAAATTGACAAAAAATGGCAATTTGAAAAAAATGTTATGATACATGGAGAAGTTGTTGAAAGAAACGGTAAATCTGTTTGGAGTGAAGCATTTGAAAGGTTTCTTAATAGAGATGTATAGCATGAAAATTGTAAATTAAGTAGATTCTGAATATCCAGCAAAGAATAGGATTATTTTGAAATATTATAAGGCAAAAAAGTATGAAAGCTTCAAAACGTGATCCAATTTTTAATATGCTTTTTCCATTATTCAATCAGCTATAAAAAATGCTTAAGATCAGTACCTAATGAAATGGTTCAGCCTTACTGTTGATACGACCAATGATCATCGATGGAGAAATAAATCACACATAGTGAAGAAATATATACATATATATCACACTGGTTATAATAACGAAAATAATAATAAATTCCAGCAAGAAAATGGTGCTGCCATTTGAATTTTAATAATAGGTTGGGGGAGAATCACCAATATAACAACATTGAACAATCAGTAATTACTAAGTAAACAAAGATCTAGTTAACAGAAACCTTAGGCTCTTGCTTCGTATTGTAGTATGATAATAAGAAGGCCAAACATTAATCATCAACAGCACCAACAGATAACGGTCCAGCTTTTAAGGTTAATTACCCAGTGTACGGATGTTACATCAATTTCAAGATTGGCTGCTGCAATTTATTTAAAGGTTACAATTTGAAAGCAACTTTATCTTAGGGAGCAGAACTCAATCAATGTCAATCAATCACCAAGATGTCTCAGAACAAGATATACGATTCAGAAGATCCTAATTTTCCTGATCTTCCAGAGAATGATGAAGTGAGTTGGTCCGATTATGATGGTTATCTATCATCATCAGATTCTGAATCATCAGATTTGAATTCCATTAAGACAAGCTTCTCAAGACCGAGACATGACAAGATAAATCTACCATCCACTCGTCCACAAGCATCACCTTCGACTGGGCCACAACAGCAACATGAAGTTGGACGTACATCTAGTTTACCATTCAGTACCAAATCAAGGTCCAGACCTAGACGCAATAGAAAGAAGAAATCTGCAAGAAAGTATAGGGGTTCAAATATCAAGAAAGAAAAAGTAGCTTGGGAGCCAGGTATTGATGTTAATACTACGAGTGTTGAATTTGCTGATACGCCAGGTTCAACTATCACAATAACAGATTACTGTAAAGAAAGGTATAGAGTTGAAAGATTAGACTTATATTCGGCGAACGGCTTGGGGTTATTCGACACATCATTCGGAGATAGTGACGATTCATGCACTAATGAAACTGGAAGTGAAAACGATCCTGAAATTTCTGGAATATTGGAAACTACTGCATATATGGTTAAAGTCAGTGATTCTCTGAAGAATATCAAGAGATCAATCGGAAAACGCCCAGGCTGGTCTAAGGTTAGATGGGTTAATGTGAACGGGTTGTCATGGGAAGCAATTTCACTGATCAGTGAACATTACGGATTACATAGATTAGCTGTTGAAGACATGGTGGATATTCCTCAGCGCACTAAAGTTGATGTTTATCCAAATCAATTATTTTGTGTTATGCCTTTAATGAAATTAATTAAAATTGAAAAACCAAAATATAGATTAAAGAAAGCCATGTTTACTAATGATAAAAAAGTTGTTGCAACTAAAGGAACCGGGTCTGATTCGGAGGCGGATGAAGAGAACGTCATTACTAAACTGAGGAATTCATTATTCGAAAATCATCACAATGAAGGTTCCAACAAACGTTCTAGACCAACTAAAGATAAATCATTAAACAGCTTGATCAGTGATGAACTCAAAATGCAAAAGTTAACGGATTTATCTTTTGAGCCGACTAAGAAAGGAAAATCAACATTTTCAGCATCATTTGCAACAAAACTTCAATTTATTGAATTGAAAAGGCCATTGAATTCAAAAGGTTTAGCGGTTGGTATTGAACAAGTTTCAATATTTTTACATGATTCAAATACAATTATATCATTTTTTGAACATTCTGCAGATGATATCGAAAAGGCAATTCTAACAAGAATGTCTTCAGAATATACAATTTTAAGACAATCATGCGATCCATCAATGCTATTTGAGGCTGTGTTGGATGCAATTGTTGATTTAAACTATCCGGTTATATCAGCTTATTCGAGGAGATTGAATGAATTCGAAGTTGATATTTTAACTCATCCAAATATTGAACATACACAAGAATTACATTTAATGATTAATGAATTATCATATTTGAAATCTAAAATTAGTCCGATCTCATCAATGATTCAACAACTGAAGCAACCTGAAATTAATAGTAATATATCTAAAAATTCTGCTTTGTATTTAAATGATATTTATGATCATATATTAACTTTTAATGATGAGATTGATTCAATGACTAGAACAATTGAAAATTTGATTGACTTAATTTTCAATACTTTATCTGTTGCTACCAACGATTCAATGAAAATACTATCGTTAGTTACAGTTATTTTCTTACCATTATCATTTTGGACCGGCTATTACGGTATGAATTTTGAAAAATTTGGAGATCTAACTAATCATGTTAGTTATTACTGGAAAGTTGCTATTCCGTTTAGTGTCGGATTGTTGTTGTTGATTATGTGGCAGGATATATATAAATCTTTGAGAAGGTATAAGAAACAGACAACCCGAAATTTTAATGATGCTAGGCAAAGAAGGCAGAGAAGAGCAGAGGTTAAGGAAAGAAGGAAGAAGAAATCTGAGAAAAAAAATGAATCGATTGTTTGAATGATCATTTACTGCTTTACTACATAATTTCATATACTATATTATTCTTTTTTCTTTACATAAAATAATGACTCTAATAAATTAATAAATAATGATCCAACCACAGACAAAGAAAAACGAACACTATGTTAAATCAACTTCAACAATTTCATTAATACCCTTATGCCAAACGCCATCTAAATTAAAACCTGAATAACTACCAAATCCAAAAACACCATCAATAACATTTTCATTTTCATTTTCAGATTCAGAACAATCAAAAGTCTTTTCAGGCTCAGTGCATTCCACAATCATGGATAAAGATTCACAATCTTGCTTGTTCTTAATAACTGATAAATCTAATATATTTCTATCTGTTCTTGAAATCTCATATAGTTCAATTTTCTTCTTGTAACTTAATCCCTCACCAACAATTGGGTCGATTCCTAGCATTGCTTTCTTTTCTGGATCCCAACCTGAACCACCCACTATCACTTTATAATATTCGTTCTTAGTATGATTTGGATCAGCTTCGCTGTCACGAAGATCCGTTGGTAAAAAAGGTGAGCTTGAGAGTTCGTCTAATTTTTCTAATTTAACGTAAATCAAATGATCTTTTGAATCATTTAAACCTGGATTATCAATTAAATATTGTGAAGCAGGTTCAAAATTTATCGTTTTGATCAGGTTACCTGTATGTGAAGTAACCATGTACTCGGAAACTTCTGGATCCTCCCACTTCAATCTTTGAAATTGGTTTGTGTAACGTGAATTGAGTTTTAGTTTATCATCAATGCACTTGGTAGGCAAGCTTATATTAATTGCTAATTTTCGTAAATTATGGAAGTTAAAGCTTTCCAATTTCTTGTTTTCAGATAAATTGAAAAAGCACGTAGACTCTAATCCATTCGCAAATAGCGATCTACCTAATCTAGTTGTGACTTCACTTGATTCAATCATTTGTTTATTTTCTTGGTTAGTCATACTAAAAGATAATTTGAATTCAGTTTGGTCTATTTGATCTTTCCAATTATTATCTAATTTAATTGGGTCGACGTGACCTTCTGATTTGGAATGTGATTTTGATGTGTCATTATCTGATTCAATTTGAAAATTGGTTATGCTTAATTGATTTGGACTATCAAACCATAATTCAGAAATGGCATTTTTGGATTGTAGTATGGAATCGACACAAACAACTATGCCGTTGGTGATTATTGGATTTGAAGATATTGATTGATATCGATCGGCTACTTGCAATTGCGATAAAGATATGAACTGATTCGTTATAGTGTTTAATTTGTTTGGCGTGGTTAAAACAAGAACGGTATTCGACTTTGAGGAGGGATGTGATAGTCTGAACGATTTAGCTGGATTGATTGTTGTTTTCAAAGAGAGGAGTCGTTTCGGGGTAAGTGGTAATTGTTTTATAAATTTTGATGCTTTCTTTATCATTTTTCTTTCGTGTATTGTATTTGTTGAAGAATAGCAAAGGTGTTTGTTCTTACTGTCTGTGAAGTATTTCTTTGAACTTTTCAATCAGGCATGCCGTAAGTGCTGCTTAAGTAGGCAGTTATAACCCGGTACATATTTTACAGAAAATTAATCAAATTAGTTATTAAACAAGGGGGGAAGATCATAGATGATTTTATTTAAAGTATAAGTAACGAAAAACAATTAAATAAGTAGTATATAAAGAAAATAATACCCACAACAAAGATTTGTTTTTGGCGAAACCAACTATTTTAACTTCTTCTTTGGTCTTAATTGGTTAGAGTGACCACACTTTCTTTTTCTACAGTTGGTAGCTCTTGGTGGTAATCTAGCATAACATTTTCTGCAAATAGATTTGTCACAGTTGTATTTAGAAGCTAAAACCTTTAAGGATGGTTCAATAATACCACCTCTTAATCTTAAAACTAAATGTAAAGTGGATTCTTTTTGAATGTTGTAGTCAGATAAAGTTCTACCGTCTTCTAATTGTTTACCAGCAAAGATTAATCTTTGTTGATCAGGTGGGATACCTTCTTTATCTTGGATCTTAGACTTGACATTGTCAATGGTGTCTGAGGATTCGACCTCTAAAGTGATGGTCTTACCAGTCAAGGTTTTAACGAAAATTTGCATTTTCTAAATTAATAAGTAAATAGAGGTTAATGTTAGTTTAGGGTACTGAGATGGGTGAATGAGGGTGTTAGATATCCAAATTGGACTTGGCTGTCGAGTCTGTTGGCCTAGGAGTGGAAGTAGGACAGATATTACTAATCTGGAAATTCAGGTATTCAAGATGTTTGTGCTATATTATTTTAATCTGTTCTTGAATGAAATCTCACATGAAGTCCCTTAAGATCTCTCATATGACAATAGCTGATAATATTTCAAGGTGTAACGGGATATACCACTTAAACAAAAGTTATTCTTATATTTTGTCAACTTAATGAAATTAATAAATCCTATATCAAAAGTTCTTAAAGTGATTTTCCAGTATGACCCAGTTGAAGAATTTTTTCCTTTGGTAAATGACCCTTTGTTTAGTGGTGTGTGCAACTGAACTGGAACTAAAACAAGCCAAACGGAATAGAGATATCGTATGCTAAATATGGTTCTATGGAGTACATACTGATCGTTATCTTTGTGATAATACCTATGTTGTGTCTATCGTATTAGCAGTGTAGCTATGGGTCACTTCAATGTCTATTAGGCTGGTGGAAATTTCTCAGTCTCGCCCAGTGAGAGGCTTCAACTGTTTCATGGCGGTGCATTCCTCAGATACCAGCGCGGTTGAGGGTTTCTAGGGTTTACGTTCAGCACGTGATATACATGTGATCTACTTGTTTATTTACTGGTGCACGGAGGTTATAGAATATTATGTAATCCTTATGTAATCCCGTTGTATACCGGAAAAATAGGGGCTATTCATTCATGCACCAACCAAACAAGAAGGGCAAAAAGGGCATTCAAAGCGTCTAATAAAGACAATCAGTCAATAACTATTGAGGATAGGAATTACTTATACAGCCCGTTACTCAAACGGCCGTCTTACTACTTACTAATCTTACTTTGACGTTGCTTCTGTTTCAACAATTGTACAATATTACTAGCTAATCTTTCCTTACTTTAATCCATTTACAGATTCATATTCCATCTTTATGCTCAAATATCTATATACAAGTTCACTCAAAGTCTATAACAACTTTCTACCGAGAACCATGTCTACAACAGCTTCTAATTCCACCTATCCCCATTTATCTCCGAAGATTTATAAGATTTTGGAATCTCATTTACCTAAACAATCACCAGAATTGGACCCCTCAACTTTATCTAATTACTATGACTTCAAAGTTCATAATTCAACTTTGGATTTAAGTGTAGTGTTTGAGGAAAAAAAGATAAAAGGTTCTGTCTCCTTTGATTTAGAATTATTAAACGATCAAACTAAGTCTATTATCCTAGATTCTTCATTTCTAAAGATATCTTCTGTTTTGATAAATTCGATTGAAACTTCTTATGAATTGAGACCAAGACAAGGACCTTTAGGTTCTCCTTTTGTGATCTCTCTCAATACTCCTGTCAAGACTCATGAAAATATTACATTAACTATAAATTATGAAACTACCGATAATTGCACAGCTCTACAATGGTTGGATCCGCCACAAACAAATGATGGTAAATTACCCTATCTATTTTCTCAGTGTGAGCCAATTCATGCAAGATCTTTCTTTCCTTGTTTTGATACCCCTTCAGTTAAATCTCCATTCACTTATTTGATTAAATCTAAATTGAACATATTGGTTTCTGGCTTATTAGCCTCAAAGGAACCCCTTGGAGACGGTTTAACTTTATATAAATATACTCAACCTGTTCCGATTCCATCGTATTTAGTCTCCATTGCATCAGGTGATATTGTTGGCGCATCAATTGGGCCTCGTTCAACTGTGTATTCTGAAAAATCTTTTATTGATAAATGTCAATTTGAATTTCAAAAAGATACTGAAAACTTCATTCAAACTGCTGAAAAAATTGTTTTTAAGTATGAGTGGAAAGATTATGATGTTTTAATTTTACCGCAAAGCATGCCATTTGGTGGTATGGAACATCCAAATTGTACTTTTGCCACTCCAACTTTAATTTCCGGTGATAGAGAAAACGTTGACGTTATAGCTCATGAGTTAGCTCATTCCTGGTCCGGAAACTTAGTTACTAATTGTTCTTTTGAACATTTTTGGTTAAACGAAGGTTGGACTGTTTATCTTGAAAGGCGTATCGTTGGCAGTTTGCATGGGGAACAATTCAGACATTTTAGCGCAATTGTTGGTTGGACAGATTTAGATAATTCAATCAAAGCGATGGGAGATTCTGCTGCAAAATTTAGTACTTTAATTCAAGATTTAAAAGGTAAAATTGATCCAGATGACTCATTTTCGACTGTTCCTTATGAAAAAGGTTTCAATCTGTTATTTGAAATTGAAACTAAATTAGGTGGTTATACTAAATTTGATCCTTTCATTAAATATTATTTCAATAAGTTTAAATACGGTTCTTTGGATAGTTATCAATTTTTAGATACATTATATGAATTTTATCAAAACGATAAAGAAGCCTTGAGTAAATTGGATGAAATTGACTGGCAAGTTTGGTTATATGAACCTGGTTTACCACCAAGACCTAAATTTGATACCACTCTAGTTAGTCAATGCTATCAATTATCTGAAAAATGGGTTGATACAGCAATCAAATCCCCAGAATTATTGGAATCAACATTTTCTAAAAAAGATATTGCTGAATTTGGTTCCATTCAAAATGGTGTCTTCTTAGATGATTTATTAACTTATGAAGGTAGAGATGATTTCAAATGGAATTCAGAAGCTGGTCAAAAGGCTATTCATGTTATGTCTAAGAAATACTCTAAATATGCTAATTCTACGAATGCAGAAGTTGTTTTCAGATGGTTCAGATTGTTATTAACAGGTGAGATTAAAGATAGTTATGTTAAATTGGCTGATTGGTTGGGTACCGTTGGTAGAATGAAGTTTGTTAGACCTTCTTTTGTCTTGTTGAATAAAGTTGATAGACCTTTAGCTTTGGCTACTTTTAAGAAATATGAATTTGCTTATCATCCCATTTGTAGAGCAATGGTTAAAAAAGATTTGGATATTAACTAGTTTGATGTGATAGAATGTCTTTTATTTATTTATATAAGTCTTGTTTTGTTTCCTCGTCTTTCATTAAAAGTTCGAAAAACTATTCTTTTTATGCATTTTTGTGTACTTTCATTATTATTAACGATTATAAAACAGAATTTTTTAATTTATAAAAGACAATACTGAACAGACGAAATATAATTAAGTTATTTTGAAAGGAATAAGCACGGTAAATTTAAAACCAAGAGAAAAAAAGAAAATAGTATAAAACAACAAATGAAAAACACTAATCTACACAAATAATCGAAACAAAAAGAATACTAAAGCAATGTAATAAAAATCTAATCTTCCATTTCCTGATCGGAGTCGGATTCTTCGTCACCAAAATCGCCAATAATAACCAAGTTTTCATTTTCATCTGTTAATTGCCAAACATTTAATGCTTGATATTTATAAATACACTCATTAAACAAATCTTCAGTGAAACCTTTAGCAACGGCGGCATTTTTAATTTCTGAAACGCTAACCATTCTATGATTTGCAGATGACTTGAACTTTTCTCTGATCAAATTATAAACCTTGCTCATTGGTGTTTCTTCATACTTCTCAAATTCATCATCTGAATTAGATAATGACTGTTTAGCAACTGAAACTAATCTTAATGCTTCATCGATATCTTGCATTACAACTTCGTTTGAAAATCTAATTCTAGCTAACGCTTGTGATAATCTTAATATACCCAATAATGTTCTTGGTGTAGCATGTGAGAAATATTTATTTGAATTTTCATATGCTTTAGATTCTTTTCTCAATTTGATATATTGTTGAACAACGTAATCTGAAATGGTTTGAGATATCGTTGGTCTGTATCTTCTTGCAATGGATATGAATTGTCTTATGGTTATTGAATCTAATGGTTCAAAAGAATCAGTTGGTGGTTGTTTGTTATGCATGTGAACGTAGGCAACATGTTCAGCTAATTTAATATCATCATCAATTGATGGTTTATCTAAAATTAAAAATAAAATATCAAATCTTGATAATAATGCAGCTGGTAAATTGATGTTTTCATTTGGTGACAATCTTGTATTATATCTACCATATAAAGGATTTGCGGCTGCTAAAATTGATGTTCTAGCATTTAATGATGTATTTATACCAGCTTTAGAAATTGAAATTGTTTGTTGTTCCATAACTTCATGAATTGCAGTTCTATCGTTTTCTTCCATTTTATCAAATTCATCAATACAACAGACACCATTGTCTGCCAAAACTAAAGCACCACCTTCTAAAACCATTTCATCAGTAATTGGATCTCTCATGACAGCTGCTGTTAAACCGACACCTGAAGAACCCTTACCTGTTGTATAAACACCTCTTGGTGCAATTTTAGAAATACTCTTTAATAATTGGGATTTAGCAACACCGGGATCACCCATTAATAAAACATTAATATCACCTCTTATTCTCATACCATCCCCAATTTCTTTAGTAACACCACCAACTAGCAATAGTAATAAAGCTTTTTTAACGTCCAGATGACCAAAAATTTCAGGGGCAATTGATAAAGCTAACCTATCATATAATGATTCTCCTCTAATGTTACTTTCTTCAATAATTGCTTGAATCTTAGCTTCAACTTCAGCAGTTAAACCCAACGTTTCGTATTTTCTTTTATGTTGTTTAACAGCTTGAGCTTCTAAATAAGTTTCAGTTAATAAACCAGCTCTCAAAGCTCTGAAACCAGTGTAGGGAATAGGCAAGAAAATACCAGCAACATCAACGATATCACCAGGATTCATAGATCTAACCAAATCACCACTAACATGAATAGTTAAAGTTCTTGGAATATGACCGACAGGAACCTGATTTGTTAATTCTTGAATTTTAACATCTTGGAAAGCTGTGAATTTAGAAGCTCTTGTTGATGGGAATAATTTACCCTTGTGTTGGTTAGCTAAACATCTTTCAGAAGTACATTCAGTTAATGGTTGGAAAGTTCTAGTGTTAACTTCTTGGAAAATCTCATAACCACATGTATCACAAGTATAAGCATTAACCTGAACTGATGGTTTAACATCTGAAACACGTGTAACAATACCTCTAACTGTAATCAATTGACCTAAATGTTCACCTTTAACATCTCTAACAGCTAATGCTTTAGTTGAACTCTTAGTGGTAGCGTTAGTTAATGGCTTAAAATAAATACAATAACGTCTTGTTAATTGTGGTGGGAATAAGTTTTTGGTTAAAGAATTATCAGCTGCAGTTGCTTCATCAGCACCTAAATGTTCATTTTCTGCGCGTTGCTCGTTTTCTAATCTTGCGTTTCTTAGTCTTCTTTGATGAATAATAACATCTAACACGTCATCTTTATGAGAAATGTTAACTGTTGCTTCAGGCATAATTTCATCGATAACTTGAGAAAACAATTCAATGAAATGATAAGTATTTTTAGCAACATGATCTGCTAAATCTGCTGAAGAACGTTGAGTAAAAGTTTGAGTATCTAAAGCTTGAGTTTCCTCGTATAATTTAACATCATCTAGTGAAATATATAAAGTTGATAATTCTCTATTTGCAACTTTTTGTAATAAAGACATATATTTAGGACCTCTTCCCACGCCATCTAATTCAATATCATCGACTTGGTAATCGTAAACGTCGTCTTGATCATCTGAAGAGGATGTGGATTCACTTGATTTATAATGAGTTAAGAAATCCTTGATTCTGTCTTTAAGATCAGCATAGTTTATGTTCATTTGAACAGCGGGTAAAATAGAAGTACCTGCTGCTTCCGGGGCTAGAGCTAGAGTTGCCATCGCTTGTTGTTGATGTGATTTGATATGATTTTATATGGAATGTGACTGTAGCTGTAATTGTAACGAGGAAAAAGAAGGAGTAAAAATAATAAGGACGCCTAAAGTTGAAACTGCTCTGATTCTTTGATTTTCGTTTCGCTGAAAAACGCGTTGCAGATACAATATACCGAAAGAGGAAATTAACCTAATCAGGAAATATCGACGCGATATTACTATGGTGCACGGATGTTATTGGTCAGTGCTGCTCTGCTCGATGATACCATACGTGCAACTATTTATAATAAAAAACTAGAGTCATGTTGAGAAAGTTTAAGAATAAGATAATATAAGATGGTCAATTGTAAATAAAACTAAAGAATACAGAACACTAAAAATGTAAAAACTTAAACAGAAAAACTATTCGTCTTTCTTCAAATCATCTTCCTTTAAAATCATTAAAGAAATGATGGAATCTGCAACTTGAGCAGCAACTAATGAAGTGATTTCAGCAGAATCATAAGGGGGTGAAACTTCAACAACATCACCACCGACAATATTCAAACCTTCCAAACCATCTAAAATTGTTAATAATTCTCTACTTGTCCATCCACCTGGTTCAACCGTACCGGTAGCAGGAGTGAAAGCTGGATCCATGGAATCAACATCAACAGTGATATAAACTGGGACCTCAGAACTTCCAATCCTCTTCTTAATTCTTTCAATAACCCCTTTGGTACCAATTGTATCAATATCCCTAGCTAAGATTCTATCAAAACCACATTCAATATCATGTTCAACATCTAATGGACCTGGATACGGACCTCTAATAGCAGCGTGAATGGAGTTGTCGGCTAAATAACCTCTTTCATGGGCATAATGTAAGTAAGTACCATGATTTAGCGATTGATATTCTGTGATATTACCTCCGAAGTAGTATGGGTTCCAAGTATCTAAGTGAGAATCAAAGTGAATAACGGTAATCTTACCGTAATTCTCATAGGCAGCCTTAATTGAAGGTAAAGTAATAGTATGGTCACCGCCTAAAGTAAAAACTTTTGGGTTCCTGTTTGGATTTTTTTCGGTGGTACCATGCTTTCTAATGGCTCTTTCAGCTCTGTAAATCTGATCTAAAGCAATTCTGTTATCTAATGGAGTAACTGGTGGGTCACCACAATCAACAATTTTAGCCCAGTTTTTGTAAGGGTTGAAACCTTTCTTATAAACGGAGTAAGCTGGAGCAAGTCTTCTGGAACCTAATCTAATACCACTTGGACCAAATCTAGTACCTGGTCTATAAGAGGTACCTGCATCAAATGGAGCACCTACAACAGCAATATCAAAAGTTTCCTTTTCAAAGAAGGCTGGGTCATAACAGTTAGCATAAGTCAAATGAGCAAATGTATCAATACCACCAAATTCACCACCTCTGTATAAAGTAGATGAACCATTAAGATCTCTTAAATCATCAGGATCTGGAACTGAGTAAGGATCTTGCAAAGTAAAAGCATGTAAGTGATCTGGTAAATCACCCAGGGATTGCTTCTGTTGTAAAGCTTGAACATCAATATCAGGAGTTTGAGTTAATAAATTACCGAACATCAAATCTAAGAAAGACTTGTTTTTGGCAGAGTGAGAGTGAGTATGTCCAGCATTCTCGATTTCAGATAGTTTAGTTTCTTCTTCTTCCGTTAAAGATAAAGATAATTGGAATGGTTGAGAAATTGAAGCTGCTTGAGCACCTAAAGAAGCAATAATTGAGGTGGCAATTGCCAATGATAGTTTCATGTTTGATGGTTTATTAGTTGTGAATGAAAAAAGTAGATGAAGTTCCAGAAATCCAATCGTTTGATAGAGGAAAATTGGTATGCTTATATACCAATTGTTGTTTCTTTGAGAATTAGATAATTATCTATTAAAGTTTGACTAGTTACAAATTGCATTCCGGCTAACACCCGAATTTTGTTTTGGTCCCACTTCAGCGGTTAATTTGAATTTCATGGCTCCCTTATCTTACAAAACTGACAAATGATCTTTTGAAGGAGTAAATATTCGGTTGCCAGGGAAGAATAATGCCTTGATTGGGTTAATATCATGTCAATGTTTTGTATTCAACCATCAAATCACCATTAACATAGCACAAAATTTGGTATGAAGTTTTGGTTAATTGGCTTCCATCCCTTAGGAATAAAATTGCGTCGGGATTTTTTAAGTCTGTAAATATATGTACAAGCGCTAATTGTACAATGTGAGTCTCAGTTTCCTTTGTTAGAGTGAACGGTGCGATACGCGCCGCTCATATTTCCCCTTTATTTCGGTCGACGGCTGTCGGAAGCATGTTTTTGCGCCTGCTACCAAGTTTGTTTGACAGTCGCTGGTGCAACCTATTGTGAGTTAATCTACCCATTGAATTGGTAGGAGTGCTCCTTATTCCCACTTTTTTTTGAAACTTCTTGAACCTCTCAAACTCAAATTTATTAATGGTCATAGTTATCCCTTTATATTTTTTTTTTTTGCTCACTGGCTCAGTTGAAGGCAAAAACTTATTATTATCAATCACAGACCCCAAGTCATGTCTGAGAGTCAAAGATTATTAGCTTCAATTGGAGAAGATTTAGAGTATAGCTCTCAACCCAGATATGTTGAAAGTGTTGATGAATATATCAATGGAAGAACAAAAACGAATAGAACCACCATTAAGAAAGAGATCAACAAGATCACTTCAACCTCTATACCTTTAGCAATCACCTTCTTCCTTCAATATTCCCTAACTCTTGTCTCTATCTTTGCAGTGGGCAGAAAAGGTTCTACTGAATTGGCCGCTATTAGTTTAGCTAGCATGACCTTCAACATCACCTCCTCAATCTTTACTGGTATGTCTACTTGTTTGGAAACTTTATGTTCCCAAGCTTATGGTGCACAAAATTATCCTTTAGTTGGTCTTTATTTTCAGAGATGTTTAGCTATGCTGTCACTTCTTAACATTCCTATTGTTTTATTATGGTGGTTCTCCAACGTTTTCCTAAAATATGTTGTTACTGACCCTGAATTGGCCATTATGGCTCAGTCTTATTTGAGAGTTATGTCTTTCAGCACTCCTGCTATTATACTATTTGAAACTGGTAAAAGATTTTTACAGGCCCAAAATATCTTTGTTGCCGGTCAATATGCACTACTAATTGTTGCTCCAATTAATATATTTTTGAATTATGTTCTTGTTTGGGACAAGACCTTTGGAATTGGGTTTCTAGGCGCTCCTATGGCTACCACAATCAGTTACTGGATGATTTCTATTTTCCTATTTGGTTATGCTTATATAATTGAAGGTTCAGAATGCTGGCACGGTTTGCACATTAGGCAAGCTTTTAAGGATTGGGGACATATGGCTACCTTAGCTATAAATGGTACTGCTATGATGCTCTCTGAATTTTTTGCTTTCGAGATTTTAACCATGGCGTCTGCTAGATTCGGTACAGAAACATTGGCTGCTCAGTCTATTGGCTCTACACTTGCAACTGTTTGTTATCAAGTTCCTTTTTCATTTTCTGTTGCTGGTGCTACTAGGATTGCTACATTAATTGGTGCAGGTAGGAAACTGGAAGCTATAGTTTCAACCAGATCACTTTACATTGTGAATATACTTTTGAGTGCATTCAATTTCTTTTCCCTTTTCATTTTTAGAGAATGGATTGTTAGCTGCTTTACCAAAGACCAAATTGTTACTCAAAACGGTATTACAATTTTAACTATATTGGCTATAAATCAAGTTTGGGATTGTCCAAATATTCTATGTGCCGGTATCTTGCGTGCTCAAGCACGTCAACAAGCTGGTAGCAAGCTAAATCTTGTCGCTTATTATATTATTGCTGTTCCATTAGCTTTATATTTAGGATTCAAATGTGATATGGGAGTTAAAGGTTTATGGATAGGCTTAGGAGTTGGTGTATTTGTTTTAGCATTTTCCGAAATTATGTTGATTGTGTTTTCTGATTGGAATTACATTATGAATAAAGCTAAAGAAAGATCAAGTTAGTGTTTTCTCTATTTTTCATATACTATTTTACCCTATATTAAATTTTACACCTATGAGTTAGTAGTTTTGTTTTTGATAATATAACTAGGCAAAGTACATTTACAACTAAAATTAGTTGCCTTTAAGTAAAGAGGTTGTTGAACTATAGGATAGCAGACGAAAGAATTAGATTGCAGAGAATTAAGTTACTGATACTCCTGGCATAAATGCATGTAGATCACTAGTAATATGGATTTATCAATTATTTATCATCCACCAGTAATATCTGGACTCTTACATGATTTAGCCACCGCAAAAGCAAATGCTAGAAAGCTGTTATTAATTTGATAAATGACCTACAATAAACCGCTTTTATGAGTCCTAGATTCTGTACTATTTATTATACAATTAAAGTCCACAAAAAGTCAGAGTTCTAAGACATTGAACAGATAGACTAGTCTCATGAATGCCAGGACTAGCATCACAGATAAGTCTAAGAAGGAAATAATCATGAAGAAGAGAAGTCAAAAAGCTACTTTACGACGGAGTTTTCGATGTATTGACTGTTAATCAACAATGTGGCCTTAAAGTGGGTCATTTTTCTGATACGTAAAGAAAAGTTTTGCGCTCTCTAATTGCGCTCGAAAATACATGATAGATTTGACATGAATGGCAGACATCAAAACCCCGGCCAAAAAAAAAACCAATTGGATATACTAGAAACTAATACAATTCCCGAATTGGTGTTCCGTTCAATTCTTTATTACAGATTTAAGGTACAACTTCCTTGAGCCACCCTGAAGAATATTCCTTTGTATAGATAAGAGATTTACCCGCGCGATTCGAGCGCAACTTGAACATAGACAACCGCTGCCGCCGACGTTTGGACTGGACACGCCACCGCTCTCTCTCCGCCAGCTTCAACACAGAACGTAAAGCCACTTTTATAAATCTAACTAGCAGCTTAATCACAAAACCATAGATCATCATAAAGCGGCATATCAGAAAATTAATACAACACCGTGACCTACTTATGTAGACATCAGACATATAAGCGCAATTATATACAATAGACAGCGAAGAAACTATAAATATTATAAGTTTGTTTTAAATTATAACGGAGACCCAATCTTATGCCAGGAATTCAAAACTCACAGCCAGAAGATACAATATCGATCCAATATTATCTTGACGTTGACGGAGTTTTCGATAGTTATCGAAGTTCTAAATCTCTTAAAGTTACTCCCTAATCATCTATCCCGAGCTATACAAAAGCTCCCTACTCATAGGATAGATAAGGGTTCAGGTAACGCCTCTCTTACATATATATCTTCAAGTTTTGTGAAGGCCATTATCAGGCCCAACTAAGTTCTCCTTATCGGTCTGATTATTCTCTGGTTCACTGTGTTCAACAAGTTTGCGTTCGATATAAATCGATATAACTTTCCAGTAATTTTCATTGTTTGATTAAATTGTTATGTACGTCCATGGCATAATCTCTTAGTTCTGATATAACTATTGAACCTTTATCGATCTAAAACTGCAAAATGACCTCAGTTGAAAAACTCAGATGGTTGGAAGTTCCCCATCAACACAGAACTTTATCAGTTTTGAAGAATCCTGATCTTGAACCTATGCCTCCAAGAAGACGTCTTTGGGGTTTTTGGTCTTACTTTGGTTACTGGTCAGTTCCTAATGTTTCCATTTTCACTTATTCTATTGGTTCCTCACTTTTGGCTTTAGGTTTAAACATTCAACATACTATGGGTGCAGTTACTCTAGGTAATTGTTTAATTGTTTTATATACCTGCTTAAACTCTGCTCCAGGTGCTAAATATAGAATAGGTTATACTGTTTGCCAAAGAATGATTTTTGGTATTATGGGATCATTTCTTGGTATAATTATTAGAATTCTACTTTCAATTGTTTATTATTCTTCTCAATCTTGGCTAGGTGGATTAGGTATTGTTGTTATGCTATCATCTTGGAGTAAAGATTATATGAATATGAAAGACACTTTCCCTGAAAGTTTAGCCATGACTAGAAGAGATTTCATTTCATTCCTTTTATTTAATGTCGTTGAATTTTTCTTCTTCTATATTAAACCCGAAAAGATGGGTCCTTTAGTCAATGGCTCTTGTTTTATCACGTTAATTGCCATGCTTGGTGTCTTTGGTTATGAATTACATAAATGTTACATGTTAACAGGCGGTCCAGGTGACATGTGGTATGAATCTGTCTCTCTCAAACAATCAGAGATTGGCTGGGCTTGGTTACAGGCAATTACTGTCTTTTATGGTGCTGTTTCTCCAAATTGTACCAATATGAGTGACTATTCTCGTTTTGCTGTGAAAGTTAAACCAATGCATTGGGGTATTATCTTATCTATTTTCCTGACCGGTACTTTTGTTCCAATTATGGGTATGGTTACTGCTTCTAACACCCAAATGAACTACGGTAATGCAATGTGGTTACCTACTGATGTGTGCTTGCAATGGTTATCTGATAATTACTCCCCACGCAGAAGATGTGCTGCTTTCTTCTGTGGTTTAGCCTTTGCTTCTTCTCAATTAACTTTCAATGTGTTAGCTAATGGTTTTGCAGGTGGTATGGATCTAGCTGGTCTCTGCCCTAGATACATCAATATCTTTAGAGGCGCTATAATTACAGCATTAGTTTCATGGGCTTGTCAACCTTGGAATTTTTACAATACAGCTTCTGCTTTCAACAATACCATGGCCTCCTTTGGTGTTGTCATGTCTCCTATTATGGGTATCATTATTTCTGATTTCTATTTGGTTAGAAAACAAAACGTAAGAGTCTCACATTTGTTTTCATTAGAGAAAACCAAAGATTTCTATTTCAAGTTTGGAATTAATTGGCGATCGTACTTATGCTTCTTTGCTGCTGTTGTCCCTGGTCTACCTGGCTTAGCTGCCACAGTTAATCCGTCTATTAGTGTCCCTATTGGTTTGATTCGTTACTTCCAGAACAGTACTGTGTTTTCATTTTTCTGTCCTTTGGTATTATATTACTTATTATGCTTGGCTTCCCCAGTTCAAGGTGCTGGTGAACAAGATGAAATTGATCATTTTGGCGTTTATGACAAGGATGAATTAGATAAACTTGGAATGCAACCATTTCAAAGAGAATTGGCTGTCATTGAAGGTATCGAAGAAAATTCGAGTGATAGAGATCTTGAACTTGTTGATATTGAAGTAAAAGTAGGTGGAAGCTCAGAATCCTGTGAAAAGTTGCATTGAAGTGATTTTTCTATAGCTTTTCTTTTATACTAAATTCTAAAAACTCTCTTTCTACTTTTAATCGGCATTTTTGATTTTTGTTTCCACTCGTGTTATTTGGTACTTTTTACAAATTTTATAAACTCTCTTAATTTTATTGTTAATTACGTAGTTTTAGGAGCCAAATACGCAAAACGCGTCTCGTTCGAAGCTTGTGGTTAGGCAGCCCGCGCTAATTCCCAAAACAATTACAAAAACAAGCTACTCCATTTAGCTTCGGATTGGTATGGCGATGTCCTTTCATCATCCTTTTCGATTGTATCTTACAGATCACTCACCTAATCACCATGATTTATGCTCCCGTCAGACAGTTAACAGCTCAATTTACCAGATGTTCAGTTGGCAGAGCATTAACTCCAATTGCTACCCCAAACTTCTTCTTGACTGCACGTTCAATTGCCACCGTTTCTCCATTGTTAAAAGAAGCAACTAAGAAGAAGACTGTCACAAAGAAAGCAAAGACCAAGACCAAAGCTAAGGCCAAACCAGTTGCACCTAAAAAGAAAACCAAATCCGAAAAGGAATTGGCTAAACCAAAACGGGCTCCAAACGCGTTCTTCCTTTATGTCAAGGACCGTTTTGCTAATAGAACAAAGACTGAGGGTGAAAAGATAGATGTGACTACATTCGCCAAAGAATTTGCTGAAGATTGGAAATATGAAACCTACAGTGTCAAGGAAAAGTTTGAAAGTTTGGCAAAGCAGGGTCAAGAACAACATGACAAAGATATGGCTACTTGGAGGGAGAAGTATCCACCAAAAGCACCAAACGCTTATAACAAGTTTGTCAAACAATTCCTTGCTCAACACACTCCTGCTGAGGATGAACCTAAGACAGCTGCTTTCAAGCATGTAGCTGCTGCTTGGAAGGCTTTGACTCAAGAGGAGAAGGATGCTTGGAAAACCAAATAAACTGTAAGTTACTAGATATTGAGTCTTTTAAATTGTTCCAATCCTATTATTTTTGCTCTACTCCATTTTTTTCTTTAATTGTATGTCTATAACCATTTTGCGATTTTTGATATATTTTTAATATATGATGTGTAGGACTTTCGAGCCTTAAATCTTCTTACCCCTGTGATTGAGGCACAGTAACATTTTACTGCTTAGCCACGTGGCGCGTCGTTCCAAGGATGCGCAGCTCTGTAGCTGACAAAAACGACGAAAATTGAGACGTGTTAATGATTTCTATTTATTACTAGAATTCCACCTGTCCAACCAATCTGCTGCTCTTTTCACAGACCATACATTCTAACCTAATACAACATGTCAAATGCAAACCTTTTAACCACACTGGTCGGTGTCCAAGTATGTCTTTCTATCCATCTTCCAAGACCTCATTGTCTCACGATAAACAAAAGAAATTGTCTTACTAACCAACTTTGATTCTTTAAATTACAGTCAAACTTATCTGAAAACTTCACTTTAGAAAATATTAGAGTATGTATAATCATTAGAACCTCAGTGCTTTCTGCATCCAAAAAGGAACCCTTGTTACTAACAATATTGCTGATCTTTTACTTATAATTTTAGAACTCTTACTCCAATGTTCAAAACAAATTCACCAATATGAGAACACCCCAAGATTTCTTCGATGTTAGAAGATTATCAAAACCACAACACTTCACAGATATCCAACAAAGGGTTACCTATAATTTAGGCTACTATCAAGCTAATTATATCTCTATAGTGTTATTATTATCAGTTTATGCATTGCTTACCAACTGGTTATTAATGTTTGTGTTGTTGTTAACTATTGGTGGTTTATACGGTATTTCTAAATTGAATGGTGAAGATTTAAGTTTACCGATCGGTACTATGACTACTTCTCAATTGTACACTGGTTTAATGTGTATTTCTTTACCATTAGGCTTTCTTGCCTCTCCAATTTCAACTATGATGTGGTTAGTTGGTTCTTCTGTCGTGGTTATTGGTTCTCATGCTTCATTCATGGAAAAACCAATTGAAACCGTTTTTGAAGAACAAGTTTAAGTTAGTCGACTCTGGTGGATATTTTGCATGTAATGTGGGCTCTGTCACTAGATATAACAGCCAAGAAAATAAGTGAATTATTTAAAATTTATATATAGTTCAGGTATAACACTTTTATAGTATTTTTATTTTCCATATACTCTCTCTCAGTCTTTTTTACTTTTTTAGTTGCGTTTTCTTTTCTCTTATCTTTTGATCTGTATTCTGATATAATCTCGAATTTCGATTTTCTGGGCAATGTATAAAAAAGAAGCTACGTTACAATCTACAACAGATACATATATAAGTACAACACGCTTTAACTAAAACAAATGTTAAGGCTTCTAGCCTTAGAAACAAATTCAAGACAAGATGAGATCAAAACCCACAAAAAAACAAAAGCCCAACAATTCAATTCTAATAAAAGGTTCAGTCGAAAGAAGACCCTAAAATTTATAATCATGGTTTAAGTCATATACTATCTAGCTTGACTATGCGGAAGGAATAAATTTCATCATTACCAATTATCATGAATGAATTGTTGACTATCTCTTGCTTTGTGGAACAAACTTTCTATTCTTATAGTTAAACACCCGTTTACACTATAAGTAATTGAAAGTAAAGAGATAATAGAGCACACAAACGTAATCAGTCCTACTAATAAAGGTGATTCATAAGAGTGTTAATTGTTGTGTTGCATGCTTCATATTCTCCTTCTCCAGGTATAATTGCCTCTCCAACTTGAATTTCCAGCTGGCCATTTAACATAAATAAACAGCTGATGACAAATGGAAACGAAATATCATTTCTGATTTATCTTTATTACTTAATTGAAATAAGAAAGAGAAGTAGGCATATGATCTTCAGTACGTTTAAGAACTGCTCCGACTTAAACGAAAATTTTCTACGAAGTGGGGCGTGCGCAAACTAAACCTTGAATCATTTTACTGGCTCAACTGATCAGGGTTAATGTAGTTGACTTATACATCATATTACTCCGATATTCCATAATGATAATCCGACACCTCAAACGATGGATTAACAGTTACCGTTTAGTATAATTTAAAACATACGTAAAGTAATTTTATTTTTTTCAGATTAACTATGTATAGAAGAATTTACGAAACTACAATGAATAATCACTATCTATAAATTGTCACTTAGAATCTATCAGACAAGTTTATATTAATAAAAAGATATAAAAGAAAGATAACCTGATATAACACGATGGCTCTAAAATCATTAATTAGCTATGTAAAAGTATTTTCGTTAATGATACTTTTTGTTTCAACCATATCAACGTTATTTAGATACCTAACTTAGTTCTCTTCCATTGTCTTCTCTTGGAATTGTATCTGATCTTGTATAACAACAAGATCAGATCCATTGTGGTAATGGTTTGCTTGGTCTTGAAGGACTTGTGAGACTATAGTAATAAAAACAAATGGGTATTGCGTTAGTATTTGGATACATATTTAAGGATCTAACAATTGTAGATGATAATAAGCTGTATTTGGTTTGTCCACTTATTTATTCTTGAAATATAGTTGTTTTTCTAGTTCAATCAATCAAATACAATGTCTAGAATCTCAAGAATTATCTATATTCCTCTGTTACAATCACTACTTTGTTCACTGTAAATTAAAAATCGTTCAAATCATGAATATACTTCAAACTTAACCCTCAACTTATCTAGTTGTTTGATTATTTTACTTTAGTGTATATTTAGCCTCAAGGTATGGTATCCGTTTTTCCTAAATTTGATTTATCTAGTATTTCTTGAATCCACTGCTTTCGATTCTATCCTCTGAAATTGCAGAAATCAATCTCTTCTGGTCCATTACTTTTGGTCTTCTATCTTGACTTGCAATGGAAGTAGCAACCTTCAAAGATACTAACAAAGACATGTCATAAATAGTTTTTCAGCTCTACCAAATCCATCCATGATTTTTGTCATCCAATCGATAAAGAATTGAGCAATAAAGACAATAAAAACAGTGAAAGATACTATGAATGGTTGAAAAGAAGACTGATATATCCGATCTTGGTGACTTTCATAGCAAAACCTAAACAAATAAACATTGAAATGGACAAATTGAGAAGCAAATGACACTTTGTAAACAAAAAGGATAAAGTGAAAGTGAAAGAACAAAAGGAAATAGAAGCAAATAGATCGTCTAACATTTTGATTTTACCAAACATTTGATATACTCCTCAGAGAGCTATTGATCTTCTTATCTAAAATACAGTTTTCGATAAAGATATATAATTCATGATTCTTCACAGGTTCTAACAATAATAACTCATAACCTCTTTTCATTATATATTCTTCATAATCTTTATAATGGCCATGCTAAAGTGGTCTGATAGTTATAATGTGTAATAATATGCATCCTAAGGCGAATTTATCTGCTTATTTGGAATAATTACCTAGAAGAGTGTCCTTATAAGCATATTGAACATTACAACCTTTGTCTTCAAAATCAAAGAAATAAAAATCTCCATTTTGAAACGAAAGAGTAGCAAACTTAACATCTCTATGTATTACATCCATGGAATGCGATAATTCTAATTTATCTAACATTATATTCACAAATTTGTTTAAAATCTTCCTTAGCTCCCTTTGTCCTTAAGCCCTTCATTTTTTTTAAAATTATATAAATACCAAAATCATTTTCACAACATCCAAGATATTTATGAGCTATATTGATGCCTTCTAAGTTTTTCTACTACATAGAGACTATAGAGATATTTAATAAATGGATCAGTCTTCACACTATATGTAAGTGAACAATGTCTAGGTATGTCCTGATCTATAAACATTCTACCTGAATATGACCTGTCTTTTTGCTCTGCTTTAAAGATGAGATCCACTTCTAGTCTGTTAATAAAATTATCGCTAACTCTTAACGTTGATACTTGTAACATTTCAAAAATTCAGAAAGTGAAAAATCAAATTAAGTTGCACTAAGAGTTCAACTTATAAAAGTGATATATATTTAAAGAAAGAATATGAAGTAGTTGAAGCAGAAATGGAAGTAAAAGCAGAGACAGTTAAAGAGGCTGAAATATTTGAGTTAAGATGATTTTATAATGAAAAATGGACGCAGCTCAAGTAGTTAAAGTGATTGAAGCTGTAGTACTATCAAAAGTATAGTTCAAAGCAGTTGAAGGACTCTAAAAAAATGAGATTCTTATTCATACGTTTCTCATTAAACCATCTTCAACTATAACACTGTGTGCGCCTTAATTCATAAATGTGACTGGGTTATTGCGCCATTCAAGAAACTCTTATCAGAAGAATTAACAATACGGGAAATGTAGTATGATTATACAGCAATTCGGTTTCTGTCGCCATCAACTTAAGTATGGAGACCCAAACGCCAATGCCTCGAATTATTATTGATCACATTAACTATTGGGAACCTGGTATAATTGCCTCTCCACCTTGAATTTCCAGCTAACCACTTAACATAAATAAACAGCTGATGACAAATGGAAACGAAATATCATTTCTGATATATCTTTGTTACTTAATTGAAATAAGAAAGAGAAGTTGGCATATGATTTTCAGTACGTTTAGAAACTGCTCCGACTTAAGCGCAAACTAAACCTCGACCATTTTATTAGCTCAACTAATCAGGTTAATGGCTTAGTTGACTTATACATCCATCAGATTACTCTCATCTGCCATAACGACAACCTCAAACCTCAAAAGATGGATTAACAGTTACCATTTAGTATAATTCAAATCATTGTTACATAATTGAAACCATACGTAAGTAACTTTATCTATTTCAGGTTAACTATGTAGAGAAGAGCTACAGAGAGTAATCACTATGTATAAATTATTACTAAGAATTTATCAGACAAGTTTATATTAATAAAAAGATATAAAAGAAAGATAACCTAATATAATTAACATGATGACTTTAAAATAATTAATTAACTATGTAAAAATATTTTCATTAATGATACTTTTTGTTTCAACCATATCAACGTTATTTAGATACCTAACTTAGTTCTCTTCCAGTGTCTTCTCTTGGCATTGTATCTGATCTTGTTGTTAGTTCTTAATCTGATCCATTGTGGTAATGGTCTGTTTTGGTTTTGAGCCTTAGCTAACTTTTGCTTGGTCTTGAAGGACTTGTGAGACTATAATAATAGAAACAAATGGGTATTGCGTTAGTATTCGAATATATCTTCTAGGATTCAACAATTGTAGACGATATGAAGTTGTAATTGGGCTTATCCAATAATGTTAATTGATGAGGCTCAAGACATTACTTAAATTCAACTGAAACAGACTTTACAGAATGAAGCAGCATGATATGATTGTTTAAACTTGAATGAGTGGTTCATTTGAAACCAACATATATGGAAAGTTTATATTAAAAGGTTGAAATGAGCTATCATGAGTGACATACTAGTACAATTATTGAATAATCTCTAATAATGCTCACTAATATATCATTAAGCTAGTCTTGATTTCCGGGTATTCAATATGCAGTTTCTTGTCTGAAGTGACGCTTTTAACTTAAAGGAACGTCTCCATAAAGCTGATAAAATCCTTCATTAAAATTTTCCATCTTGAAAACTTTTGAAAGACGTTGAGATAAGCCCAATCTTGCAATCTTGTGAAGTCATTTGTTGCTGTTGTTGTATATGTAACATACTGGCATCTTTGTATATAATTAGTTAATGCTTTGTGATCTGGGATGTAATCCGTATAACCAGTTGTAGCGGGTACTTCAGCTCTTCTACATAAGTGTTTTTGCCAGACCCACACACAGGGAGAGGGAGAGAGACACGCGCACAGGCACTATTTACACGACCTCTTAATGTGGCAGACATAATTTTACAGCGTCAGAGTCCACCCTCGCTCCGCTGCTTGAATAATGCTACACCTCTGCACCATATTGAAAGTCCCAGTTCCGAAACTGTTCCCGATCTTGCTTACTTTTAGACATACCTTAATCTTATCAACACTGGATAGCTAATCGAACATTTAAGATACTCGAAAATGACCAGAACTTCAGTTTTAGCAGATGCTTTAAATGCCATCAACAATGCCGAAAAGACTGGTAAGAGACAAGTCTTAATTAGACCTTCCTCCAAAGTCATAATCAAATTTTTAACAGTTATGCAAAAACACGGTTACATTGGTGAATTTGAATACATCGATGACCACAGATCTGGTAAAATCGTCATTCAATTAAACGGTAGATTAAACAAGTGTGGTGTTATTCAACCAAGATTTAACGTTAAAATTAATGATATCGAAAGATGGACTGATAACTTATTACCAGCTAGACAATTTGGTTATGTTATTTTAACCACTTCTTCTGGTATCATGGATCACGAAGAAGCTAAGAGAAAACACGTTTCTGGAAAGATTTTAGGTTTTGTTTACTAGACTATTTAATTGTAAATTTGTATAGCATATATTAGCATCTTAATACATCAATCGATAGAGATATAGAGATTAAATGGGGTCTCTCAGAACACGGTGCAAAGGTTTATGTTTTTCATCTTTGTGACTGCGATTTATTCTCCTCCTCACTCCAACATATGAAGCGGATAAGCCGCGCAAGAACCAGCGAGCGACGAAAATTCAACCCAGTTAAAACCTCAAATTCTTTCAGCTTTACCTTGTTGTACTTCTTATAATCTCTTCTAAGACCTTATAGACAAAAATGGCTGCTGGTATGTGCCTAACATAATAGAAAACACAATTGGAATGAAAGAATACATGTGGACTGCCCTTGCATTATGGCTCTTGATATTCTCCATGGTTGGATGAATTCAATTCAAGTTGACTTATTATAGAGATGGGCTTTTCGTAAACTGATTGAAATATTTCATCCACTTGATCACTCGTTTATTATTCAACATCGTTCATTTTTATATGTTTGATATTTTGTTGTGAAAGCTTTCAAATTATTTTGATTGGAATTTATTTACCCCTTATTTCAAGATGAAGTTGGAAAAGTTTCAATTCTCTAGTTTTACTTCTGTTTTGCATTTGATTATCTGATGTCCATCACATCCCGAGTGATTATCATTTGCAGAAAGAGTTCATCCCCTCCTTGATAAAGACGGCCCATGCTCTTTCAACTCCAAAAATGAAATCTACTTCAATTAGTAAATTTCATTGTACTAACTTTATTTTCATCTTTTGTTCATTATAGAAAACGTTACTTTAGGTCCACAAGGTAAGGGTTCCGCCGAAGTTTTTGGTGTTGCGCATATTTACGCTTCATCCAACGATACTTTCGTCCATGTTACTGATTTATCCGGTAGAGAAACCATTTCAAAAGCTACCGGTGGTATGAAGGTTAAGGCTGACAGAGATGAATCTTCTCCATACGCTGGTATGTTAGCTGCTCAAGATGTTGCTGTTAAATGTAGAGAAGTTGGTATTACCGCTGTTCACATTAAGATGAGAGCTATGGGTGGTACTAGATCCAAGACCCCAGGTCCAGGTGGTCAATCTGCTTTAAGAGCTTTAGCTAGATCTGGTTTAAAGATCGGTAGAATTGAAGATGTCACTCCAATTCCATCTGATTCCACCAGAAAGAAGGGTGGTAGAAGAGGTAGAAGACGTTAATCTATTAGCGTTGTTTATTATCTAATATACTCTGCTATTTTCATTTCATTTATGTATTTCTATATATAAAATGAACCATCTTCTCTTAATAATTTTTAAATTTAACGGTTACGGATTTTTTTATGTAAATACTGAATTCAATTAGTAGATTTAAATCATAAGTATATTCTCAGTACTTCGAGTCCTTGAGTTTCAGTTGTTTCGTGAATCGACTTGTAGTTTGTAAATTTGTTGATCAGTCGATCGATGCGCTCCACAAATTGAAGGCTAAAAAACCACGTTGTGTGTTTACATTTGTCTTATGTTACTACAAACGCTGTACTAACGGCACCAAAAGCATGGGTCTCCCCAATATTAAAGCAAAGATTCCACAGCTATCAACAGCTACAATTGTAACGACGTCATTTATTCTCCGTTTAGCGTTTTTACTTTATGGGCTATATCAAGATAAATACTTAGACCTACCATATACAGACATTGATTATTTTGTTTTCACCGATGCTTCAAGATTCGTTTATCAAGGACAATCGCCGTATTTACGTGATACGTATAGATACACCCCATTATTAAGTTGGTTATTGTATCCTACTGCTTTTCCAGATGGTGTTTTGGGCTTAAGTCATGCAATTTGGTTTGAGTTTGGCAAATTGGTGTTTGTTGGTTGTGATTTAATAACGGGTATCTTGATTCTTAAATTATTAAAGCAATTCAAGAGAGATCAAAGATTAAGTTTAATTTGGTTCTGGAATCCCATGGTCATTACTATTTCCACAAGAGGTTCATCTGAAAGTTTAATGACTTGTTTTGCATTGTTATTCATCTGGTTATTAGTTAATGACTGTTATAGTTTTGCCGGGCTTGTTGTTGGTTTTTCCATTCATTTGAAAATATATCCTTTTATTTATGTTCCTGCTGCCTTATTAGTTATTGATTCTCATAAGACTTGGTGGAAATGCCCTATCACTATCAATAGATTGAAATTTTTAATCTGTACTGGTATTGTCGTTAGTGGGTTAACTTGGATCATGTATCAAGCCTATGGAATGGAATTTTTAAATGAAGCATATTACTACCATTTAATCAGATTAGATCATCGTCATAATTTCTCAGTATATAATTTGTCATTATATTTCACGTCATTCACTGGTCATTCGGCATTGCATTTGTTACAAAAACACGATTTAAAGATTGAGCAGTTAGCATTAATTCCTCAAGTATCTCTCAGTGTTGTTTTAATTCCACTGAGTTTGTTATCTCAAGGTGGTTCCATCACTCTAAAAGAAGAATTCATTTCCTCACTTTTCATTCAAACATTCACTTTCATAACCTACAATAAAGTTATCACATCCCAGTATTTTATTTGGTTTTTATGTTTGTTGCCTAATTATTTAGCTGCAAGTAGGCTGAGTGGTACTAAAGGTTTCATTTTGCTGATAGGGTGGGTGATAACACAGGCATTGTGGTTATCTTATGGATACAGATTGGAATTTTTGGGCGAGTCTAATGTTTTCACATACGGTCTCTGGACTTCCAGTCTGTTGTTTTTTGCTTGGAATGTTGTCATTGTCGGCCAACTGATACAAAGTCAGAAAGCACAATTGATAAAGATGAAGCCTAAGGAAGAATAGTTTTTGTGGGTTTTGTTGTTTTGTCTATATATTAAATGTATATCCATTAGTTGTGTAATGATCAGTATTTAATTTAATTTCAGATGTACTGTGTTTCAACGAAATCTAGTGGTCCGAAATTTGAAACCTCTATAGCTAGTATTGTTTGTCGGTTACCAGTGCAATTGCGTTTAGCCATGCTCTTAGTCGATCGTAGGGTGGGTGATGAGGTCCAAAGTGTATTTATTGTTACATAGCTTACACGGTGTGGCGAACTTTTTAGTTATATACAAACAAAGATGTCAGTCAAAGTCAAAGAGACTATATACACAGTCGGTGCACAGACACTATAATAACAGACATAGCGATCAAGCTGCTTTCAAGATCTTTGGGCTGATCTTATATCTAAGCACGCATATAGAAAAACACGAAGTAGCACAAATGGCACCAGAAACAACAATCAAATTTGTGTAACCTGTCATATCTCCTCTCCCCAAAATCTTTCCTGCTATAGGTAAACTAGCTAAGTCAAACATCGCATTGAAGCCATAAACTATTCCAATTCTTTTACCTGCTTCTTCTACTTTAGATAACTCACCAATTAAAGCTGGAGCCAATGAATAAGCTGATGCCATCAAAAACCCGAAAATCACAATGAAGAAGTACAAACCTAGGATTTTATGTGGGAAGTATTGTGCTGGTAACCATAATGCAAATGTAGAGATAGTCATGAATATAGAAGTTATCACTAACATGTTGCATCTACCAAAATAATCGGAGTATAGCGATGGAAGAACATGGCCAAAGAGTCCACCTATACCTATGGCCATAACCATCAAGAAAGAGGCGGATTCTGAAACACCTTCAGCAACTGCAAAGGAAGGTAGATAATTCAAAACCATCATCAACGCAAATTCATATAAAACCAAAGAAACGATCAACCATGTAAACTTGGTATCTTTCAGTTGTTTTGGATCGAAATTTCTAGCAATCAGTTTCCAAAGTGGTTCTTGTGGTTTGCCCTTATTTAACTCTTTGGATCTATCATGTATACAGAAGAAGGAAATCAAAAGACAAACAAGACTGAGTAAAGCTAAAACTCTAATAGCCCATCCCCAATCGGACTTTTCAAACATTTGTCTTAGAACCAATGGAATGATAACACCTCCGATAGATCCACCTAATTCACTTATACCTTGCATCAATCCAACTTTCTTGATGTAATACTGATTAACCACACTAACACAAGGAGTGGTAACAAAGCCAGAACCCAAACCAACCATGAAGCCAAAACTTAAAATGAATTCCCAAGTCTTACTACAGAAACTAGTTGCAATTAATCCACCAATGGTCAGAGTTATGCCGATAGCCATTAAAGGTTTGGCACCATATCGATCAAAAGCAGGGCCAATGAATATTGCACTACCCATAGTAAAGAAAACCTCAATTGAAAAAATCCAAGATATAGTCGAAGCATCGATATTCGAAAGCTGATGTTGACCAAGGTACGCCTGGAACATACCTAAAGCACTCATTATACCCCATCCTGGCATCAATCCAATACAAGAACCAATAACAACTATGAAGTGGCCTTTATCATATTCAAAATCATCACCTGGTCCAGAAAATTGTTCTTCTTGAGTTCCTTCTATTCCAGTAGAGCTGGAATTGTGGGGTAATGATGATGATATCTCTCTACTCTGTAATTCGATGCCTTCTGATAATTGATATGAGTTAACAGAAGCAGGATTTTGTTTGATCTTTCCCATGAATTGTTTAGTCACATTAAACATGATGCATGTATATAGTTCATTGAGCCGTTTTTTAAATAGTTAATTTAAAGGGAATCTCATCTTTATACCTCAAATTATTCTGATTTCTCGCAAGGCAGCATCCAACCGATAAGGGTTCGCTTTTTACCAAATTGGATTGATTTCAAACAGGCTGAAACTTCCATTTCCGGCCTTATAGTTGTTGGTGCACGGGTTTTAGTGAAACCCATAAAAATTGTGAAAAGCGGAAATTAAATTGCGCTCGTGCCTTGGTGCGATGAGAATGTCGGTTAACCGAAAAAGTTGTGAATTCCAAAAGGTGCTATATACAAACTTTCAACTAAATAAATAATTATGGGGAAAAACGGCGAAACCATATCATACCTTGCTAATCATATCACTTCCACCTCTTTTTTAATTCAACTAAACTTCTCGACTTCAACTCATAATGCAAAAAACAGCAAGGCTGTCAAGTCTTGGAGGTTGGGCGCTAAGCCTCCTCCTTGCTAGAACCCTGAACTTCTAAAGGGGTCACTTTCGAGTGTGGAAGCTTCCGAATACAGATGTATGCCCAGGTCACGAGTTGAAAAATTCATACTACCACATTGTAGCAACTGAGTGTGTCTAGTTAGCATAAGTGAATTAACAACATATGTAAAAGTAGAAAAAGTAAATGATATGGCAAGGAAAAGGGAAAGAAAAGAGTGACAAATACTAATCTTAAAAAAAAGGCAAAATAAAAAACTAAAGTGAAGTACACGTAAATTCAACCTGTTTGTGTGAACAGCAAAAACACTTACTCTAAAACAAAAACAAAAAGAACGTAAAAGCAGCAAAAGAGAACTCATACATCAAAAGGTACTTTGAACCAAAATCTAAGGAACGGAAATAAAAATTATATTCCAAAAAGCGCTTTAAAACTAGTCTCTAAAAGGTATCTCTGTAAGAATTGACTAACCAACGTCAACTTAACATCAGATTTAAAGTGAGATGCTTGTTGTTCTTCTTCATTATAATCGTCAACCATAATACCATCATTCATTTTATGGAAAATATCATCTAAGAATTTACTATCTTCATAATCATCACCATTCCAGTTAACTGGGGTGACAGAAATAATGCAGTTTTTATCATCGGTGCTGAATTCAGACAAATAAGGGCCATTACAACTCCTTTTCAGTATTTTGTCAGTATCATAAACTTGTCTTAGTTTAACTTCATCTTTATCATAAGCATACTCCAACGTTAGTGCCTTATTGTAACCTCTAATCGATCTTGTCTGCATGAACGTTAAAGGAGTTATCAAATCACATTTTCCATTATCTCTAATATTAAAATTGATGTTCAACCTAACTCCATTTGGAAGTAATCTATTCTGAGTGTTTTTAATCTCATTTATATTATAAGCATCAAAAGAATAATGAGATTTGAAAGCTCTTGAAGTATGAAAATTATGTTTTCCATACTGGAAGAACTCTTATTTAATTCATCAATCAAGTTAGCCAAATTTCTTAAATTTTCAATCAATTCCACATTGAAGGAGTCTAGTCCATTGTCTTCTAATAGTAATAGGTTTGAATTTACTGATTGTATCTGTAAACCGGATACATGAATGGTTGGGATGTTTCTTAATAGTGAGAGCTTCATCATTTGAGAAGTTTATTTGGTGTACTGATCAAAGAGGCCAACTGTTTTATCTTCATTTGGACCAATGATGATCAAATCGATGGATAAATCAGGATATTTATTGAGCATGATTAAATCTAAAGCAAACAACATAGAAGCTAAAGGAGATGACTTAACGTACTACATATCTTTTAATTTCTCACCATAGTAGTGATCACCTTCTTTCAAATTTAATAATTCCTGGATGTTGATAGTTTTGACCAAACCAGACTTTTCAATTTCATAATGTTCTTCGAAATCTTTTGAAGAAATAGGCTCTTCATCAAACCAAATTTTAGAGGAAAAGTGGTCACGTAGATGCAATGGCAACACCGAAATAACGGTATTGTTAGGGTCAAGATCTAAGTATGAATGTAGTATTCTTAAATTCTTATTACCGAAAGGCCCGTTCCCTAGTATTAGAATGTTCAAACAGAAAGAGAGTTGTGGTGATGATAACATCATTAAAGGAAGTGAAGGGAGCACCATTTTCATACCTTTCGTTTCGTTTCAAAGAGGGTGGTAGCAGAGATTGAAGTAAGGGGTTACAAATGATAGGAGCAAAAAAATCTATGTTTTGAATTTAAATCAGAGGATTGCCATATAACTAGACCATATAGAACGAAAATAACGGTAAACAAAAAAGTTGAGTTAATTCGAGAATTAAGGAGCTACGGCGGCGCGTTAAATTGACTGCAGCCTCCAATTAAGTATTGCATCAAGTACGTTTCTTAGTTACCATTCCTCAACTTGGATTGTCACCACTCCCGAGCACCCCGAGCACCTGATAGTAGCATGTATACCACTCTAGTTCCCACTAACTAGCTAAAGCCCTATTTTCTTCAACGGTAAATACTATCTAATCTCAAACTTCGCCCTCGTCAGAGAGACCCGATCACCTATTATTAATAGCTCTAACTTTACTACATTGTTCTAGAGAGAGCATTGTTCTGGAGGCAAACTGCACCTACCCCAAAATGTATTAGATCTAGCCACCCCCTAAGGCTTTGATCCACAAAAAAACACCTATTTCGGCACCAATTATATTGTTAAATGTGTAACTCATTAATCAAATCGAAAATAACAGTTGAAACATCAATCAACCTATCTATTTGTGCAAATCCATCATTTAATGATTCGAAGATGAACGTTAATTTTGCTTTACTCTTTAGCCTACTAGAAGATCTACATTCTAAACAGGTATGTCTTTTCCATTATAGCCAGCCTCTCTGATTATTATAAGGGCACGGTTGCATATGCAGGCACTTCCTATTATTTCTAGGCGCCAGGGTAGACTATTTATGATAGCTTCCCTAAACATCTTTATATTTCGGTGAAGGCCCTGCCAATATAGGCTTAGACGTCCCTAAAAGATAGTGAATCATTCTATGCAAGAAGTACAATTGAAACCGAGTAGTATGCACTGAGTGGGGTTCAGATTTGCTAGAAATTTTCGGGGTGACTGTTGTACTTCTGTCTAGTTTAAAAATCTCATCTGCTTGTAACCATCATAATTAGCCCTAATTACTTCAATATATTCTCAGGAAGATCAGGGACCGGTGAATCGTAGATTTTCTTCTTGTTTTGAAATCTTGGCGACTGACTGAAATATTTCAGCAATACCGAAGATAATTATATAAAGTCATTTATATGCAAATTGCAACCATTAAATAAGATAAATTGGGTAGTCAACTAGCTCTAAAGAGCAGCCAAGCCAGCAATTTTATTTAACCGAGGTATATGGCACCATGTCTTGAACCTTGAGTATTGAACGAATTTTCCAGTGGTGTTTCAACCTTTACTGCAACCTCTACTGCACAGTGAAAGCATGATTTTAATTTAAAGATCTTTTTAGGTAATCACCCCAATCAATCTAACGGAAAGAATTGCTAGAAGTTTTAAAAATCTACGAGCATTGCCTGCAGCAAAATTTAAAAAGCATTTGGAAAAAGTGGCACTTTAAAACATTCATGTCAAAACTTTTGTGGTGCCCACTGTCCAATAACAATACAGCAAAACTCGTACAAAACATGCGTATTTTACGTAAGCGTCATTTTCGAGCATGAAAAACATCCCGAAACGTCAATATATGAGGCCGAAAGAACGATAGTCGCATTATTTCCAAAATAGTTAAATTCCACCACCATCCAAGTGTAGCAACTGAGTACTTCCAGCAATCTGCAAACTTACAAGCAAATACGTTAACAATTACATTAACAATTATTTCTTCAAATATAAAGAAGTGTGCATCTTTTTCGATGGTTTATAATTACAAGAAATTACAGGCTTTCGTTTAACTGGGGGATGACCAGACTCGATTCGTTTTTTTGGGAAAGCCTAATAAAGGCTCAGCATCGGTTAAATTTTCTTCTGATAATTCACCCAAAACACCAGCTGTTCCTGAATTACTTAGATACCACTCCAGTGCTCCAAGAGTGTGGGTCTGTTTACGGTAAATTTGATTTTGCACAAAAAGAAGTATATGAAGCTCTGCTCCTAACGTTATAAAGGGAAGTAAGGCTTCACTTCGTATAAATCTCTGTCTTTAATAAGCGTTTCTATTTATCAATTCTGGATTATTTGGTTAGGTCTATGAAGTAAGTAAGTAACAGTATATATAACCAGATAACTAGATAAATAAGGGAAGATGAATTGAAATATTTGACACCAGAAATGTACCAAAGCTTTGTAAATGCGAAATGTATAGGGTAAAGAGATGGATTTGGGTGCGCACGACCCCTCGCATCAGATTGATACGTTGTTTTGTTTCCTGTTTTATTTGCGTAATTGAAATTAGCTTGTCAATTCTGGATTGTTTAGGCCCAAATCTCTCTGTACATTCATTCAGAGTCAAATCGGCATTGACCAAGTTGGTTAACCTGTTCATTGTTTTTACGTTACTTTCTATTTCAGTGCGAGTTTTTTCCGAAGAGTCAACATTGAAGAACAAATTCATCTGGAACTCTGAACTGAGCTTCTCGTCCTAATACTCAACTACCAACTCTCCCTTTACTCTAATTCACTCCTATCATGGAAAATTTAGAAGTCAGAGCTAAGTCATTCACCATCAAGTGGGTCAACGCTCCGGCCAGCTCACGTATAAAGTGGGAGATGAAGCCATTGAAAAGATCAATAAATTTAGGCATTTACAGACAAAACAAGCCTGCTGCTGATATCCTACAACCTCCTTCCATTCCTTTAGCTACACCTTCATCTGCTGGATCTCCTAATTTTACTTCGAGTGTCCCTAATTCAGCTTCTTCCATTACAACTGTGGACAATTATAGTTTAGATGAGGTTAATCAAGTGCCAAAGAAGTTATTTGGTGTCTATAAACAGCAAACTTTAAAAGAATCTTCTGATTCTATAAACTCTCCTCAGGCGACCAGCAATAATAACTCTTCCTCTGCTTTAGTTAATAGCCCAAATGAAACGAAGAATGGTCAACTTCCATCACTTACTCCGCCCGCTAGAAACAGATCGAGTAGCGTTTCCTCGGGAAAATCCAATGGTAATCTTGGTGCATCATCATTGGAAGAAAAATTAGATAGATATTTAGTAAGAGAGCAATGGATCGGTAAATGTGAAGGTGATGAACTGATTACTGATACTTTTGATGTTAAAGTTGAAGGTTTATATGCGTTTGTTTTTGATAATACTTTCAGTAAGCATAAAGCTAAGAAGATTATGTTTAACCAATATATTGAAGAACAAGATGGAGATTCTAATTCCGCTCAAGCCTCCCCCAATTTAGCTCCAGGATCAACCCTTATGAGAAATTCGGATTCCCAATTGCATACCATTGATGAAGATTCAAATTCAAATTTAGAAACCACCAAGCTTAATTCATTGAACTTACAGCTGCCAACTCTCGCAAACTCAGCCCAACAGCGATCACAACCATCTTTGCAGTGTGAAAGTAGTAATTTGCGTCGTAGTACTACTACCAAATCCCATGTTAAGTTTGAATTACCTGAAGACACTGACGCACTCAAGACAGCGACTATTATTAGGGTTAAAGGTGGACAATATTTACAAGGCTTTCTATTAAAGAAGAAAAGAAGAAAATCAGGTGGCAAGAATTTCACTAAACGTTTCTTTATTTTGAATGTCAAATATGGTGCATTAGATTATTTCTTGAATGATAAAACAAATAATATCAGAGGTAACATGCCGATCAGACAAGCAATTATTAGTGCCGATCCTAAACAAAGAATGTTTTACTTGGATTCGGGTGTGGAGCAATGGATCTTAAAAGCTTTAAATAAAGATGATTTTGATGTCTGGATTCAAGCCTTTAATTTTATTAAGAAGCAAAACAAAGACATTCCTCAAGCTCTCTTACGTACAGATCAAGAATTTTCTTCTCAAACAGATTATGCAGATGCTCTCGAGCATCCAGTTGATGAAAGCGGTTCTCCTGTTCCTTTAGCTAGTGAATCAGTAACTCCATTGTCTCCATTATCTCCAGTTGATGATAGAATAGGTAGATCAAATGTGTTCAAATTAGTTGAAACTAAAATTGATTCGATTAAAGGATTGGCTATAAATGCTCTAGAGGCAAGTAAACAACAGCAATCATTAGCTCCTTATAAAAGAACACCAAACCTGGAAAGAAGGTCTTCGTTTTTTTGGAAAAAAACTAGAAATAATAATCATAAAGAAAAGGAAAAGGAAAACCAGAATAAAGATGGATCCATTACAGCTGCTCCATCTCAATCTGCTGAATCCATCACCACTGCTAATGGTAAACATTTGGATTTACCAAAGAGTGGCCAAACCAGTTCAAGTTCAGAATCTCAATTATTACAACCAATTCCATTATTAGAAGATTTGCTTGCAGAAATTAAGGAATTGGAAAGTCAATATCAAGTTTTGAAAAACACAGCCGCAAATCGTGGATTAAGTACTTGTGGTTCAGTGAGGTCATCATCTAGAAGAGCATTGGCATTATCTAGGACAAATACTGTTGCAACTACAGCTTCTCAAGAATTCTTCGATGCCAATGATTACATCGAAGAAACAAGACAAGGTGTTATTTTAGTTGCTGATGAAGATGATGACGGTATAGCCAAAAACGTTCCACATCCAGAAAAATTTGATGAAACACGTTCATTATATGAAGGTCAAAATACCCAATTATTTGAAAAACAATTAACTTCTACAATTTTATCAGGTGCTTCAAGTGACGATGAAAGTGATCAAGAAGAAGAAAAGGCTGAATTGAGATCAATTGCATCTTCCCATATTCCCGAATCTGATATGTATCCATTAATTTATAATAAACCAACCAAATATCGTACCGATATTAAACCAAGTGTTGTTAATCCACCTTCGTTAGTTGGTATTTTAAGAAGAGCCATTGGTAAGGATCTGTCAAGTATTCCAATGCCAGTCGCCTCTAATGAACCACTTTCATTCTTACAGAAATATTCAGAGGCTTTTGAATATGTTGATCTACTTAATAATGCATTTGATTCTCCAATTGAAAATGGTGAACGTATTCTAAAAATTGCCGCTTTTGCTGTTAGTACAGTCTCCCCACAAAGAGTTAAACAAAGATCTGCACGTAAACCTTTCAATCCATTATTAGGTGAAACTTATGAATTGGCTCGTCCTGATTTAGGTTTAAGATTGATTGGTGAAAAGGTTGTTCATAGACCAGTTATTTTTGCGATTAGAGCACAAACTGAAAAATGGGTTGCTGATCATAATTTTTCCCCACAAAATAAATTCTTTGGTAAATCTTTGGAAATTTCTTTAACTGGTAAATTAAAATTGAAAGCTGCAAGTGGCGAAGCTTATGAATGGGATCAACCAACCACTGTAGTTAAAAATGTTATTGGATTTGGTGGTGAAAGATACGCAGAACCTGGTTCAAGTGTTAGCATTAAATGTAGTAATGGTTACAAAGCTGTTATTAATTTCATTCCTGCTCCGAGTGGCAGATTCAGTGGTGGTGGTAGATCAGAGGATGTTGTGATTACTGTATTTGACGGTAAAGGCAAACAATTACCTAAATCCGTTGTTGGTAAATGGACAGAAAGTCTGAAATTTAAAGATACTAATGAAGTTGTTTGGAAAGTTGGTAAATTAGTTCCAGAATATGAAAAGAAATTTGGTTTCACGGAATTTGCAGCAAGCTTGAATGATATGACTGAAATAGATAAAGATTGCGCACCAACTGATTCAAGACGTAGACCTGATCAAAGATTATATGAAAATGGTGAGGTTGATCCTGCAGATGATTTGAAGTTGGTTTTAGAACAACATCAGAGAGATAGAAGAAAGGATAAGGATGGTAATCCAACTGTTCATACTCCTGTTTTCTTCAAGAAAGTTGGAGATGATGATTATGATTGGGAATTTATTGATGGGAAGATGAGTTATTGGGAAAGAAGAAAGGTTGGTGATTGGAAAGGTCTTCTTAAGTTATGGTAATGATTGTCGTTGTCTTTGTTTTTCTTTAATTTACTCTATTTTTTGTTTTCTTCTTTGTTTTGTGAACGATTTGTTTTGTTTATTATTACTAGTTTTTTCCTTATTATATTAATTTATTTCTTTTCAAATTATAATTATTTTCTGAGATCCAAAACAAAAAAAAATTCATCTCTTTAGGAATTTTTTAGTTTTTTAATTTTCATTGATTATATTTATGCTCTTTTGTGTTTTTGTCATTTTGTTCATTTTGTCTTCTTGTATTTTGTGTTTTTTGTTCATTTAATTTCGTTGTTTTTCTAAAATTAGAACATTTATTATAAATAGTATCTTGAATTTATTTTCAAAATAATATCTGCGAAGTTAGTTTTCTGGGCGTTATGAGATAGCCAACATATTTAAGACCGTATAAACCTAACTATATCTGGATTTCACAGAGCAGGTTCAGTGTTTGGTTCGATATATTCAATCTCTAAAATCTAAGCCTCTATGCTGCAAAGTATCTATTAGATTAAATATTTAGAACTGTAAATTATCTCTCAAAACTGTATTTTCACTACTGTTAGCTGACATCTCAGGAGAATTTAAGTATGTATAAAAAGTCTCGAGTGAATAATATTGGAAAACCTATAACATGAAACATAAAAGAGTATAAATAGAAGTATTAGAGCGTAATAATTATCATGAGAGAGGAACAAAACGCAGATCCATAAGAATAACCAATTTTTAAAAGGCAAAACAAATGAAAGAGAAAAACTAAAGCCATATAAATAATACAACTAATTCATCAATTCTGACCATCAGAATATGAGATAACAGCCCATTTACCACTTGAGCACCATAACTCACCAATTTCGTGACCTAGACTTTCCCAATATTTACATAGCTCTTGATCCTTACCTGGTGTTAAGCCAGCACAAACATCAGCTTTACATGTTCTTAAAGCTAATAAATGAATACCTGAACCAGCCAGCTTGTTAATAGCAGTAGTGAATGGGGTGTGTCTTGGCCAATGTCTGTCACCAGTCAACTTTCTGTAATTTAAATCACCTTTGAAAATAACTAATGTAGAATCTTGAAAGTACTTCCATAATTCGGCACCACCATATTTAGTTTCTTCTTTACAAATGTTCCAGTGATCCAAGTCAACTGTCCAAAATTCACTCTCCGCAAGTTCGATTTGTCCTTTTTCTTGATATCTTTGAATAGCTTTAACGAAAAAATTAATTTGATCCCTATATTCAGGAAAACTCTTTTCATCTAGCATATCATCTAATAGAATTTGAACATCTTTCATCATTGTATCAGAAACCATCCATGATCTCGTCTTGCAATGATAAACAACCTTATCAGCTAAACCAAAATCCAATAAGAATAAAGATAAACATAAATCAGTAAAGAATTCAAAACCAGCATTATCTAAAACAAAATCAACTCTTCTTTTACCCTTAGCAGAAATGATTCTATCCCAAGCATCATCCAAATCATTAGTAAGAATGTTCTTTCTAGACTTGATTCTAGCTTCTTTGCCTTGAACAGCTTTAATTTCATCTAAGGTAGCATTAGCCAATAAAGATAAATCAGTGGCATTACCCCATAATGAAACTTCCATAAATTCTTCAAAATATTCTCTTAATAACTTCAAGTTTTCAACTTCAGATTTCTTTGATGGGTGATCATGATCATGATCATTATCAATACCGCTTAATTTCAAAAATTGATGATGCTTTAAAGGAGTCTTGGTCTTACTTTCAATTTCAGCCTTTTTAGCAGATAAATCATGATATCTGATAACCAACTCATAAACACCGATAGCTGAAGAAATAAAGGTTTCTCTCTTTAATCTTTCAAAACAGTCAAATTCAATCCATTCAGAATTAGGTTTAAAGATGGAATCAACACATCTATATAAATAGCACTCGGTAAATAACCAAGGGCCGGTTAACCAAGTTAATTTACCACCATTTTCCTTTTCTAATTCAGTTAGAGTTTCGTCAAATGAGTTCAGACCAGGATTATCACTATTATAAAACTTTTGAATTTCACCGTTTTCAACAATATGATCGATTAAATCAGCTAATTGCTTCATGATTAATTCTCCTTGGTTAAGCTTTAACTTGTTATCTAGAGAAACATCCATTTCATCTTTGGTATCATTGATACAATCAGTTATAATCTTTGGCCATCTGGATCTGCAAGTCATAAAACCAAATGAATGGGTATCATTGTTGTAGCATAAAGCAGGAAGTTTGGATAAGTGTGCAGCAGGAACTTCTCTGATTGAAGGAGGAACAATTGGTTGATTTAAAGCGGCAGCTGGAGACTGAAGCATGTTTTAAGTAGTACAAATAGTAGTTGCTTAAATTTTGTGTTTTCAGACTGGTGTCTTGGTTAATTTACTTTCTTTTATGAACATGACTTGGATAAATTTGAATAAAGAAAGGAAAAAGACAGAGCTTAAATAGTTTTCAAGAGAGAGAGAAAAAGGGCCAAAAGAGGAAACCTTAGCGTTCTGGAACACACCAGAAGAACCGGTAAATTCTTGATTTCAGTTGAGTATATGACATAGTGTATCGCTTGTAAGGACGAAACGTGTGCTATTGTAGATTTCAAGGAAAGTGGTTACAAACAGTTGAACCACTTGAAGCGCAGTTAGAGCCGGTTGTCAACTGGATGCGGACCCGCGGCTCTTTTGGTGCACGAGTGTGGATCACGTGGGGGACCTCGGAGTTGCCAACAAGAGTTCCTTCTCCGGTTTCCTACTCTGTTACCCCTGTCTGGGTGGGATTCTAGGGCTTGTGTCGTTTCAGACTAATGATGCCCATCGATGAGCCATGGTTATATGCTGTAGCAGGAACATAGCGTAGCAAATAATATGGCAATTCAACATATATATCTTGAGAGATAGTTTCAGCGTTTAGCGCCAGGTTCAGGCGCTAAATCTCGTCTAAATCTGATCTGATTGATCCCTTGGGCTCCAACTTTTCTTTTCGTCCTCAACATTTAAGTTGATCAATTTCAAACTGATAACGTGGGAGTATACTATACACACTTTATCGTTAATGATGAAGTGTTCAGTGACAACTACGGACAACCACAGTCCGAACGGGGATTAGAAGGAAAGAGCACTAATCAACCAGTAGGATTGCAGACCTTAACATGAGTTATTAAGGACCCGTAACAAGTTTACAACCCGGAGTTATTCCCGGATAAAACGATGTAGTGAACTATCCCTCTTGCATCTTTCAATTACTTAATTTAGCTAGCCTCCCTACTGATAAATGAAGATACCACAAAATATTACAGGAATTGCATTCTAATCATACGCTATACCTTAATGATATGACACATAATTTCAGCCAATAATGCTTTGAGTAATCCAATTTATAGAACTTGAAATAAGGATTAACCAATAATACAAAGCAAAAAGCAAGATAAATAAAGAAAAAAAAACACGGGCCAGACAATCCCTAATAGGTATTGTAAACTCATTTTTTAAGTCTTTTAACTTCGAATTCCTATGGGCTACCATCATCCCGTTAATTTGCATTAGTTAACAAGTCTGGATTATTACCGTCAATATTTCTTCTTTCACACAACATTAATGGGCAATGTAGCTAAAACAGTACCGTCTTTAAATCTTCCCTTCGAACAAAAGAATTCTAGCTGAACCGAATATAGCCTACTTAACAAACAAGTTTGAAAGCTTGGAATTATACAATATTCAGCATTAGCAACTATTTTTTCATCAATGATTAAATCAATTTCCAAACTAGTAAAATAAATACCTTTATTATCTTGTTTCCAATTTAGATTTGTTCTTTCGATTTTTTTAAATATTGCCCTTGTCGAATTTGTAAGATTGATTTTACTCATTGATTTCAAATTTTCATATAGTAGTTTAGGAACTTTTAGATCATTTGGTTTTGTTATTTCTTCTAATTTCATTAAATCCCGCAGCATATCTTTCTTTAAATTCAAAATCTTTTGATAAGTGGATTGGATTGATGAAGATTCCATTAAGAATTCTCCGTCTATATTAAATGGAATTGAAGTTTCAGATTGTATATTCATTGCCTGTAATTTAGGTAAGATTTTTATTGATTCAGGTGGCTTTGATCCATTTTTAGGATTGAATGTCAATGAGATATTAATCGTATCAGAGGCTTTTCTAATAGTGGCAATGGTTTCGGGTAATGGAACCTTACAATTGGAAGAATTGGAAATCGTACTTATGCTTTGAGTTTTTCTGGTTGAATTATCAAATAAGCTATCGGATTTTGTTGAGGTGATAGTACCAGATATACTAGACCCTTCAAGATGACGATTCAAAATTGAATATTGTGGTTCCTGTAAATTAGTATGAATGACTTTCTGAAGTGTTACAGGATAAATAGCATTTATAGAATTCAAATCAGATGTAGATATCTCAATCATGAATTCCCCTTCAATCTTGTTAAATAAAGATCTACTAATAGTAGCAGAAACAACGTTTTCAACAACACCAATAGCTTTTCTTTTCTCTATATTCTCAGTATATACAGGTGCCCTTTTCTTTCTATATGGCCTATCACTTATAATGTCATTTGACAATGAAGTATCTGTGATACCAGCCTTGATTAAACCATTTCTCAACTTTAATTCTTCAATTTGATCATTGAAAAATTCTTGCAAATGTCGTACTTGCTCATCAGTGGTTAAATGTGACCTAAAATGCCAATCGGATTCAAAAGAAGCACCTATTAATTTGGAATTAATCGTAGTCACTCTGAAATAATGTTGAATATCTTGTAAGATGATGAAATCATAGTCATACTTGGTATTAGTATCAGTGTTAATGAATTGTCTATAAGTATCTAAATTTCTTCCAATCATTTTGATATTAATGAAATACGAAACAGATTGTTGATAATCACTCAGATCTTTAACCCTAATTGGGGAACCAGGTTCATCTTCCAGGATTCCATAACCCAAAGAATCATTAATCTTAATAGTGCCACCTTTGCTTCCTAAAGATTCAGTGTCAACACCAAATGAAGGTGGTAATCTTAAATGCTCTGGAGATTGATGTTCACAACTGGTATCTAATAAATATTCAGGTAATTTGAAAATAAACAACTTCTTAAACTTACTGTGGGGTTTTAGCACTTTAGTATCCCTTAAACCATATTCAGCACCAGTCAGAGGGCAAATTTGGCCACATCTATCACCAGAAGGGCCAGCATCAAGTTTTCCAATGTGGTAACAAGCACAAAGATCATACATCTTTAAAAAATTCTTTCTAAACACTTTTCTTCTATCTGTATAATTATTAATATTATATTTTGAAGTGACTGCACCTTCTAAAGAAACCAAAAACATTTCAAATGGGATTGACTTATCCGATGTATTTTCAATCAGCACATAGCCAGTGACGAAATCGCCTGGTTTATACTCTTTAAATCTAGATTCAAGTTCAAGATAATGATTTTTTTTCTCAAGGGCTATTTCTTTAGTTAACACAACTGATATCTTGATAGGAACGTCAAGTAGGGTTGGTAAACTGTTCAAGTTGTTCAAGACTATCATATCTGGATTCAAAGTTGGATCGACATATCCGTTTTCATCGACTGGGTTAACAACAGCCGTGGAGCTGGGATTATCTTCATAAGTTGGGGGGTTTACAGTTCCTGCCACATATTCATTGTCCAGCACTGATCTATTAAACAAATGGTTATGCATTTCAAATGAAGGGAGGATATGTTCGATTCTTTTCAGGCGCTGTGATTTATCGTCTGATAATGAGTCTTCAGAAGAGGTCATGATAGGCTGGTATCCAAGGAGTTGTGAATACAGGACAAATGGAACTTATTTGTTTTTGTCTTTTGTGTGTGGTTTCGTTTTTAAGTCAAGTTGAGGTGTATCATTCTTTATTTATCTCAATTGTTCCAACCTACAATCAAAGAAGTCAAGGGTAAGTCCAAATTTGCAATTGAGTCACAACCTACATAAAACGATCGATCTGGCTGGCATAACCGTTTTCCGGTGATCACGCTTAACCGCTAACTCGAAATTGAGTACGCCCATACTCTTTAGAGATTTACTACCTGCCTTATTAGGAAAGTCTAGTCAATTTCTATCCTCATGTTGTATTTTTGATTAGTAAGACGAGATGGGGGGCAGCTACAATGCTTGGCTGCAATTGTAACTTACTAAACTTAGAGGAATATCAATTAGTTTATTAAACAATTCACAAACAAAAAAAGACTATAAAAAGTAAACATTTTTAAACAACATTAATAGGCAAAGTAGCAAAAGCAGTACCATCCTTAAATTTACTCTTAGAACAACTAAACTCAAACTTGACAGCATAAAATCTACTAAGCAAACAAGTTTGAAAACTAGGAATGATATGATACTTATTATTGAACTTTTCATTAATAATCAAATCAATTTCCAGACAACTATGATATACACCACTTGAATCTTTTTCCCAGATTAGATCTTTATTCTTAATAATTTTGAATAATGAAAAGAAGCGCTTTGTAAGTAATAATTTGGTCATAGCTGTTAAATCATTATATAATGTTTTAGGAATACTTAGATTATTTTGTCGGGCATGGGTCTTTAAATTAATTATGTTTTCTCTCATTGTTTTCTTAAGGTGAGTCAATTTACCATAGGCTGTTTCAATTGATGAAGACTCTAAGAAAAATTCACCGTCTATACTCACTGGGATATCCTGTTCAGATTGTAAGTTCAGTGCTTCTAGCATTGGCTTAATTGTAATCGATTCTGGAGGCTTAGAATTGTTTCTAGGGTTGAATGTTAAATCTAAAGTAATCTTATTTGAAGGCTTTCCAACCAATGATAGTAAACTTGATGAACTAAGCGATTGTAATTGGTTTGATGAATTAGAAACTGAGGTTATTGAGGTTCTAGCGTTTTTTTCAATTAAGCTATCTGATCTTTTAGTTGAGTTGGCTGAACGATTTGAAGCTTTTAAAGAAGTTATAGAATTTCTGGTTAATTTAGGTTCAATATTCTCTGGTTCTGGACGATGGGTAAACTTTCTAGGTAAAATGGCATTGATTGAATTTTTATTTGAGGTTGATAATTCAATCACGAATTCACCTTCATACTTGCTGAACAAAGACTTGTTTATAGTAGCCGCTGTGATGTTTTGAATTGTACCTGTCGCCTTAGATTTAGGTTTCTTCCCACAGTTCAGTAATGCACGATCAAAATAGCCAGATGGCTCTAATTGTTGTGACTTTTTATATGCTGAGAATTCATCATTCAAGATAGCATTTAATATCACAGGATCTGTAACACCAGATGCAATTAATTCATTCTTTAATTTCAATTGTTTAAGCGTATCATCGCATAGCTTCTGTAACTGTTGAATCTGTTGATCTGTAGTCACGCTTGATTTAAAGTACCAGGTAGAATCATAAGTAGGCAATCTAGGACGAGTGTAGTTATTAGCTGTTGAAATTCGAAAGAAACATTGGGTATCTTGTAAGATAATAAAATCGTAGTCATGTGTTGTTTGTGTTGTGTAAAACTGTTTGTATGAATCCAACTTTCTTCCAATCATTCTAGCGTTAATTGAATAAGAAACGGATTGACCTAAATCACTCAAGTCCGGGACTCTCAAAGGTGAACAAGGTTCATTGTTCAAAAGGCCATAGCCTAAAAAATCATTAATTTCAATATTTTTAGCTTTACCATTAAAACTCTCAATGTCAATACCATAAGAAGGAGGTAAATGTAGGTGCTCCGGTGATTGATGCTCACAAGTTGTATCCAGTAAAAATTCAGGTAACTTAAAAACAAATATTTTCTTTCTTTTCATACCAGGTTTTAAGCATTGGTCATTTGGGAGTCCATAAGTACCACCAGTAGCAGGACAAAAATCACCACATCTATCAGCAGAAGGACCAGCATCAATTCTACCTTGATGGAAACAAGCACATAAATCATACATCTTCAAGAAGGTTTTTCTATGTAATGGTATTGTTTCACTACCGGGGTGGAAAGATCTGGTAGTAACTGTACCTTCCAACGAGACCAAAAACATCTCAAAAGGAATTGACTGCTGAGATACATTTTTAATTATTATATAGCCAGTAACCAATTCACCAGGTTTATAGTCTCGAAAACGAGGTTTTGGAGTACAAGGGAGTTCATCAGATCCTAACGGATCTTCTGATAAAACAAAAGTTATTTCTATTGGCAAATCTAATTTCTGTAAACTACTCAAGTTATTCAACACTAGTAGATCAGGGTTCTGTGTTGGATCCACAAATCTATTATTGTCAATTGGCTCAAATGGGTTTGGGGAGGTAGGACTCTGTTGATCATAAGAAGGAGGTTGATGGGCTTGAATTTCGGATACAATTTCAGTGTCTAATATAGTTCTGTTAAACATATAGTTATGCATTTCAAAAGACGGTAAGATATGCTCAACTACACCTCCATCGGTAGTTGGGGAGCCAGAGTCAGAGCCAGAGCCAGAGCCAGCTTCTGGATTTTGGTGGCAAATCAGACGCGTCTTAGCTGAAGAGTCTGATGACGAGTAATTAATTTCCATAGTATTCCTAATCCTTGATCTTCGATGAAGCAATTGGTTAAAGAGATTGGTCTTAAATCAAGTTTCAAGTCCAATTGAGAAACTAGCTCTTTTTACAATTTGGATTCTGTTTGAAATTAATTGAGTCAGACCTGCAGATGGTTCTGGGTTGGTAGGTCGCTTCCATTGGGAGATAATAATGAGGAAAGTCCGCTATCTTTATTCCTGATTAGGATGCATTGTGATCGTAAATGAGGGTAGCGCTTACTGTAGAGCCCGCATCCAGAGAAGAAATTTACAAACTAGGTAGTAGTAATTATTCAAGGAATTCGCACATGAAGAAGGTGACCCCAAATTATAAAAGTATTATAACTACATACGTACTCACTTAAACCCAGAACTTTTACAAATAGTCTCCGCCTCTAACCGAACCCTTGATTTATATAATGCTAGTCTACCAGAGAAAACGTTGGGGTTGGGTATGGGATTCTGTGTTAGCTTTCACAAATAAATGAAATGAGTCACCAGAAATATATAGGTGGGAACGACTATTTTTTTGCTTATATATTTTAACCCTTCCAATTTAATCAAGGACTGTTTTTCCAGATCCCTGATTAGTAAGCATGTACTTGCACGCCAAAGATATCACAATCTCGTAACTATTAACATTAACTTTGAACCCTGTGAATATATTCAAAGTAATAAATTCACTACTACTTGCATACAAGACATACTATAAGCAGGAAAAGTAGCATAAACATCCTTAAACTTACTTTTAGAACAACTAAAAATCGAACCTCACTCACAGTATACAATCTGATCAACGAAAAGAAGTTTGAAAACCGGGTAGGGCATAAGTCTTTTTATTTCTATATTGATTATCATCAAATCAATTTCTAAACTAATACAGCAAACTCTATTCGAAATATAATTCATAAGCTAGCTTCTTCTGTTTGGGAAGAGGTTGGAATATCATGAATTGAAATGATTGTTGGTCGAAATGAGTTTGGATATTCTAGATAGTTTTAATTGATCGGATGGAACAGACTGGGATTCAAGAGACTTCGTGAAACCTCAAACCAAACACACCTTTGGAAAAGAGAAAGGGAGTCTGATCTTGATATGAGTCGCTATTTGTATATAGTGGAGAAATTTTCAATTCGGCAGTGTGTATGGATTGGTACGAGTCAGACTGTATTGTGGAGGACTTCACAATTGATTTTGGATTAAAAATGAGTAAGTACGGTTCATTCATTAATCAGCTATATGTGTGAGCTCAAAGTTCACCATTGTGCTTTCTAGAAGTTGCTTTGTCGAAAACTGGATGAAAATAAGTTCTTTAGAAGAGTTTTTTGGTAAGCTATAACTCAGCTATTTTCAAATCAAACAACATATGGTACGGTTTAGCGCGCCACAACTCGAGTCATGGTGATTATTTCCGGATAATATGATAAAGAGTAATAATTTACAGCAAAAATATTTCAATATACCAATTTAGATTAAAGCAATTAATCCAGTTAATTGAAGAAAACTATATATATAAAGCTCAAAAAAATAGTAATGGTGAATAATTTTGCAAGACGTGAATAAATATAAAGAGGATAGGTTTTAATTAATTTATAAGACACCGTTTTGCTTTAAACCAGTGTAGAAGAAATACCCGAAAGCACCTTCACCTTCAGCTTTGAAAGTGATAGTACAACCTTTCTTGAAATAATAAACATCACCTCTTTTTGGCTTTGTGGTCTTACCAGTTTCGTCAGAAATAGTAACATCACCTTTAACTTCTAAGACAACCTTCATTTCATCGTAAGTATAAGTGTAAACTAATGGCTCACCAGGCACTTGTTTGAAGAAACCGGAAGTGATTTGTTCTTCTGGAGCAGCATCGGAAGTTTGGATGTCACCTAAGAAAGAAGTTGGACCAACTGCAGGTGGTAATTTATCGAAACCTTCACTCTTTGGGATAATTGTCATAGGCATCTTGGATGGTGTATCTGTATTTAGTTTGAGTAATAAATCAATTGATTGGATTGATGATATAATTTAAGAAAATCATAGAGTTAGTAGGTTATGTGTTGAAATAAGGAACTGGGTTGGTATTTATAAGGAATCAGCATAGGGAGCTCGCTGAAATCTTATCCCGATTGGGACCAAACTCCCGCAACTCCTGAACAAGTAGGATGAAGAGCTTCTCTGCATGGCTTGTAAACCAGATTGAGCCGAGTTATGGCTACAAATACATTTTGCTAAATCTTGAACCCCTGCTTCGGTTATATTGCGAGACTACTTACAAGTTTACCCCAATTACTTGGTTTGTTCGACGTCCGTATCTCAATTAATATGGATAGATATTCTCTATGACAAATCATTTGAATTTGGTGCCTCATATTACACTGTATTCCACTGTATTCCACTGTATATGGAAACAGTTAAATATGAAGAGTCTCTCTTTTGAGGAAATTAGAACCGATCTAGAGTAGAGAACAGAGAATAGTGGGCAACCAATTCCCAAATCTTGAAATCTTATCTTATAAGCGAGAAAAACACCGACACCCAACGCACTTTCTGCCCTCTTTTTAAATCGACTGCTGTTTGTCATAGATCACAAAAACTTCTTACTTATAACTTATCAGGGAGTATGATAGTAATCCAATAAAGCACTTTAACTCTCCCGCCTTCGTTTTCTAAAAAAAAAACCCCTCAGATGAATTCAAGGGGTAGAGAGAGAAGGAGCTGAAGCGGGTTTATCAGAATCCTGGCTGTGCGTTATCTCTTTCACTTGGGGTCCCAATTGGGACAAGTTTTCCCGTCCTAGGTTTCCCTGATTTCCTTGATTTCTTATTTAAATACTCCTGGAAATCCTTTGTTGGTGTATACTAATATGCCAATTGATCCTCACTCTCCTTTCTATCTTTATCCAAATCCAAATCCACAACTTTACATACACAATGCCTTTATTTTACTCTGATGCTACAACTAACGGTTTCACCGTTAGACCAGCTGCCATTCCATCCCCAGGTAACAACTCTTATTTAGCTGATACTTTCACTTCCGAAGCTCCAAAAGAAGAACAAATTTCTTGTGGTTTCTATAAACAAGAAGGTGGTAAAGAGTTAGTTTACACTTACACTTACGATGAAATGAAAGTTAACTTAGAAGTTCACGGTAAATTCACCGTTACTGATGAGACTGGCTTCTCTAAAGTTATCCAACCCGGTGACAACTTCTACTTCAAGAAAGGCTGCACTATCACTTTCAAAGTTGAAGGTACTGCCACTGTTCCAGAAGAAGAAGCTTATGCTTTGAACTGGTTCTGTGGTTTAAGACCAGCCGATTCTGCTTAGAGAAACAAAAATTAACAACAAAATAATATCATTCTTATTTATATGAGAAGTGACTCAGATTGAAGGACTTATATTTTGGCTTTAGATTTTGAATGGTTTGGGTTATGTTAAAGGAGTTGCTGGAACATCTGTTTTTAATGTGATGAGACTAGACTCACGAGAGCCACAGTGTGTTTTCTTTCTTTGTTAATTTCTCTTTTGCTGGTTTAAAAATACTTTTTTCTTTCTTTCTATCTTTGTTTGATCTTATATACATAGCATAATTAATCGATAATCAGACGAGTAACCAGAAACCAGATACTAAACCAAACTACCCTCCGAAAATTGTAGTGCAAGTGAAATACGAATTCACTCACTCACAAGAAAATTTTATCGAGCGCACTACCGAGCCTTTCAAACCGTTATCGTTTCTGGTTCAACCTCCTTGAAGGCACTGACCCATACCAGTACTAACCAGCTTACACGGATAAATCACATATAGCCATCAAATACGAACTATAAAGACATATAAAAATCTATATATCCTATTTTCAGCAAGAAAATAATCTTCAAAAACACCCATCGAAGCAACATCTCGCAGCAGGCTCCAATAATGGTTTACGTAAAGAGAGCTGAGCCCAAAACTGGAGCATTGAAACTATCACAACTATGCAAACTGAAATGTGTGCAAAATGCCCATTTGATTAATGATATAGGTAATGCACCGTATCATTTAGTGGAACCTATCTTGAAGAAAAAATCCGCAAAATCGTTAAAGATGATTGAATCCAATTCCCCACACATCATAACCCACTCTGATTCGTTATGGAAAAGCCTTATTGAACGAGACTTCAATGATCGGCCAACTGAAACCGTTCAAATGAAGAATAACGGAACAACTAATGTTAGATTACCGGCTAGAGAACTATATGATATTTATTATAAAGAACGAGAAAGACAAAGATCGAACGCTACTCAGAAATTGAAGATTTTAACAAAGACTTTAAATTATGAAAAGAATAGAACTAAAGTGAAAGCTTTGAATCATGTTGTGGTACCTTCATCAAATCATAGTCGAAGAAGCGTGGTACAACAGCAGCAATATAACGGCGGAGGTGGGTTTAAAAGTTCATTATTACAGAAGGCTAAACATCAAAATAGACTCCGAGCTCAGTTCTTAAGTCAATCTGCTAGTACTAAACGGAAACCCATAATGCTACAACAAGTTAAAGCACAGCAACCCAATTCTTTCAGACAGATTACACATGTTTCACAATCGCAATTATCTTCCAACAACATACGCTCACAAGGTGCTCCTTGTGTACCTTCAATTCCATTACCAAAACCAGCTATTCCAGCTACTGCAGCATCACCTCCGAGAAATGGTCCAACTAAACGTAAGATTGATTTATCTGCCCCTAGTGACAATAATCCAATATCTCCTACAAAAAAGCATAGACACGATTCCACAAGTTCAATAGATGAAAAATCTAGAAAGTCTAATGTTTATATTTATAAGACCTAGCATCTTCTCTTTTCTACGTATTATATACCTGACTCGTTATTATTTTCATTAATAGAATTAAATTCATTAATAGAACTATATATATATATATATTAATACACATTTCAAGAAACCCTACTGGGACTTAAGTTTCTTGATTTCTCTACTTAACACATTCTCATCATCGCCTTTCCTCTTTTTCAAATACCCAGTAGCATCCATTTTAATGTTGGCTGTACCTTTACTCTCTTTCTTTTCCAACTTATTATCAATCAACCCATCGTCACCAGCAATAACAATAGCCTGCTTGAAACTCTTAATTCTCAATCGACCACTCAACAAAACTTTCAAACTCCAATCTTTAAAAATCTGTGTGGCTCTCCCATAATCCAACCCAATCAAACAGCATAAATTGACAATATCATTGTAATTCCTAGCATAATGCAAATTGACCACATCTAACCCAGAAGAGCACACTATGCCTCTTGATCTAGATGCTCTGATTAACTGCTTGATGTTCGAAATGGTCATTGATCGAGTTGACGAATTGATTAAATTGTAGTATTTGAATTCAAAGAATATACCTTTTTCGATGGCTGAACAGACAGTTTTTGGTTTTAGGTAACAGGGCAACTTATTCCCGAAATCCATGGAGATTAAATCGATATCGAGATTGGAGATTGCTGTCTGTAGCGTTTTCTCATTCGTTGGTTCAACAGTAACTATGTCAAACACTTGTTGGAACTTTGCAATGTTTTGAAACTGTGATGTATCATTCACTATGACTGTTATTCTCGTAAAGATTTTCAATCTATTTTCAAGTTCAAACTCTTTAAAATCAGTCAGGTCAATTGGATTCAGTTCGTTTAGATTGTTGGGGACTTTCTTGATTATCTGTGCATTATATTTGAAATTCAACGCTATATGTGTATAACCTAATTGTTCTAATGTTGCTAACAAAGTCTTTAATTTTGATAATTCATTGTCTGTTATTTTGGTTGTGAAGTCAGTAGCTGGGTATATCACATTCAAATCACAAATCATGGTATGATGAGAGTGTTGGGTGGCGTTCTAGAATAATCTAGAAAACACTTATGAATTTATTTGATTTGTAATAAAAATTGCATCACACACAGAATTACAAATTTTCGACCTCTGGCGGTAACACAGCCCTGTTGTTGATAAGTTTTTGCCACACACACCACAGGATCTTTATTCTCGGTTTGTTTGTGACATATAAATACTGGTAGAAGACCGACTCTTTCCTCAACTTAACTATTCTACCCCACCCGATACTCCATCCATATAACATGACCGAAATCAAGAATAAAGATGACACACTAATGGAAATCGGTGTTCACTGCACAATTTGCAGAAAATTAGATTTCTTACCATACACATGTCCCAAATGTCACTTATCATTTTGTTCAGATCATAGAATGAACTACAATGATCATGAATGTAAAGCACCAAGTAACAGCACGAACACCAGCATTAAAATCAATGGTACCGGTACTGCAGCACAACTATCTTCATCAACTTTATTTCCAAATATGAATAAAATCAGACAAAATGCAGCTTTGGAGGATCAGCTCAAGTCAACTAAATTATTTGATAATTCAGCGTCGTCGCCACAACGAGTTGGCAGCAATCCCAAACCCAAGACGAATACTATTGCTTCACGACTCATATCGAATTCCTTGATTGATGAATCGGCACAACAAGCACTACAGAAACTTAAGAAATTTATCAAATTTTCCAAAAAGAAATCGACATCATCATCCTCTAGTGGTTCTGGATTATCATTCAGTGGTGTTTTCAAATCATCTTCTTTTTCGTCATCATCGTCATCTAACAATAAAAAGAAATCAGCAGCACAGAAAATAGTTGAACTATCAAAACTAAAACAACAAGCTAAAGGATCACCTAAAATTTCAGTTTCGGAACGAGTTTACATATACTGCCAATACATACATGAAGACATATCCGCAAGTACCACATCAGCAACAAAGAAATCAGATCAAAATGCCCAGCCATTATATGTCAGCAAAGCCTGGCCTGTAGGTAGACTGTTAGATAATGTTTCTGAATTGCTTAAGATTAAAAACATCAATGATAAGAGTTCAACTACAAAGTCTGAAAAATTGTTTGTTTTTAGAAATAAAAGGGATGACGAAGAGTCTCAAGATGATGATGATGATGGGGCTTTTAGATTTGTTCCATTTTCTGGTAGAGTTGTTAAGGAAATTAGAGATGGTGATCATGTTTATATTGTTAGAGGAGCAAGTGTTTAACTTGCTACATTTATAGGCAGGCATCATGCAACCTCGTATGTATCTTATGTTATATAATAGAACTTACCGCCTTTTTGTTTTTGTCATACTTAATTAATATTTGCCACATTTAAATGCTAAACTGACGTATCAGTATACACCCACCCACCCAGTTCTAGATCAGTCTCCTCAAGCATATTCATTTGGCCTCTGGCCCTTCGACCTTTGTGAAAGCACCTGAAATATCTCAGATTGACAAGATAATGAATGATAATACCGGCCGGCCATGATCTGATGTCCATGTTGATCAAAGAACATAAGGTTGCGCCTGTACGGACCGCGTTACCTGTCTAGCAGAATCAGTTTCACACTATTAAAGGGCAATGAAAACCAGAGCTAATTAGCATGTATGTAATTGTAGCTATAGTGTTTTTTTTTTCAGTGAGCTAGATTTTATTTGGCAGGCTGGTGCGTGTTTGTGGGTGCTACCGCTACTACCACTACCACTACCACTACCACTACCACTACCGCTTCCACTACGGTTCTGGTTCTAGAATCGAATCGAAACGAATCAATCATCATTATCATCACCTCATCAAACATGGAAATTCTAGTACTTTACACCTGTAACTGTAGAAGGCAATTCATTCTGACGAGTCGGCAAACCTAGAGAACGAGTCTTTTCCATTATATTAATTCTAGAGGTAATTCTGATTAGTAAAATTCCTTTAGAGGTTATATAATAACCATAACCATAACCACCCCCGTAAAGAAAAAAACTCCCCAAAATTTATTTATTCTATAACAAAAATAAACTGACAGAAATTTTTCAAAATTTTTTTTGAAAAAAATTTTTTTTTTTTCAAAGTTTTCCATCTATATGATATGAATCATCAATCATTCAACCCAGATCCAGAGATCGAGTAAAAACCCCTGATTTACATACAGTACATAATGATCTTGTGACACGCACTTCAATAAAAACTGTTAAATCAAATAACCCTCTCTAGTTTAAAGTAGTATAAGCAGTTCGGGTCATGACAGGTAGTGCTACCACCACTACCATGAAAACATACCACTCTTGACCTCTTGATATCGCTTATCTTTTTCATCTGATCGATCGATTGATCAAGTTAATGCCACACACATCAAATTCAAACACCAAACTCTCCTATATAAAAAAAAGACCAATCCCCTATATAAAAATAATTTTCACTTGAAACGGTGACACGCCTGTACCCCCCGCACGCTCGCACGCTCACACTCAAACACTCGCGATTTCCTTCCCGCGCCGCCGCCGCCACACAACACTCAACCCCAACCCAAATCGGTATGAAATCTAACTCGAATTCAGTAATTACCGCTAAGCCATGTACCTCGAATTGGAAGCACTAAGTTCCAAAAATTCTAGAAAAATCTGACGATCCTAATTGTTTCAACGAAAAACATTTTTCCTCTTGATGCACTTAAACCTGTCAGGAATTGTTTATTTTTTTTTATAAAGGGGGCGGGGTCGGAGTTACAGCTGGAGAGGAGCGTGGGTGGAAGCTGCGGACGGAGACCTCGGAGTCTAGATGGGCTGGCTCTCTGAGTTTTTTCAATCGAGGTGAGTGTATATTTGAGTGTGAGATACTAAATCAAGTACGTGTTCTAAAGGATAGGCTATATAGCTATTAACTATTAGCCATTAACTAACTATACTAATAGTTGTTGCTATAAAGACGTTAAATTGTTTTGGAAAATTATATTTTTAATTTTTGAAAAGCAATGTAAAACGTGGGGGGAAAGTACAGAGCCATCCGAGGTAACTCAAGACGCACGTTTTTGAAACAAGAGTGAAACTGCGTGAAATTTTTTGGCTTTTGTTTACCATGCTGTTCTTGTTGTTGTTGTACTAAGTGAAAAAAATTTTTCCAATTGAAAAAAAATCTAAGTATATTCTGGAATTGAATAACCATAATATTTTTTGCACCATGTGGGTGGGCTATGGAGTTAGAGAATGAGATATTTTTGAGTGAATGTGGAACACACACACCCAGAACAAAAATTGCTCACAAGTTCGAGAGTTCGAGAGTTCGAGAGCCTGAAGATCAAATTCGAGCCTATATCTTACAAACACCAGAAACCAAGCTATATACATAACATATACACAGTTTAACAGTAGATGATGCCTCAAAGTCAAGCGTCAAACGTCAGTTGTTGCATCCTGCTTTCGTTTGGGTAGTCAACTACTACCAAGCCAATGGAGATCGAATCAACTACAGTGGCACAGCTAGTGATTATACTTTTCCAGATCAAGTAATTCTTGCAAGTAGCCAGATAGAGATGACCTCTCTACTCCCAAGATCAAGCTAGTTATTATAGCTATCCCCACACTTTGTAAACAAGTGCAAAAAAAACCCCAAAAAAGACCCCCTGTACAACACGACGCAACATGGTAACACTTGGTCACATTTTGTGCATTTAGTACAACATTTAATACATTTACTTTAATTGATCCGACCGTTTGTCGTTTAATTTACATTTTTCCAACAGGCAGCTGGTCGCTGACTAGGTTAAAACGAAATTATCTCTGGAAAGTTCCAGTTATCAGTTGGTGTGTTTCTATGCAGTGAATTTGACTTGATTGTAATGTTGCTACCTACCAGTTTCAGGATTCTTCAACACTGACCACTAACTGTAGACTACTCCGTTGGAAGATTGAGTTGATTTTTCGAAGCGTTTTGTAAGATAGGTAGGTTTTAACGGATCGAAAATTTCCTGAACCACAGCCAACACACCCCCTCTTCTGATCACAGCCAAAAAAGTTTAACTACTTACTACTATATATATAACATATATATGTAATATCGATAGACCGGTCCTCCGACTTGTTGAAAACCCCCTCCAACTCATGTTAACAACCAACTACAATTGAAAAATTACATTAAACATAAGGAAAATTTGGGGAGGAAAGGGTGAGAGGGGATTGAAGGAACCCAACCAAATTTTAACCATTAACGATTGGACCAGCTACCATGTTCCTATTCCATTACAGGATCATCTAAATCTAAACGTAAGTAAGTAGGATGTGTGTTGTGTTGTTTATAAAAGGAATTGAACCGGACCTACAGTAGCTATAGTTTGTAACAGATCTTCTCTCTGGATCTTTTGATCTCTATTAGTTCGGAATTTGTTTTACTGCCGAGTGCCCGGCTTAGTGGTGGTGGTTAGATTGGGTTTGATCTGTGTTTGTGTTGCAATGAAAAGTTACAAAAACTACTACGAATGAATACGGTTAGGGTGGGAAATTGTAGTAAACGAGATATAGTAAAGATTTTTTTTATATTATAGAAATTCGAAAATATAAAAAAAGGGGAACAGAAAGTTGCAAAAGTGACTGAACACACACATATGTATATATATATATATAAGAAATACGAAGGCTATATGTAAAAGAATGCAAAGGAGTTTCTAGTATGACTCTATTTTTTGGTTTTTGTTCAATTTTGGAAAATTAAAGAAAAAAATGCAGAAAAAAGTTATTTTTTTTGTTTTGAATGTTATGTTTTTTGTATTTTTATATTTATGAAATATACCCAGTATTTAATTTCAATAAAAGAGACCCATGCTAAAAAAAAGAGAAAAAAGTTTTCTTTTTAAGTTTTGTGATTTTTTTTTTAAACGTGACACCAATGTCAAAGAGAGAAGAAAGCAACAAAATGAAAAATGATAAGAATTAAACGAAAAACCCAGTTTCTAATCCAAAACTGAGTAACTTAATTGTGTGATAGCCATCTTTTATAATTTTCAGAAGCACAGTCAGTTAAAGCATCAGATACGTTAGTCGAGTTCTTTAATGAATCGCTTCTTAATCTACTCATTGAGTTGCTACCACAAGAAGCAACATTTAAATCTAATCTATTTGTATCAAGATCGTAGAAACTGTTTGATTGAGAATGATTAGTAGTCATCAAGATTGGCGACTCATAAGATAACATATCCTTGAATTGAGGTGACTTTAACAAAACACCTTGAGTTGAGTAGTGATAGTTCTTATTTGAATTTGAATGGGGTATCAGGTGTTGCTGGGATTGGCTGAATTGAGGAGTCAATAATGGAGAGATTATATCCGGTATTTGATGGTCATGCTGATGAAAAGCTGTACTGTTAGAAGAGCATGATAGAGGAGGAGAAGTGAAACGGTCCTGATCTTGATCTATTTGTCTGCAAGAGTCTGAGCAGTACACCTGGCTTGGATCACAAACCTTTTCACAAACTAGACAGTAATCGTTGAAGGCACTCATATTTGCTTGTAATAACACTTGGTAGTAAGAACTAAACTGACTAAACTGAAGTGGATATTTGGAATGAAAAACACAATTAGTCAATTGAACAAAAAAACGGAAAGCAAAAGAGGGAAATGAAACAGTATAAATAGGCCTTTTAGATGGAACTATCGATGTGAGCGATGACTCTAAGAAAGTGAGCCACACTCTAGCCTAACTATAATAAGTCGCGGTTTTTCTCCTGAGACACGTCAAAATTTTAAAAACACATCGGGGAAAATTTTTCTTTGCAGAGGCAGAGAACGTGCTCTATTTCGGACTTTACGTAATCACTCAAAGCCAGCCCAACAGTCCGCGACAGGGCCTGAGATGGCCCAGCGATAAGTCCCCGCTCCCACACTGCCAGGGGGCCAGGGGGCCAGTAGCCTACGCCTGCCACCAACCCGACCGCACCGTAATGCCCTATTTGAGCTTCTTTTTGCGCTCTGATTTGAGAGTAAGAGTGAGAGTGAGAGTGAGGTCACACCGATAAACTGACTCACAGGCATTAATTATTGACTCACTTCCATAGACAATTGTGACTATTATTACTATTTCTATTTCTATTGCCCAACACAACTACTTCTATCGTCAAATCAAGCCACACTTCTCTATGATTCATAGTCATGATTCATAATTATAGCGATATTAAGATCCGGACAGCCCACCACTCACCCAAAAAGAACCTTTGTCGCAAATGAGATTCAAACCCTAAAATTAAGTACCCACAGCGCTACTGACTTTTGTTTTTGTTCTTTGGTCCATGGAATTTTTCATATGACTATTATTATTTATTGTACGACCGACGATTGATTCAGAAATGATGGGCTTTACTCTAGGCCAATTGTTTCAATTGTTGATGATTTGTCGTGCTATGGAGATAGCTTGTAAGGCGAATATAACGCCAGTGGCATAATTTGTTCTCACACCACTCACCTCATTCTAGTGTATACACATGGTTGTTGCTGGTTTGCTGGTTAAAAATTCGATACGATAACCCTCAAAAAATATATATATATATATTTTTTCGTTGTCATTTTAATAATTAGGATGGATCGAAAGAAAGAATTAATACGTCTTCCTGCAATTTCCAAGATCTCATTGGCCACTTACTATATGATTGGGTAAGTGAGTGGTTGTGTACAGCGAGAAAAAAGAATTTATCAAGTAATACAGCTTGTTCTCGAAAAAGTGAGTCGTAAGGTATGTTGATGTGTAGGAATTGGTTGAGGTTGATGGAGAGAGTAAAGGTACGGCACGCACTATCATTAATTAATATGGGGTTTTTTGACCGTGTTGGGTATATTATACTATTGTTGTTGTACTTGTTGTTGTACTATAATAATAATTTATATTTTATTTCAGGTTATGTTGGGGGTTGGGAGAGGGTTGTGTGAGAGGAACTGGTTCAACTATCTAGGTTCACTTGAACTATTTAGCTGAGGTTATCTACAGGGGTTGTATACATCGCTATTAGCACGTTAGCTAGAAATTAAGAGCTGCCTATAATTTTATTAGTTGATATCCATACGTACGTTGTATGTATACTACATACACACACGTACGTTGTATGTATACTACATACACACACGTACGTAGAACGAAACCGTAGGGCCAACCCAGGAAGGAATCCTGAGGAAAACCAGCCGTAACAGGTCCAAAACAGGTGATCCCTAATGAGCTGTCGAGCGGCCTAACTAGCTAGCTAGCTAGCTAGCTAGCTAGCATGCCGTGTTTGACAGCGATATACTTGTCATAGACATAAGAACTTTTGGGGTTTTAATGGAAGTGTAAATAGAAGTAGTTCAACAAACAATTGTTTTTTAATCTTATTTGAACATCTTGGGTTGAAACATCAACAATCAAAACTGACAAGAATGCGCTATGGCCCATACATACTTGTGTCTTGAAACCAAGACAATCAATTATACTATTCGGACAATCCACCTCAGATGAAAAATCTAAGGTCTAAAGTCTAAGGTCTTTGACGAGTTTGAGTTCCACTTCAATTGGCATTACCTACACACCGTACTAAGTGAGGTTATCTAGCATACAACAGAGTGAAATGAAAGCACTCGATGGCTGGCTGGACTTGATCAGATCTGATCATTTTGGTTCTAGACATGTAAAAGCGTGTATGTATGTATATGTGTATATACTGACTGCTCTTCCATGAATTACCGAGATACCGTCCAGGTACCACATACCCAGCTAGACTCAATTGAGGCATACTGAGTCCACTCATTCATATGGGTACGCATATTTATATACATATACCCCTGTTTCCTGATCCGGAGAAGTTATAGCAATTGTATTGTTGTGTGTGGGGGGCTTTCCTGAATTTACCGGATGGACAGCCGTGGCTTTTTCTTTTACATTTTCCAGTGAATTTTTCAAATTTGTGGTGTGGACAACCAAAAAACAAAACAAAAAAAACTCATTCTGGTTCTTAATCTATGATGAAGCATAAAAAAAAGCTTAAGCTTAAACCGAAGAGCCGTAATTATTGTACCTGTAATTGACGTGCAATTATGGCCACACCTTTCAAACACACAGACACACATACAACTTCTTTGTCTCTGTCTATTTATAGAAAATGTATATAAGGAGGTTTCAAGTTATGAGCTGTGTCACATTTGATTGATTACTCGTGGCTCGGCTGAGGCAATTTACTCTGCCAATTGATCGAATTGCTTGAATTCAGCAACTCGGACTTTCAGTTAGGAAATTGGAACATTGAGAATGGAGATTGGAAATTTTTGACACATATGCGCTGTCATAAGCAGATCATAAACTCTTCTAGCATCATAGTTGTATTTTCTGATACTGCTATGATGGCGTAATATGGGTCAAGGTGTATGTACCTTAAACTAGACTGGCAAACTGTACATATTACATTTAAGGCTGAGTTCCCATTAAGTTCGTTATGGTTCCGGTAGCAAGCAATTCAACAATTTTTTATCTGGTTTTCTTCCTTACCAATATAGATCTGTGCATGATATATATGTTAAGCAACCCATAGTTCTTAATATATACACATTCCATACAAATATGCCTTGTAATTCACTCTTCCCTATAACCTAAATATACATACATACCTGCACAAATTGAAAATATGGTGATTTTGTGATCTAAAGAAACGGGGAGAAGTTAGTAATCTGGGGTAGGCGTCCATGTACGATAAGAGAGATTCACCACCAACAGACTTTAACAGATCCATGATTCAAGGCATTGAAAAAAAATGGATTATTGATGATCAATCATCAATAATACATTAGTCATGACGATGAGCTGTCTCGTATGTAATACATGGGGAAGGGGGGGGATCTTAAAGGAAGGTTTTTTTTTCTGGTTTTTGGTTTTTTTACCACTTGTCAATGCTTAAATATCCAATTTACTAAGGTGGGAAAACTAGACGGAATTGGTCCTACGCACGCATGTACTTTAAGTGATACATACACATATTTGTAACTTGTTTCTTTGAGGGAAATAAATCAAAAAAAAAAAACAGCCATTCCAATTTTACAATTAATATTACTGTACTGCCGAAATTACACTTCAAGACGTAAATATATCAGAACTATAAAAACAAATTAATGAAGCATGAAAAACCAAAGCTTCATGTCAAATATCAAACACAAATAAAAGTGTGTGCTTGCATCGGGCATGAAGCGTTGGTCCTTAGCTTAAGGTCGTAGTTTTCAAGTACATCCACTATTTGAAGCTTCAATACTGCCTTGGGAATCATATCATGATACCGATTGTTGCAACAGATTCTTTAACTACTGAAACGTTAGCCGATGTACTAAAAAAAAACCGCGTCCCGCTGCTAAGCTCATGAATCATATATCTTTACCCCAAAGTATTGAATTTTAAAAATTGATAATTGGCCCACAGAAGGAAGGGCATATATGTAAGCAGATTGAGTACTGTGACCTCCTTAATTCGAACTGTCCAACGGTCAATCGTGATTTTTCTTTGTGATAAATGGAATTATGATATTTGAGTGTATTTGATGAATCCTTCAATGGATTTGTCAGAGCGGAATCCAATTGAAAAACTTCTCAATTTGTTTCTTCCATGAAGATTCTGCTCAGATTGAAAATGTTTAAAACTGGCCTAGTTTCCTTCGTCTCATAGGCAGTTAGTGAAAGATTACTCTTAGATTGCTGAACATCATTACTTCAACATTATGAATTACTGTATCGAATCAAGACTTCAGGTCTAACTCCTAAACTAGAATCTGAATCTAAGTCATGTATGGTTCCAACACTTGTGTTGAATTATCAGCAAATTCGGTGCTACCACTCAAGCTGTTTATAAAACGAACACCTTATCTGAAAGTATTTCCTCCATGGGTAAGGCTATTGAAAAGATTAACCTAGCACCCTTAACCATAGATAAAACGATGCATATCTTGATTGGAAAAAAAAAAGATAAGAAATTTAAGCAGTAATACTGTAAGTTCAAACATTTTGGCAAGAATGCATTACGGTGATCTATGGAAGTTGTTATCAGATGTTAGGTTTTAGCCACTTTGAATAATTGGCCACTTTGATAAAGTCGAAGGTTCATCTTTTGCTTCAGGTATTAATAATATTTTTTTTTTTTGTCTAGAACTATTTTCAAAAAAACGCAAACTATGTCTCTTGGTGGTTGGGATAAGTAGTTCAACGAGGGACAAACAAACGAACGAACGAACGAACGAATGAAAGAATGAACAAACAAACAAACAAACACAAGAAATCAGAAAGAGAAAGTGATCTAATTGTGTGGTCACGGTCAGTCAAAAGATCGAAAATTTGAATTGCTCGCTCAAGTTGAAGGAAAACAAAAAAAAAAACTCAGCTATATGAATTAATCAGCCAATTAAAGGTCCTTGATTTAGATTTATTTTGCACAACTACAACACAACACAATCAATATATACAATGGACGCAGCACAGAAACTACTATGGAGAAAAGCATTGCTTTCTGGAGCAGGTATGATCATGACCGGAGTGGTGTTGTACAAGTACACTACTCCAACTGAAGAACAACTAGTTGCCAAACTATCTCCTGAACTAAGAGCAGACTATGAAAAGAATAAAGAATTAAGAAGAAAAGAGCAGGAGATTTTAATGGAGATAGTTAAACAGACAAGTGCTTCTAATGATCCAATTTGGAAAACTGGTGCTATTAAATCACCTTGGGATAAAGATAATGTTCAGACTGGAGACTCTATTTTAGTTAAGAAGAATTTATTTGAAAAGCAGCAGGCAGATTTGAAACAACAGCAGGAATTGGAAAGGATGAAGAAAGAAGTTGAGTTGACGGAGGTGATGCAAGAAAAGACCAAAAACGGTAAGAGTTGGTATAAACTTTGGTGATTTGTTTTGTTTTACGGAATTGTATTTATTACTTAACTCTGATTTGTATTTATTGTATATAGGAAATAAAATTATAGAAAAACTTACGAAAATCTCACGAAAAGCTAAGCTAAATCGAATTAAACTAAACCCCAGATCCCCATCTATTGAAGAATCCAGAAGCATTGAAATTTGCAAACCCAGCTGTAGATCTAGCTAAAGCGTTAGTTGTATTCAAATTCAAATTAGAATTCACCCCAGTTATATTCGAAGTGGACGCATCCTGAGTATTAGCTTCATCGATAGCAGCCACAATCTTGTGGATGTTGGTATCGATAACCATACCACCTTGAACGATCTGTTCCAAAGCAGCCTCCAACACTTCCCAATGCATCACTAAATCCAACTCGCAAACGTTTTTGAAACACTTGTTTAACACTTGCACAAACACCTGGATCAAGTCCACAATCCCCAATTCTGATTCCTGTTCGTCCACAATAAACACAAAATATAGAGTGGCAAAGTGTCTGTAGATGACTTTTAGCTGTGAAATGTTCTGTAGTAGTGGTGGGGGAGTCAAAAAACAACACTGCGAATCTGATCGTGTGGACACCAATGAGTGAACTTGTTTGAGGAGGAGTTGCTGTGTGGTGGTGTCCACTGGAGTATAGAACTTGATGAGTCTAGGGATCCCGGTGTTGTTGAAGATGAGCACTGACTGGATCATGTATTTGTCGTAGTTGTGGTTGTGGTTGTGGTTGTGGTTGTAGATTAAAATGTGATGTAGATGTTGATGTTGATTTTGATGTAATTAATTAAGCAACGGCCAAGCGTGATAGAACCTTGTATTATAGGCGCAGTAGGATATCGTATAAAGTGAAACTGGAATTGCCCAATAACTAATTAAGAAAGAATACAGGACCAATGGATGGCAATTGACAGAGGTAATGTCCGATAAACCAGTAGTAGAAGTAACAGTAACCCGTAACCAAAAACAGCGACACCAGTTTATATCATCCGTCATCAGACAGATCGAACTAGTCGAGGTGGACACATCGATCACTTTCTCACTCACTCTTCTAGCTAAGCGTTTAAAAAACCCATTTACCGCCAATCAACTCCTGTCGTTTTCCTGTAATTTCAATCACTAAACACAATTCTAACTTGTTCTTCCTCTTCGTTTTATTTCTGGTTCACTTCACTTCACTCTTCTCCATTAGTAGTATCTCTTCCGTGTCCTCCGTTCAATCCATAACACCCCAATCGCTGCCTTCTCCTACTCGCCTTGCTTGTTGAATTTCAATTTCTTTTCCTATAATTTCACCTTTCTGATTACCATAGATTATCCCTCCGGAGTTCCCATTACCACTGCACCAACACACACAAACATATCTAACATGGGTCTCAAGAACCTGTTTAAAAAGTCCAACAACAAGGACTCCTCTGCAAGATCAAGTAAGCCGACCCTGAAAACTAGGCAAGCCACTTCCAAACCAAATCTAGCAGCCACATCTATCCCTAAACCTGCTCCTTTGGCCGACTCCAATAGACAAGTTTCTTCAACTACTACAACACATTCAAACTCTATCTCTTCAAGACAAACTAGAAGATCAACCATCTCTGAACAAAAGAAGATTTCTTCAATTCCAACTAGTTTTTTGAGACAATCAAACACTTTATCCTCGTTACAATACAAACGTCAGCCTACTAGATCAACCTCTTCAAATTCCCTATCGGCCATCGATCCAGTGGGAAACACAAGCTCTCTGCCTGATGAATTAATCCCTATAGTTACCCTAATCCATGCTCAACAAGCCAGATCATACGTTGAAATGTTTGTTCAGGTCCCCATTGCCGAAGACGATTGGTTGGTGGTTAGTGCCAAGTTAAGTGGAACTGAACTGGCCATTTGGGAAATGGATGATATGACTGCACAAGAACGTAGAAATGATGATAACGGTGGTTTCAAGCCTATTTACATTAACGTTGCCGATTCGGAGTTTTTATACGAAAAGGCTACCAATGATTTGACCATTCAGTTGACCAATTCCAAAAGCTATAAGATTAGATTTGCTACTAAAGAAGATATCGATTATTTCTACTCAAATTTGTTATTAGCACAGTTCGAGTATAAACAGTTGCAAGAAAGTTTCACTGGGGCTTTATTGTCTTCGAAAGCCATCCATTTCTCCGATATCAGAACTTTGTTGGCTCCTAACAATAAGTATCCAAAGGAGGAATGGTGTGTTGTTAGATTCCCTTTTTTGAATGATAAGTGGATTAGATGTTACGTTGTTGTTTCTCCTCCTACAAATAAAAAAAAACATGGTAAGATTGAGCTGTATACAAATTCAAATAAATCAAAGAAAAATTTGTTGGCTAGTTTGGTCAATATTAGATCTTGTTCTTCTGTTTACCCTGAGAATCCAGATTTCATTAATACGAACTCTTTGTTGAGATTAACTGGTGAGAATTACATTAATCAAGAATTATTATTGAAAATCATTAATGGTGAGATTACTTTAGAATCCTCAGGTGGCGGCTCCAGATCAAGATCTTCATCGATTGGTTTAAGAAAGAAAAAATCACAAACTTCATTATTATCCGTCTCTAACTTGAACAGAAACTCTCCAAATCATTCTAGAAATCCATCGTATAATAAATCGCACTCTAGACAAGAATCTCAAATCTCAAACCTATCAGGAAACAAAAAGCTCAACAATGCAACACTAATTCAAACTCATTTGTGCTACATCATTCCAGAAACCCATCATGGTGTTCAACCAGTTGAAACCATGATTCGTTTAATGATCCCAATAATGAACTCGTTCCAGCTATACGGTCGTCCAGATCGTTTCATCTCTTCCAGAGAAGATCGGAACTCGTTATTGTTCGGCTTACCACAACTTCCACACACTCAATACCTTGACAACGAGATCTCGTATCAGCTAGTCACCTTGAATATTGAGAACTCTTTAGGTGAACATTGGAACAATTCTGACTGGTTCCAAGTTTTCAAGGAGATGTGTTTCTTTAAGATTGAGAAAGGATGGGCTGGATCAGGTAATTTGGTCGATACATTTAAAGAAGGTATGATTTATAATAAAGAACGGTTCGACGAAATGAATAATTATGAGTATGATGATTATAATCCTGAGGAGGATTTCATTGACTTTACTGTGGAAATGCCGATGGCTCGTAATGGCTCTAGCAGCGGTAACAATGCCAGCAGATCTATCAATTCATCTCCTGCCATGAAGAATTTAGCTAGTTTGGGTTTGGGTAATACTGGTGCTCGAGCTTCTACTCCTCCAATTGATGAATATGTTGTTTCTCCTGCTAAACCTTTGATTACTCCTAGTGGGTCTCCTCGATTAGAACATTTCCCAGGTGATAGTAGCAACAGTCCAGTTTCTGCTGCTGCGTATAAAAGCAACACCAACAACAGCCCACTTGCTGCTACATTTAACAGAAACCAGTCTGCTGAATCAGTTTATTCATCACAGCAGCATAAGCAGCATCAACCACCAGCAATTATCATCGGTGGCGGCACACCAAACACGACGGTTACCAATGATTCGACTGATTCTTTTTATCATGATACTGTAGCTGGTGCATCTCCACTGGTTGGTGGTGGAAAGCCTCTAGCTCAAGCCCAACCTCCACAACCTAAATACTTGGTTAAGTCAAACAACCCATCCCAAAACAGTTCTAATGGTCCAAATAACTTCTCATTTGAATCTGTTTATTCTTCGTCAAAAAATAGTACTTCTGGCCCCGCCAGTATTGCTCAGGCCAGAATGGTTCAAATTAATCAAGGTCAGTTAGGTAGTGGTTCTCGATTACAACAACAAGAATACGGTGATTCATCTTCTCAATTACAATCACAATATTCTGCCCCACAATCAAACTACTCTAATGTTGGTGGTGGTGTTCCACCACAACAATATTTCTCCAGCAGTGAATCAGTCAACAATTACGTCAATCCACACAACAACGATGGTTATCCATCGTCAGATTTATTATCTATGAGCCATGGTGACAACAGTGGTGGTCAAGTTGGCCATGAGACGCCTGATTCAGATTATGATGATTTATCCAGTGGAGGTGTTAATGGGAGTAATGCTGCTTTGCCCGGTTCTGGCAAGTTTGGCGGACATCCTGTTTCTCCGATTAGTGAAGTGGATCACAGTAGTAAGCCTATTGTGCCTATCCATGGTGTTGTTGGGTATGGTAATGAAAAGGATGATACTGAGCGCATCGTTGTTAATTCTGTTAGTGGTGGTAAAGGGGTGAGAAATGCTGTTGGTAACGGAGGTGTTGTTAGACATCAGTATAGAAGTTTGATTGATAAAGTTGAAGCTTAAGTTATTCTACTTGTTGAATTTATTTTGTGATATTATTATTTTGCTTTCAAGTTTTTCTCTTTTTGATGTTTTTGATTGAAATTTTGTGAAAAAAGTGACATGTTATTATTATACCTTTGTTTGTTATTATTCTGATTAAAATAAGTTTTTTTATTAGCTCTCTTGAATATAGTGATAATAGGTTTTTTTTTCAATTTTATTTTTAGAGTTTAATACTATTATTACTACAACTAGTACTACTACTCGTTACTGGTTTTTTTTTTTTGTTCTTTTATTGTTTGTTTACTTGCGTTTGCCTGCGTTTTTCTGCTTTTGATTGTGTTAGTTATATCATGGCATTGTTTGTGTTTTTTGAATTATCCTAATACTGATTCTATTTTTTGTTGTTATTTTTCTTACATAAGTTTTTGTGTTTGTTAGTATTCTTTATACTACACTTGATCTTCTGTTTTGTTTTTCCAGGCTTGGTGTATCCAATTCTTCTTTTATTTGTGTTTTTGTTTCCAAGCCTACGTTTTACTTCTTTAATTTCTTGTTTGACTTTTCTTTTAATTGCTATTCAATTCAATTTATGCATTACCTTTGTAGCAGTTTCCTCTTTTCTCTTCCTCTCTCCCTCTCTCTTGTTTTCCTTTTAATATCTTCTTTTACATTTTCTTTTACTTTATATAAATAGTTGTTATTTTGAAAATCTTTTAAAGTTTCTGTGTATTGTTGTCTAGCATTAATTAACTGCATATATATATTTTGCCAGTATCCGAACTAACTCTCGGCAGTCTTCCCGAACCCGAGCCCTCTCTCTACTCGAGGCTGATCTGGCACCACTGCACGGAATCTTCAATTTCAAGCTTATCTTAAGCTTAACCACCAAACCACCAACACCGACCACAGACCACAAACCAGATCATGGGAGACAGCAAACTATACTCTAGAACAAAGGCCTCCGAGATACAGACCGAACTCAGAAATGCCGAAAAGAAACCAAAGTCAGCAATGATTAAGAAAACCATCTTGAAAAAGATCATCACCAACATGACCATGGGAAACAACGAAGTTATCCTACTATCCAGTGAGGTTTTGAAAATCCTGAATGACCAAAACACTGACTTGGAAGTGAGAAGACTATGTTATTTGTACTTCACGTCTTATTACTCCAACAAGCCCAAAGACACCTTGGAATTACTACCGTTTCTTAAGATGGATTTTTATAAATCTATGGTCAGCTCTGTTAGAACCATTGCTATTAAAACACTGTCTGCTATCCAATTAGACGATTTTATAGAGACTTTGGTGACTGTGTTGCAAGATGGGTTGACTGATTCTGATTATGAGGTTAGAAGATGCTGTGCTTTTACTGTGGCTAGGGTGTTTGATAGACTGACCGTTGATTCGAAACAAGTTTTATTGACTTCATTAAACGGGTTATTACAAGATAACCATATAAGTGTCATTGCAGCAGCGTTGAGTTCATTGAATGATATAACTGAACGAAGCGATGGGTTGAAGTTATCTATTGATTTCGAAAATGCAGTGCATTTAGCTTCAAATTTGGCTAATTGTGATAAGTGGTCTCAAATCTATATCTTGAATTCGTTAATGTCCTTAGTTCCTCAATTAGAATCTGAGGCTATTGAGTTGATTGATTTGTGTATTCCGTATTTACAGTCGGATAATTGTTCCATTTCATTGAATTCGTTGAAGGTCATTGTTTATTTAGGCAATTATGTTGATAATTTAGTGGATAATTTTCCGGTTTTGCCTACAAGAATATCTAATTCAGTTTCTACGTTGATGTCCAAGTCTCCCGAAGTGCAATTCTTGGTGATGAGAAATATCATTTTGTTACTTTTAAATAAGTCTACGTATTTAACGCTGGACGTTCGGATGTTTTTCTGTCAATTTGACGATCCGATTTATATCAAAGATACTAAACTGGAAATTATTTTTTTATTGGCTAATGAATCGAATATAAGCGTCGTTTTAAAGGAATTAGAGGAATATGCAATGGAGATCGATGTTCCAATGGTTTGTAAGTCGATTAGAGCCATTGGAAATTTATCTATCAAACTGGAAAGTTCAAGTGATCAATGTGTTGAAGTTTTGAAGAATTTATTGTCGAATTCAATTTCCTATATCGTTCAGGAAATAGCGGTTATTGTTAAAGATATCTTTAGAAAGTTTCCTGGCCGTTTTAATTTCTTGATTGCTCCGTTGATTGATAATATCCATTTGATTGAAGAATCTGAATCTAAAGTGTCTATAATTTGGGTTATCGGTGAGTATAATGATTTAATCGACTGCCCTATTTATTTGTTGAAGGATATTTTCAGTAATATTCGTGATGAAACGAATGATGTGAAAGTTACTTTATTAACAGCTATTATGAAAACTTATGTGATGAAACCGGATGATGAAGTTTTACAAGACTTAGTTATTAATATATTAAAATACACAACTGAAGAAGAAGTGGATGATCCAGATTTAAGAGAACGTGGGTTTTTCTACTGGAGATTGATCTCTTCCAATGATCCAAATGTTAAAGATATTATTAAATCGGACCTACCTTTGATTCGCTCAGATACAGACACGTTACCTCAGGACATTTTAGAAGAGTTAGAATTAAACATAGGAACACTAGCTTCGATTTATTTACGTCCTGTTAAACAAGTCTTCAGATTGGCCAAAGTGAAAAGTTTACCTGACTCACCTGCGTTGGTCAGTAAAGAAAGAAGAAGTATTAGATCGAGATCCTCTACAATTAACTCAACTTCGACTACTGGAGAATTTAGAGATACCTTGTTAAGCACAACCAATCATCATTTAAGAAGCCTGAACATTAGTGAGGCTACTGCCACTAACACATCACTAGGTATGACTAATAATAATGGATCTATTATAAGATCTAATTCAACAGCTTCTAGTGCTTTACTAACTGGTACTTCAAATAGAAGAAATTTTAGATAAGTTTTTTTAGAGATTCAAAATATGGGAAAAATTGAATTTGATTTTTCTATTTTTTTGTTGTTTTGACTTTTGTCTTTCTTTTTTCCTTTTTTTTTGTTTTATTTACTTTTATTCAGTTTCTTTTTTGGCATTTTGTTTTCGTACGTACTTGTATATCATCATTTGTGTGTTTCTTAAAAATTGTAAATCATATTCAAAAGTTAACTCAAAAAATTAAAGGAAAAAATAACCATAATAACCTATAAAAAATAAAGCCTATAATTTCATGCATAATGCTAGATCATCTTCACTGAATTCATCTTCATCCTCATCCTCAGTAATTTTATCCGGAACTTTATCATCTTCTTCCTTAACTTTAATTACCTTTTCCTTACCATTTGAAATACTTTTTGTTTTAACATAAACGATCTTTTCTTGTTTAAAGGAAGAAAGTGGAGTATCTGATTTTTTGACGTCCACAACTTCAAGTTCTTTCGAAAACTTAACCATTCCAACGTCACTCACAGGCAACGTAGTTTCAATTTCAATGACTGGCATGTTTGCCTCAGGTCCATTGGGTATCGAATCCAAATCAATTTCTCTATCTAAAATCACTGCAAATATAATAATAGCTGCAAATTTAGACAAAACCAATGATCTCTCTTTACAAAATGTAGAAGCACAGCAGTTCGGACAACCCCACTCACAATCGCAATCTAATAAATTCTCTAAACTTTTTTCCAAAATTGTATCTATATTATCAAAAACTTTCGTGCTTAATCCAGAACCAAACTGGCCACCTTTATTATCGCTAAATATTAATCTGGCTGGTCTTTTCCTTTTCGTTTCTCGTTTCGCAAACTCTTTTTCCGGAGCTTTACATTCAGATTTAATTTCATCAGATCCAGAAATCACGAACAACGGTAGTAAATTCATAATTGCATGTTGTGCTGCGTGGATCCCACCAGGTGTACTTAATTGTTTAGAATGAATCATTTGTAATGCCTTTTTAGGTATATCAATCCAAATTCCCTTGGAATTCAATATAACTGGAGGGTTGTTAACTTCAACAGCATCCAAAATTTTATTATTTTTATCCATTTTGAAGAAACCAAATACTACAATTGTTGTTCTAATCTTACCAAAATAAATAGGCACATCACTTGTTTTTAATGACCTGATTCTTTCAATTTCAACGGGATCAACATCAGTGAAGTCCCTTTGGTTAGTGGTCCAGTCTACATTAACCCTTTCAACCCTTGCAAATTTCTCATCAGTATTGAAATCTCGAACTATGTATGGTAATCCTTGATGAATGAATATACCACCATCATATAACGTGAAACTTGTTCTTGATGCTTCAATCTCTTCAATAACTATATTACGACCATTCGTAATATCAACGACGGCATATGTATCTTGTTCAATTGCTCTAATTGAAACTGAACTTGATGGCCACGGTAAAAATTTTGAACTACAATGATAAGTTTTATTTAAATCATCAAAATCCAATTTTGAATCACATATTTGCTTTAATCTCTTAAATTCACCAAAATATTCAATTTCGAAACTTAAATCTTGATGGAATGGGATTTCAAAAGCTGCACATTGTAAATGACCTTCCAGCACAATTATATTATCAAAATCTAATGCTAAGTCCGGAAAATCTGTCTTAATTAATTCTTCAGGATGTTTCATGAAATGCTGTGAAATGGGATCCCCAGAACCAACTAACACAGTCAGCGAATCTTTATTTCTTCTACCTGCTCTACCACTCTGTTGATGAAAATTAGCAATCGAAATAGGAAACCCACACATCACAACAGCGTCTAATCCACCAATATCAATACCTAATTCTAAAGCATTTGTTGAAATAATAGCTTTTAAATTCCCATGAAACATTTGACTTTCGATTTTTCTACGATCCGCAGCTGAATAGCCTCCTCTATAACTCATCACTTGACCAATTAAATCATTTTCACCATTGGTTTTCAATAATTGTCTCACTTCTTTCATTAATAATTCAACTACTTTTCTCACAACACAGAATATGATCGTTCGAACATTGTTTTTCATTAGTTCAACTGTAATTTTAGCCGATTCAGAAATGAAGTTCTGTCTACCGGCAATTGGATCAGACGGATCAATATAAGGTGGGTTCCAAACAATTAAATTCTTCGAGCCTGATGGTGAACCATCTTTATCAATATGAGCTATGGAGTCTAAAGGAATACCAAAAATGTTGTGCATGTGCATCACTGGATCTTTTAACGTTGCTGAACACGAAATGAAAATGATGTTCGTGTTACCTAGCATAGCACAAACTCTACGTAACCGTCTCATTATTAATGAAACATGCGAACCAAATAATCCCTTATACATGTGTAATTCATCCACGATTACGTATTTCAGATTAGATAAAAATCGTCTCCATTGTTGATGGTTTGGTAGCATTGTAGTATGAATGATATCTGGATTAGTGAAAATTATTGAACCGTTATATCTCACGTATTCTCTCTGTTTTCTTTCTGTATCACCATCATATGTTTCAACTACTAAATCACTCAATTCTGGGATGTAATCTAACAAATCTTTCAGGGAACGTCTTTGATCTTGGGCTAATGCTTTCGTGGGAAAAACGTACATTGCAGTTAATGATGCATTTGTTTCTATTTCCGATAATACAGGGATTTGATAAACTAAGGATTTACCTGATGAAGTTGATGTTGAAATGATAATATTTTTCCCATCATGGATTTTAGAAATTGCTTCAGTTTGATGGGAATATAAAGTTTCAATTCCCTTGGATTCTTTTAATGCGGTCTTGATCATTGGTGTTAATTCGTAATCTAATTCTTTAAATTCAGCGGATCTTGGTTCGATGATAAATTGAGCACCATCTTCAATCTGCTCTTTATAAAAATTAGCATTTTTCAGTTTATTTATCATTTGTTCCATCGATGGCCTTATAGAATTGACATTTGGCTCAAATGATTTATTAATCATTTCCTCAATTGGATCTGTGTAATCTAAAGGTTTAGGTATTCTATTTTGTGCCTTTGAAGTTAGCTCCGTCCACGGATCTTCGACTGTGTTTGCTTCACAATCTTTAATGAAATTACTTATGGCTAATTCAAATTTACTATTTCTTTTAACAATCAATCTTCTCATAGAATCCTTGGTGTAAACTGGCATTTTGATTTCATTGTTATTATAAGTGGAACTAGTTTTAGATTTTCTTAAATCGCCATCAATGAATTCAAAAACTAGTAATTGTTTGATCGGTTTATCATCACCTGTGGTATCATCTTTCAAATCATAAATATCGATATCTTTTTGAGCAAACCCTTCTTTCCAACTAAAATGCTTATCTTCTAACACAAATTGATTCTCATCGAAATAGTCAAACACGACATCATCAGGAATCAAAACCGCTATTCGAGCAACATCTAGCTCTGTCAATTCTCTATTGATTGCCTTCTCCACCGGCTCCTTCAACAGTTCTATTGTGGCTATGATGTGTTTTCTGGAAGAAAGAAAGGTAAAATAAGAGTTTAGCCTGAAATGGATGGTTTCTAATTCTTTAAACTGGGGTGTCCACGTGTGCTTTTCTATAAGTTCATTCTTCTTCTGTCTCTTGTTCTCCACTAGCCTATTCCCAGACACTCTCTTGTACGACATTGCCGTTACCCAGACCGTAAGGAATCTTGTTTGCATTGCAAAGGGCGAAAAACAAAACGCCAAAAAAAATCAATAGAACAAAAAAATCAAATTTCCCCAGATTTTTTGTTAATTTTCTGAGATCTGGTTGTTGAGTGACGGGCACATGATCACCTACTATCACCCTTACGACATCACCTTAAACCCTACCCAAAGACACACCACACATGTCTAGGAACGAGCCTTTATTCCAGATCACAACCTTTCAGATAGGAAAGAAACCAAGGCAGGCTCGAGCCTGCGAACGGTGCCGGAAGTCCCACAAGAAGTGCCGCTACGACTCTCCTCAGGACGACGTGTGTATTCTGTGCAAAAAGGCCAAAGTCACCTGTGTCGTCAAAGGAACCAGTACCGACGATACTGTCAGAAGTCCTAGTGATATTCCTGGCCCACTATCTGTGTCTTCCCAGTCTTTGGTGAAGACGGGCAGCTCGGCGTCCAACCTTTCTCAGGATCACGCCCTAGTTTCATTGAGCTACACCAACAACAATAACAGCAATAAACACAAAAAACGGAAACTTTTGATAGATGAGCAGCTGCAAAACTCTGACGATAAGAAAAGAAGTTCTGAATTGGAAGAACAGCATTTGTTCCACAATGACAAGATTTACGCTAATGTAATCGAACAGGAAGGAGGAGTTAAATCACAATTTGTCGTTGCAACTCAACCTTTAGCTCCGTTGCTTTCAAGAGACTCTTTTTTATGCCTATCCGACGCTGGCAACTATGACTTGTTTTTCCCCTGGAGGGATGTTTATTTGCCTCGTCGGGACCAATACCTGGAGGAAATGGATAAAGATTTGTATGAGTTTCTAGCTAAAAAAGGTGCTTTTGATAAACCCCCCGTTGATCAGCAAGTTCATTTAATTCAATTATACTTAGATAATTTATATCCAATCATGCCTGTTGTTGATAGAGATATACTAAATGATCTTGAGTTGATGTCGCCTCTATTGCTAAATGCTTTGATGTTATCCGGTGTGAGGTACGATAAATCTTTAAAAGATAAAGAAATTAGATTAGTTGCAGAAAAATTCAGGCAGAAATGTAAATTTTTAGAAATTGGAGAAACTAATAAAATTGCTCTAATTCAAGCATATTTATTATTAAGTGTTCATGAAGAGACCCCCCAAGGTCCTCAAGTTGCTAGAGAATATTTATGTAAAGCTTCTACTTTAATTGTTGAATTAGGTTTACATAATTTCGGTGCTAATAATAATCATACTAGGCCGACTCCCGGCCTGGCAAAATCTCTTAGTACCGACTTCAAATTATCTTATAAAAGATCTTTACTATCCCGTTTATTTTGGGTTAGTTATTGTTGTGATAGAATGACTACGGTGACTAGTGCTGCAGCAATGTATTATCATAAAATTGATCTGATCGTTGATCAGCCAAATTTAGAAGATTTCGAAGGTGTACCAAGAGATTATGAAATTTTTAAAAGATATTACTTCATTTGTGAATTATTAGAAAGAATAATTAATGTGGTCTATAGAATTCCAGGTTATAGAATAATCGATCTCTCTTTAGAGAAAGACCTTTTGTATTGGGAATCAGTTAATTTTCCACCAGAATTGATTTCTTTAATTGGTGATCAATATCATCGTTTTTTCAAGATATTATCATCATTTTGCATTCTATTATATTTAAGATCAAAAGTTGATTTCATGTCAATGCTAGAAGATGAAGAAGATAAAAAAGAATTGTTATACACTGATTCTCCATTGACTGATAACAAAATAAGATTTTTAACTGAAGCTTCAAAAATTATAGTTGAAAATTTAGGTAATCAACACGTTGAACATGTGGTTGTGATTCAAGCTGTTTTACATGTCGTTGTCTTACTTCATTTAGAAATCAAAACGAGAGAAGATGTTGCAATTAATGATACGTTTGAAGATCCATCCGATTTATTAGGATTTAAAAAAGATCTTTATGATAAATGTTTGAAAATTCTTGAAGACAATTCCAATAAATGGTTTTTAAGTGCAGCATCGTATTATCTATGTAAAGAATTGCTTCATAGACGATCAACTTTTGATGATTCCAGATCTTTAAGCAGTGGACAAAGCCCATTGGATTTATTAGCATTTATGAATGAACAGCATTTTGTTGATATGGACAGTCTAAATATTTGATTATTTGACTACACTAGTTTACCACTTCACTATAACCTTAAAAAAAAAAAAAAATATCAAAATATTAAATATTCTTTTGTGTATTTGTTTAATGATGTATGATGACTTTTTGTCTTGCCTTTCTTTTAATTTATTTATTTATCTATGTTAATGTTTCATGTTTCTATTTACTCTTCTGCTTTTCCTTTTTTTTAAGTTTATTCCTCTTCCAAGGTTGTTCAATTTTTTGTTCGTTGCTCTTTTTTCAATTTGTACGTTGAGTTGTTATTTTTTATTTCGCTAGCTTCTCCTTTAAGTTTTCTTTTTTTTTAAATGATTTTTAATGACTTATCTTATATATATCTAATGTATATATTTTCAAAATAAAACAATAGGAAAAAAAATAGAGGGAGGGGGGAAGTGGAAAGAAAAATAAAAAAGTGTAAGACAGAACGAAATAAGAGATATAAGTAGAGTAAAAAGAGAAAATGAAGAACAACAATAAATAGTCTATACTACAAAAGGATGACAAAATATGATTAAATATATTTATTATTATTATTAAAAAGACAAAATGAAATTATCCAATAAATTAATCTTCTTCTTCATCTGATTCATCTGAATCCATAGCATTTTCCATTTCTTTTCTTTCAAGTAAAGCTTGTAATTCAGCATCTTCAGTGGCAGTAACTGCCTTTGGAGCCATTGCAACATCACAGACACCACCGTATTTAGTGATGACATTGTTGATTTCTTCAATTGCTTTATTCAATAAATCTATACCAGTTTGCTTTTCCAAACTTTGAGTGGTTATAACATATTTTGGAGCTGCAACTAGTTTAGCTTTAATTGAGTCACGTGCAGTTGATAAGGCTTCACCTGCAGATAAAGCTTCTTTAATAGCATCAATACCTTGATATGAAAAGCATGAAACTTCAATGTCGGCTCTACATTTGATAGCTTGTGGAGTTAATCTTCTTGAAATGTTTTCTTTTAAAAAGTTTAAAACTTGTTCAGATGGTGGAGTAACAGAATCGAAAACTGAAGGATCGGTAATTGAAACTCTAAAAGCATCGAACGAATGACCATACTCTCTAGCTAATGGCCAAGCTATGGATTCATATAATGATTCTAAAGGACATTTGAATTCTTCGGCACATCTTCTCAAAATAGAATGGACGGTTTTAGATTTACCGTAACGTTCTTCACAACTCACGATTTCGTCAGAGGAGACTCTTCTTTTGGATAAATCGATATAACCTTTTTCTTTATCGACTCTTAACACAACAGCAACTTCGTTTCTACCAACTCTAATTAATTTTTGGATAGATCTGATACGTCTTCTAGATAATTCTGATAAAAGAACCATACCTTCGATATTATCGTATTCAAGTAATTTCACATAGGCACCCATTTCAGCAATTTGTTGAACGTTGACCATGACAACATCGTCAACATCTGGATATTTGTTTTCATAAAATCTGCAGTTAGAAGTAGACATCTTTGTTCTTTGTTCTTTTTACAAGTAACGTATGTATTAAAATAAATGTCTTATTTATAATTTGTTGATTTCACTTTCGATATGGATTTAGGAAAGTTTCTCTGATACCTTTTATAACTAATGTATTAACAGAACTGTTGGCAGGGTATAATTAAGATGGGCCTTAAAAACGTGAGAGGGAAGATATGAAACCGTTTTTCTCGTGATCTTGTGGTGAAGTATATCATTACTTGGCTGGCGACTGATTTTTCACAGTTTTTTTTTTGCATTTTGTGGGTGAGTAACTGCTTAACCGCGACATAGTTTTTGTTGTGGTGCACGGGTTCTCTGTGGATGGGAACCATCATTCTCGACGCGTCGGTTACATCAGTGACTTATGGTTTCCGTTTCCCACTTAAGCTCTATAATACATATATATATATATATATATATCAAACAAAAAAGATTTTTATGCACAGAGCAAAATTACACAAAATTACACAAGAAAACTAAAAATAAATTCAAAATAAACACAGCATTAAAACTAAACTAGTTGTTTTCTAGAACCTTGGAAGAAGAATTTAACTACCAAAACTTGGAAAACAGCCATACTAACCATCAGTAACACATCAAAAACAGAGAACCAAAAAATTCTGGATTCAGTGGATTTAACAGTAGATTGGTTTCTATTATTTCTAGTCTTGTAATAATTTAAAGTATTAGTCAACTGGTTCAACTTACTTTCGATATTTTGAACAGACAATTGCATACCTTCAACAGCAGCGTTTTCCTTTGGTGCATCAGGCAACGAAGCTTTGAAATCATCATCGACTTTGATTTCAAAATCAACAACTTTCTCAGCCCATGTAGAGAACTCATTACTGAAACAGAACTCGTATTCACCTTGATGGTCAGCTGTGAAGATCCAATCACCTTGTCTTTGTTTTTCTTCTTTAACTATGAAAACACCATTTGGCGCTTTGATCGAGTAGTTAATATCAAAGGAGCCACCAGCCTGCACTGCAAAGTAGTATCCAACGTTGACTTTCTCTTTGGTATTGAATATATAGTAACATGATTTTTCATTTGGTTGCAAAGTGAAGGTCAAAGCAGTGGCATTGACTAATGCAATGAATGAAAAAAATGCAAGTAAGAGTTTGTTCATCTTGTTTTATAGTCACTGTTCGAACAATTGGATGGGTCCTGAACTGTATACGCTTGACGGTTGTTGCGTGTGTGTTGCGTGGAAAACAGTGATAGCGACGTGTCTTGTATGTTGGTGTGTTGTTGATTTGAGAGTATCTCGAAATCAACACAAAAACTTTCGTAAGAAAGACCAGTGCACGGGTGTGTGTTTTTTCTTTGACAACGCTCCCTTTCACCACCCCAAGTGGAGCACGAATCGTGACGAATCATGAAACATGCAGGACAGCTGCCGGTCTACGTGCATCTAATAATCTGCAGCGATGTAAATTGGAGTATTAACTTTTCATATTAGAACTAAAAACCTAATAAAGTACACTTTTGAGAGAAAAAGAACAAAAAAAAAGCATTATAGACACAGAAAATAATAATAATTTTGGAATGGAAGAAATAAAAGCAAAAGAAGGGGGGGGACGAGAGTATAGCGGTGGAAATGTAAAATGTGGATAATAAATATAAATAAAATAGATAGATAGAAAAATAGAAAGAAAAGTATGAGAAATGAAACAGCGGTGAAAAAAGCTTGGGAAAATGATCAAAATGATAAACTGAAAAAACGAGAAAATGAGAAAACCAAGAAATGACGATTAAAAAAAAGAGAGAGAGAAAGGAAAGGGAGGAAAGTAGAACACTAGTAATAAGAAAAGAAGAAAACTATACATATAAATCATCAAAAAAACCGTATTTATAATAACAAAACACATCTTTATCTTAATGGAAATAAAATACAAAATTAAAACTTAGTTTTAAATAAAACAAAACAAACACTAAAGGAAAACAAACAACAATAGTTTCATATAATCATAGTGTAATAATAATAGTAGGAGCAGTAGTAGTAGTAGTAGTAGTAGTAGTAGTAATAGTAGTAATAATAATAATAATAGTGATGTAATTGTAATAATTGTCTCTGTAGAATAAAATGAATTGAAAATTGGAAAAAACAACAAATAAATAATAATTAAAATCGAATGGAGAGAAAAAAAAAGTACTAAAACTGAAATGGAATCCTGTTGATGTTATATGAATTATATTAATGTTAAGTAATTGTTAATTAATTTTGATGTGGATTGTTCATATGCATTGTACCTCCACCAGTAACATTTCGTTGAGAACTGGAAGACGTACCTTGTTGTTGATATCCGAACCCCATCAAATCACCGGTGTCAGGAACCGGTTGTCCAAACAAAACCTCATGCAATGAAGAAGAAGTACCTTCTTTATTACCACCACTTGCACTACCATAATACATTCCGGCGCTTGTCTGTGTAGGATATGAAGTTACCTGTTGTTGATGCTGTTGTTGAAGCTGGTGTTGTAAGACATCATAAGAATCTTGAGGTAATCTTTCTTTAGCATGTATTTTGCGCATTGTATCACTAACATTTAGTTCACTTAAGAGATTATCGTAATTGAAAGCACACATAATAAGTCTTTTATCTTTACCAATCTTCAAAGTTCCGTTCAAAATATCTCTTCTTAGCATTGTTTCTTGCGAGTATAATATACAACTAGTTGACCTTGGAACAACATAGATTCTCATATTTGATTTATATCTTGGTCTAGCGACTTTCTTCTTAAGGAACGTTGGAGTGATTTGATCACCCGGTTTACCAATGATGGCATCAAAGTCATCAGGCGGATCATCGTCTGAATCTGAATCGTCCTCCATGGCACCTAATCTTGATAAATCATTTAATTTTGGCCTTAAGTCGAATTCATCATCATTAATATGTTTATCACCAGGCTTCACCGTTTCAATCTTCAAAACTATAGCGCCAGACGGTTCCAACGCAGCAGCTCTTGTGATTCTTAACAATGAATATTCTTGAATTGTAAAAATTTCTTTAATGGCCATGTCGATATTGGAATAAATTGGAAGATTACCGTCGAACCCAATGGAATGAGGAAACTCGTTGGATCTTCTAGCATCGACTGTGTTGTTTTCTAAATAATTGGGTTCAACAAACACAACAGGCTGACATTTACCAGGAAATGGGATTGATGCCGGATTGGCAGTGAACTTAGCGTCTGTGTATAATTCCTGTGATACGAATTGATCCTGAACATCACCTTTTTTCAAAATACATAGAGGCTTCTTGGAAGCGTCGGCTACTAGTACTGCATGTAACGAAACTAAATTTGGAACCAATGTTAATCTGATTTTAGTTTTAGGAGTTAAAGGACGACCTTGTTGTCTCAATGGTAATGCTCTTTGCTTTTGTCTTCGTTTACTCTCTTTAACCGTATCCTTTTTTCTTCTTGCCAACCGCACTAGTTTCGCAGTTGAAGAGCCAGCAGTGGTGCCTGATAAAGGAGAGCCTTTGGAACCTGTTAAAGAGCTAGTTCTGGCTCTACTTTTAGGATTGGATCTTGAGTCGCCCACTGATGGAGTTACTACAATATTGGAGGGAGAAATTGAAGCGGCAGAAGATGATGATGAAATTGAACTTCTATTGATATCAGCTGGTACAACAACAGGTGGGTTTCGTAAAGTTTGAGGTTGGGGATTAGGAATATTCTGAACTGGGATGTATGAGGGATGAAACATATCCGGGTTGGCAGCAGGAGCAGTTGGGTAGGAAGCGTATCTTTGGTTAGCTGGATAGTAGTACTGTTGGGGCAGTGAAAGCGATTGCGATGGTGGCATCATAGGAATGACTTGAGGAGCTTGTGGAGCTTGTGGAACCTGGAGAGGAGGACGGGTTTGAACTTGATAAGGGTTGTAAATGTACTGATACTGGGAATATTGAACAGGCTGTTGCTGTTGCTGTTGTTGGTACTGTTGCTGTTGCTGCTGGTACTGATGCTGCTGATGCTGCTGATACTGCTGATACTGCTGATACTGCTGCTGTTGTTGGTGTCGTTGTTGCTGTTCAGTATAAAGAAGAGGATTTTGTTCGTTTGATTTCTGTGTATTTGACTGCTGTGAGTGATCTTCTTTCTTGTTTCCCTGACTTGGGTGGTTCATTATTACTGAAGTTGAACAGACTGTGAAGCTTATTTTCGAAAACAAGTTATTTTTCGAAGCGTATATATTTAAGGTGCAATTATTCTGCAAATGAAAAATGAAAGTATTCTTGAAGTAGGAAGAGGATGACGAATTGGCCGAAAGAAAAGGGAGGACCAGCGTTTAGCGTTTTTCTCTAGAGTATATATCTGATTTGTCCTTTCGTGTCCTTGCAACCCTTTGAAATTGAGTGGAGATTGAGATTGAGATTGAGACTGAGAGTGGGCTATAAGTGACGGACCAGAAGGCAGAAAAGAATGGATTAATATAGGCGGATGAAAGTAGTTATATAGCCATTTCTTTTCAGAAAGAAACAGCAGCTAGATCTGAGTATGAGATTTAGGGGATATAAACAAACAAATGAGAAGAGCAAGGAGGGAGGGTTTGGGTATTGTATTGTTGTTTTATATTCGGAATCGGATTGGGGTATAAGAGAAGGATGTATAAAACGGAAACAGGTAGCTGAAGAAAGGTATGTATTTTGTTCTTTGTTGCCTTTCAAGAGACTGGGACTATGTTTGAGGTATGGAAACAGATTGCAATTGTGTCTTGGTTCTAGTCAGGAGAAGTCAAGAAGTACCGAAACTATTAGCCCGCACCGCTGGGACTTACTTAGCTTAGAGTTTTGATCTGAAACGGGAAGAACAGCATACCTGAGCTTGGTTACCATAAGTTATGTTGACAAAGGGAACTTGCATTTATATATACATAAAATAAGTCGTGAGTGGTGTGTAGATTATATTGGTATAACAGTTGGATGTGAATCGGTCATCGTCTTATTATCTAACTGTGCTGCTACGCACGCAAGTAGCAGCTAGCACGGCCCGGCCCGAAGAGGGTGTGTGATCGTTGGGCAGCTAGGGCACATCGCGGTCACTTGCACGGGGGGGGGGGTGAGCCTCATTGGCAGTCAGGTCCGTCCTTTTCCCCCTAGGGTGGATCCGGAGTGGATCCACTTTTTTTATTTTTTTTTTCCGGATCTATTTCATTAACCTATATAGAATTTGAAGTATATCTTGCCCTGTATGAACACCTCTTATATTCCTATAGATTGTTATCAAATTTCTCTGGCTATAGACACCGTGTCCAGTCATCAAAATGAAATCCTATCAAGAAAGATTTTGCGCCTGCTATGGATACATAAGAGTTAAATTCATGATTTTCGCAAATTTGATATATGTCTCCGATCCATCGAGGAGTTTGTGGACTCTATCTCGACTCTAGCTCTAAACTTCTTTACTATATGGCTGGTTAGGTTAGCTATGGGGTATAGTTGATTGAATCGGGTAAGAGCTTCGTTTATTTGGAAAGCAGCAGATCCAATCCTGGTTATATGTTATTTATGTTATGTTATTGATCCTTTCTTCTCTAAGTTCTTCCTCTTAGGGCAGGTAGCTGATCATTAGGTGGATTGAGGCTAGTAATCGTAAATATGTTACTCAAGATAAGCTCTATTCAAACTGTCGTTAACGTCAAGCTTTTTACAATTATTGGAGGTTTTGACTGGTCTTCCCTTATTTAATAAGGTACACACACACAAGTAACTTGCTTGTACCTTTACAACTGCCTCGAAATAACGATCGGATTATCCTTCTGAGACATGTAATTACCCCTTTCATTCTCCTCCATCCCAATCTCACATCGATCCAGGCTCCTCAGTACTTACTGATAATACGTATACCTTGTCGGGGCACTATTTATTATATATATGTATATGTATATGTATATACATATGTATACATATACATATACTAGGCATTAAAATAAGGGTGCGGTCTCTACACCCTCTGTTCGGGTTAGCTTCAGTACCAATGGCTTTGACGTATATCTAGTAAATCCGGTATCCTCTATAGATATGTAATTATTGGGCGGGATCTAATAGGATTTTTATTTTTTGTGAGAGATGAATATTATGATTATACAAGAGGACAGAATTAAACGGTCTCTATTGATCTCTCCAAGGGTATATAACGCATATAATAAGCTGTACGCATGCTATATACATATACGTTATACCTGATTGATCGGCCACGAAAGTTACAGCCGGGGAGGTCACTAATAATAATAAAAACTGCCCGATAATTAATTAGCTCTTACGCAAATTGGATTATCAATTCCAAAACCCTAACTAACTCCACACAGATCCTGTTGCTGCTTTAATATTATATTTTTCACAATTAATTATTTTATGTAACTGTTAAGTAGCTTATAGGATCACCACCATGCAACATGTTTGAAATTTGACACATATGCTTATATATCTCAATGCTTCTTACATCTCTTTATATGTACTGTACAGCAGCACCCTATTTATATACCTTAGCTTTCTCTGTATAGCTTAGCCAGTAAACGACGACGCCACCTAGCTATTTTTCTATAAGAGACGTGTGAAGACATAATTTTTTGTAACGATAATCCAAAATCCAATCCGTATATTGCATACGATGCTGATTCTTCATCAAAACTGCATGCGCAGTGGCATCTATCAACTTATATCGCCCACTATGACTTGACTCTTAATTCAAGTTCGATCACACTTTAACAGCTTGTCGCTCGCTATATATTTTTAACGCCAGTTTTTTGTTTTTTTTGTTTTTTGTTTTTTGGCTCACCAACCTACTCACTCTAAACGCGGAGTCTAGCTTATAGCCCTACCTTGAGCCTTGAGCCTTGAGCCTTTTGATCCATCCATCAGCCCGATCGATCGATCGATCTAGTTCTATCAGCCCATGTATATTTGAATTATTTCAGTACAACGTATCAGCGACTGAGCCACTATATCATTGGCCAATCAATGCTTGCATGTAGCCGTTATAACTAATACTTGAACTATAATCCGTTATTGCCTTATAAAAACTTCAACTAGTATATACTTTAGTCTGTTAGCTAACGTAAGCTATTATGACAAGCATATTTACGTGGTCGTTGCCCACCAATAAGAACAGTCTGATCCCAAAATCATCTCATCTTTAAGGAAGGATCTGGCGTGATTTACAAGCTTGGTGGTAGAGGACTTAACAAGTGTTAGTAGGTAGGTAGGGTAGCTGGAGCGAGATCGAAATATCGATTGTTGAAAGGAGACATCTGAAGAATACTACTTCTGTCCTGATGTGAGTACGCACTACCGAACGAGCTCTAAATACCAGCCATATCTATGGCTATGGATCTGAAAGAGGACAAAGCTGGTCTAGTGATGTAATTGTGGCTGATCTTTTTTCACACACATTGGAGGGCCTTTACCGCGACCTCCAATATCCCAAAAAGCTTGATTATTAACAAATAAATTGTTTTCA
>JAKTPC010000021.1:143137-210209 GCA_030557395.1 Ambrosiozyma platypodis
TTTTTTCACACAAGGGGGGGGGGGGGGGGGGGGGCACTTTGTACATAGTCAAGTTTTCTAGTAGTAAGTATTTGTATCCCTGATATAACATTCGATCTGATCTCTAGCACAACCGGACTGCTTCCAGTATTATTTATTATCCAGGTAGTTGAGCAAAGAGACTGAAAAATTTGAGGTATATGTAAAATAAAAGTAAGGCTTTCAGTACTCTTACCAAACTCGTAGAGTTAGGGAATATACACACATATATTCATTGAATGCATGCCTCTTGAACCAGGCATCTCAATTGTTTGTACTCTCTGATAACATACTTGTTTATATAAGAAAAAATCTATATTACAGAGTCCAAGTTTCTCTTCCTTCAGCTATGTTCTGCGCAGCATGCTCTTATATTTGCTCTTTGAACGTATAGTATACCACCATACTCCTTAACTCTCTATAGCCGAACACACTAGCGGAGAATAGGGTAGTTTTAACATACCGGATAAATCCCCTTTCAACTATTATATAACATAAAAGTTATTAAATAAATCCCTTGATCTCTCAGTATTGATGATCCTTTATCCTTTACCAATAGTCTTCGTAAAAAATGATAACTCAAACCACCCAAACAATTGAACAAGCCAACACACTTTTTCAAGCTAAGAGTAGTTTGTTGATCTACCTGGAGTTTCAATCTAGCTATATAGTATATTTCTCTAAATGGTCATTTAAGGTTAAGATGCATCATTAAAATGGATATTATTGCTATGGAGAACTCATCAAAGATCAGTCGTTCGAATTTAGGCCATACCCTCTATTGAACAAATTAAGTACTACTTTTCACGCGCTATAAAATTGCATGGCAATCATATTACATATGTTTAGTCATATATTTATATATATAACAGATCCTTTACATTATTACATATGAGTACTAAGCCTGATCAATTAAACTAATACGTATTGCTCATATCCCTGAGACAAATTAAGGAACCCCAGTCCTGACTTAGTTTTCAAGAATCTTTTTTGTTCAAGGTAATCTAATATCTGAACTGATGATATATACATGGGGATAATTAGTTAGAAAGACTAAAACAGTGGTTCATATATGTATCGAAAGATCGAAGCTGAATTTACGACCGACCAACTGTGACAGGGTTTAGTCGTGAGTCTGCTATATTCGGAGAATCAGTTGGGTTTCCAATCATGGCGGACAAAGTTGGGGTTTCCTTCATTTCTCTGCATGAGGAAGATCTTAGGTATGGGAGACCTATATAAACTGGTTGAGATTTCTTTTTCTTTGTTTATAAATGACTAAGACTTTATCCTCTGCTTGTAGTAAGTAACACGTAGATATGTCGTATATTATGCTGATGTACTGAATTGAAAGTAAATGTAATGGGAGCATATACAATTTCAAACACTCTTTAGAAACTATCAATACCCGTGCAAAACCCATTTTTGTTTTTTGAGTACATTCGTTTCAGAATTCCAGAATGAAATACAAAAGATGAGCATAAAGTTACCAATCAGTCAAATATCTGCTATTTTTAAGAACTAAAGCACTATGGTGAAATAAATTCTCTAGGTAATGGGATTCGGGAATATAGCCTAACAACGTAAATTTTGTTGTGGGTGTTCGTACCCGTGTGCGTGCGTGTCGTTGTGGTTCGGAACGTACGTCAACCCTATCCATATTCATTCTGGAATCTCCGATATATGTCAAATTCTTCTGCAATGTTTCTTAATTACTTATTTTGTTTTATTATTGCCCAATGAGCATTCCCTTGGGTTGTTGGGGTTTTATTGGTTGCTCTGGTGGAAGTTGTTGGTGATCCGATATTAATCAGTACTTTCTTTACTTACTCCTGCTGTGTTTATGATTCACTGCTAATAAAACAGTCCCTAGATCTATGTCAAACAGTCTATCAAATTTAGCCCTGCTAGTATTAAGTGTAAGTAAAGTTAAATTTAACAATGCAACTGCTCTTTTTTTTTTTTTTATTTTTATTTTTTTTAATTAGGTAGAGGGACGTGCGTATAGATGATGCGTTAAGTTTTTAACTTGATTTTATTATTATATTACATGAACTAGGGCGTGGATCTTGAGGGGGAGGGAAAGGGGATTTACCGTATTAATTCTATGTGCAACTAATTTAGGTGGAAGTCCTAACTACTGAAAGAACCGATAATTATGTTTTTTATTAAAACATGAATCTGAGCCAGATTACTTTCCCTGTTATCAGAAACAATTCTCCATTCTCACTTTGAATCTGTTGTTTCTCTCAAGACTTCCCCCACAATTCTTCTGAGTTCAAAAGATGTTGAAATTATCAAAAATGAATTATAGAGCTGAATAACTAAAATACCCCTATTAACTACAGAATAGTTGTAGGATATAGAAAATACGTCAAATTAGGTCTCACTAAACATCTATTGTGTTTCATATCTGCTATTTGTCTTGGTTAGCACTTAAGGCTAAAAATACGATTATGTTCTGTTCCTGTGCCTGCATTTCAACCATTTGTGATCCTATCCTATAATTTTGGCCTGTTGCAGATTGCAGATTGCTTCATGAAGTACCGGATGCTTACCCATCGAAATTTCCTTATCTAACACAGATTGAAATCATTCTGATAGCTTTATCGCAACTTGTTCTCTTGTCTTATAAATAGACAACTTCTAGTATATTATTCATGTTCCTGAATTACTATATTTGGGTCACATGTGACTCTTGAATAATTAATAGCAGTTTTTCTAGTTATTCTTTAGCTAAGCGATATTAATCCCAATCGAGATACTGCATGACGACAATATTAGCAACAAAAGCATCGGAAAATCTAATGAGCATGGCAGAAGGAACATGCAAATTGCTGTCTGTAACAGATCCCACTTCAACTTCGCAGAACCATAATTAATTATTCCAAGAATTCCAACTTCATACAGGTGCACGGGTGTTTTGTCTGAGTCGATCGACTAGATCCAAAAAAAAAAAAAAAAAAAACGTGATTTGGAGTTCGCGTCGCTCGATCCTATTTTTGTTCGCACCTGTGAACACGCAGACAATGCTCGAGAAGAAAACGACAACGAATACGCCAAAATAAACACATCGAAGTCAAAACAACCCAGATCAAACACTTATTATTGATCCTGATACCCACACACACAGCAAGATGAATCAAAAGGGAGTTCTTTACTATATTTCATTATTCTTTTTATTTGCACAACTCACGTCAGCTCATATTGCATTGTTACCTTCAAGAGGAAAGCAGTGTTTTTTCGAAACCTTGAAAGGTAAAGATGAATTAGTGATTAGTTTCCAAGTTGGTGATAGAGATAAACAAGCAACCGAACAATTGACTGCCGATTTCTGGGTCGAAACACCATCTGGTAGAATTCAATATAAAATGGATGATGTTTCTCATGGTGATATTTCAATCAAGGCTGAAGAAAATGGTAAGTACTTGTACTGTTTCTCAAATGAAGATTCATCTCACAGAACTAAAGATGTTTCATTCAATGTTCATGGTGTCGTTTACGTTGATGTTAATGATGAATCAAGTGGTAATTTGGATGCTTCCATTAGAAAATTAACTGAATTAGTTTATGAAGTTAAAAATGAACAAAACTATATCGTTGTTAGAGAAAGAACACATAGAAATACTGCTGAATCTACTAACTCTAGAGTTAAGTACTGGTCAGTGTTCCAATTAATTGTCGTTGTGTTGAACTCTATTTTCCAAGTTCTGTACTTGAAGAGATTCTTTGAAGTTAAATCTGCTATTTAAATATGAAGTTAAATCTAATTTTAAATTAATGATTAATTTATTGATCCGTCTCAAAAATAGTCCTTTTGTTTTTTTGCCCTTTAATCGTACTTTGTTATTTTCTTTGCACTGCTGTATATTCTACGATTTATTTTTTTATTTTGTAAAATCATTATTCATTCATCATTCATATATAATTAATTGCAGACACCTAACATTTTTTTGTTAAATCGCAGGACCTCCAAATGAATACACCCGTGCACAGCCTTCTCCAGATATTGCATACTCGATAATTGGCGAATGAGAAAGAGCGACCACAATTGAAAACTCACCACTACCCATAAAGGCCATACAGAAGAACTGATAAAGTCAAACAGGACAAGAGAACTTCAAATATCCATTTGGTAACATCAACAATGTCATCATCTAACACACCATCTGTGAAAACATTCATTCCACACACACCAGTCACTTTTGATTCAGACTTATTATCGCAATTAACAACGTCTAAAGAATCATCATATGCAAGACAACAATTATCAGACGTGTACATACAGAAAGAGGTTTCTAAGAAATTAGCAGCTTTGCAAGCTGAAAAACTAAAGAAATTGGACTCATCATTAACTAAATCTTTATTAAAACCAACTGCTAAAGATGCTTCTGAGAGTGTCAGTGGTGTTAATGAAAGATTAACTTCCCTGAATGATAAATTGAACAAATTGAACAACTCAAAGCCTAAGAAAGCGGAAAGTTTGTTGAAGGCTGAGACCGATGTTATTACTTGTTTGAAGAATAATAAGGATAAGACATTGAATTGTTGGGAGGAAGTTCAAACTTTTAAAAAGTTGGCTAAGACTTTATAAGGTTTGACTATTAATGAATCCAAGTTTCATCTCATATATTATTATTTGGACTGCCTGTTTTTTTTTATTGGTTTCATTCCATTTTCACACTCATATACATTCTTTATCTTTTTTACGGTTTTTTTTTTTTTTAGTACCTCTCATACTTCAATTCAAAATAAATTGGTCATTTAATAATTGAGTCATGGTGCTGTTATAGCTAGTAAGAAAACCAATTCTTTTTTAATATGTATTAAAAAAATAGAAAAAATCTACAAGCTAAAATCAACAAAGAGAAAAAAAAAACAGAACTTATACAACTTTAATAATATATTTATAAGTTTTTAGAATAAAATAATAACAAAAATAAAAATGCAATATCAAAAAACAAAACACAAAAAATAAGCTCAATGCATCAAACAATTTGAAAAAAGGCCCATCAAGATAAACCAACAGCCTTGTAAATTAAAATTAATGCAGAATCACCTTCTCCACCACCAGCTAAACTTTCAATTTTTTCTCTATTAACGGTAGTAACTTTATCATCATTGAACTTAAACCAAGTATTACCATCAAGATCTTGATCATCTTTGACAAAAGCTTGATAATGACCGGAATCAGCAGAAGAACCTTGATGAGCAATGATTGAATTTAATTCATATAATGGAGCAGGAGCTTCACCTTTTGTTGGCTCAAATGATTCAGGCAAAACTTTTGAGTAATTCTCTAACCATTTCTTTTGTAATTTTCCCAATTCTTCCTTTTGTCTATTGTATTGTTCTCTAGTACTTAATTCTGAAGATAATTTAGTTTTTTTGAAACTTCTACATTCATCATCATTTGACTTTTCAATTTTATATAAAGCATCTCTAGTTTTTATTTGTTCTTCTTTGATTGAATCATCGACTAAGTCAGTAACGTCTAATTCGAATGGAAATTGAACTTTTCTTAGAATTTTGGATTTCTTACCAGTTTCTCTCTTCCAAAAAAATCTAACAAAATGAACGACCAAAAATTTTGGTAATTTAGTAATCTTTCTTGAGATTTCATAATTACAATTCTTACCCAACGACTCATTATTTTTTACAATTGTTTCTTTCAAATTATTAATTAAACCGTCCTTTAAGAAATTAGTATGAATTGAAATATGACAACCTAATTTCAAAGATTGTTCAAAACCATAAGTTGGCTCTTCATCAGTTTCCAGACATTTTGTAGTAGTTTTAAATTCAATTTCAAAATAATTTTGTAAATTTGGAAATTTTCTTAAGATTGCACTCAAAATTTGTGAAAATGCTTCTTCTGCATCTTGTTGTTTATAGAAACCATGGTCGCCTCTTTCTGAAAATTGTGGGAAAGTTGATCTTAAAGTAGTTAAGAAGTTCAATGGAGTAACTTGGCTTTTCTTAGCTGTCATTTTTGAAAATAACTCTTTTAAATCAAAAATTAGTTTCTGTTCAGATCCAGGTGCCAGAGTTGTTGTTGGGTTGTTTGATAGCTTTGTTAATTCTTGATTAACTTCCTTAATTTTAAAAATTGATTGTAATGAAGAATTCAAATAACATGTATTACCCAAATTAACCAAACCTGAAGGGACTTCAGAATGTTGAAAGTTCAAATCATTGGGATTAATATCTTCAACAAACTGAACTGTCACATCTGGTTTTTCTAGTTTGGTTGTACTGGTGTCAGGTGTACCCAAAACCATGATTGTTTGGCCCTCTTTTATTGTGAAATTATGTAAATCTGAATCATCTTTTAGTTGGCCACCTTTCAATAAAACCTTTTGTCTTTCCGGTGGAATGTTTGTTAGTGAATATATTTGCAACTTGAAAGTTAGACCGGGTTCAGTTAAATCTAGTTCAATTGGGTAAATTTTACCTGAATTTTTAACGTTGACTATAAATTACAAAACCACCAGGTGGAGAGGGTTAGTATTTGCAAGGGCAATTTGTGAATATCAATGCAATAGCACATACCGTTGATAGTGGACATGTTCTTTATTGTTCTAATTTTGCCAATTGACCTTTGTAGTGTTCTAATTAGATCAACCATCACTATCTCCACAAGATTAATTAATTTAATGCATTTGCCACTTGCACAAACACAAAACGCGTGGACTATTGGGCCACACACTACTCAGAACAACCTTCCAATTACCCTTTTTCGATTAAAATATAAATTACAAATTATAAAGGATTACTTGGGTTTTCACTCTTATTCTGATATTGCTCTAGTAGTTTCATGGCCTCTTTCAACTCAGCTATTGCTGTTGTTGTGTCCTCATAATTGATGGCACTCATTGCAAACTTACAGCACTTACTAGCAGAGTTTAGTAATTCGGAATCAGATAGTTGTTTTTCAAGTGTTTTTAAGTCTATAGGTTTAGTTGGTGTTTTATTGCTTAATGAAGATTTCCTGGCTACTAGATCAGCTGCTGTTTGTTTCTTCTGAAATGGCATTCTTCTAGGTTTCGGTAGCCTATTTTCATCAGATGGTGGCACACACGTACTTTCTTTATCTAATGGTGAGTTTGGGTGACTATTTGGAGTATCAGGAAACTTGGATTGCATTTCTTTCAAATTATTCTTATGAATGTATTCACCTTCATCCGAATCATAATAGTAGTCCTCCTCTTTGAATTTATCTGAGTCGCTGTCAACCGTATCTTTCATTTCCAAAGCTTCTTTGATTACAGCATCGATTTCATCTTGTGATATTTTTGAATCTTCCTTTGATGAAGGTTGAGTAAATAATCCGGTAAAATCCTCATTTGGATCTTTGCCTTCTTTGAAACAACCTATTATTCTTGATATATGATAATTACACCATTTTATTTTAGTTAATATATCATCTTTAGTCATTGAATCTTCTTCTTCTTCTTCTTCTTCATCGTGGTCTTCTTTTGGATGTGTTACTTGTTCTACTATTGGCATGGATAATTCATTTTCTGCCAGTTTTAGTTTATCCTCAAAATAATCAGATTCTTTCTTTATATCAATCTCTTCAATATTGTGAATATTCTCTTCTTCTTTATCGTTCCTACCGTCAACTTTGTTTGAACTGTGAATATCACCATCTTCAGCAACTTCCTCTTTGAGTTCAACCATCTCCTTAATAGACTCCTTCTCTTCCTTTTTAATTTCATTCTCAATAGACTTCAACTCTTTATTATCATATGGAAACAAGCCTAAACTAACTTGCAAACCAACAGAACAATCAACCAACAAATCAACAGTGTCACCATTAACAAGCCCATCATTAAAAGCTTTCTTGATTTCATTCAATTTGCCTAAACACCATTCATTTAAAAACAATCGACTTTTTTCATCATCGTTGATAACATCAAAAAACTTGGCCTTGTTCTTGGTGTTATTACCACCACCAAATTTCCTGAATAAACTTGGTTTGTTATCTATTTTCAATTGTTTTGTTTTGATTGATTCTAATATTGATATGATGTTGTTTAGCACTGTGAGTAATATAGCCTTATCTGAGTCACTTAGTGATGGTGATTCGTATTGGACCATTAACATCTGTGTTAATTGGATCGCAAATAGATATGTTAGAATGGAGAGTTTGGTTTTATCATCTCTGTTTGTGGATGGTGGGGGACTTAGTAAGTATTTCTTGAATAGTTGATAAGTGGAATTGCATTGTTTGACTGCTTGTGGTAATGGCGTTGATAATAGTTCTTGGTAATGTGATACGGAAGGTGGCATGACTTGAGCTGGTCTCATTAGATTGATTTCCAGTTAGGTAATTACAGGAGTGAGAGTAAATGGAGTAAATGGTTCGTTCAAGTTCAAATTCAAATTAATTGCACCGGTACGCAATGCGCGGCTCCGCTTGTTTTTTCGGTTAAACCAGAGTCAGTCAGAGGTGGAATATATATAACTTGTAAAGCGAAAGAGTCTACCCCAGATTACACACTTTGGGGTAAGGGATGAAGTCATTATAATCTGGCAGTATTTGGGTATCTAGACTAGGAGAAGACCGACTGTTTAGGCATTCCGAGTCCCGGGACCGAGTGGCTCTAGTCCAGGATGATTCACATCACGGGTGACTCACGCGCAGCTTTCAGTGCTTTGTGGGGTGATTGTTTGTTAGTCTCTTTGGCTAGCTGTAAGTTGGAAAGTCATCCAATTGGATTGTTTAATTTAAAGTTGTCAAGTCAAGTGATCAGTTACGTCGTTGTCGGTTCGGTAGTGAGTAAGTATTCTGCAAAGTAGTCTAGCCTATTATAGGCAATCTGACCATTTTGTTCCTTAATCACACTAACCACAACTATTTAAATTAACTTCCTTTCCCAGATATATACCCACCACCTCATCGTTTCCTGTTTTTTTTTTTTTCTTTCTTTCTTTCTTTCTCACGTTTGTAACAACTATTAATCTCATCGGATTATACAAGAAACATTATGACAATGCTGGATGCTCACACGACTAGAGAGATATTGCTTCCTGTATGTGCTTTTTTTTTATTTCAGTTTGCCTGTCTCCTTTAGGTAATCTCAGACCATATATACTAACTTGATGTTATAGAAAACCTTTCACGAAACAACTTCAATTTATGAAGACTTGTACAATACTTTGCATACTACTAAAAATTCCTATTCACTAACAAACAATCCACAATCGATTCTATCAACTATCGAAATGTTCGGCAAACAAGTTGATATGGAAGCCGCATTAAAATTCAAGCATCATGCTAACTTAGTCCAATCGTTTATTAAATACGATCCAGCAACGATTCTATTAACTGGTGTTGAAAACGATTTAGCATATTCGCTAATTTACCTAACTTATAAGTTTCATACGAGCAATCCATTATCGAATTTTAAAGTCTATGCTGTTTTATCAACTACAAACATGAACTTACAGGACATAAGACTATTTGAATACTTAGTTCAGCTTACAGGCTTTTCGTCCCATATCCAACTAATCACTGGTGCTTCAACCTACTCCACTTTGAAAACACTAAGACAATACCACTTCGATTGGGTTTTAATCAATCATGCAAATGAATTACAAGATATGGAGTCTTTGAAGATGTTAGAGAGCTTGAGTTTCATTCAGCCTGGAATTTATTTGGGCAAGATTAACATCCACGCAGGAGTTTCAATACTTAATAAATATTTAGTTGCTACGCCAATGTTGAAAAGATCGTACATGTTCAAATCCAATAAGAGTAAGTATACTGGTAGATGGAATTTAATCTACAATGTGGTTGAGACAGATACAAATGGGCCTGTTTTGTTTAAATGTACTGATTTCTTAGATGCATAGTAAGTCCAGGCTGACACTTGGCTTCTACTCTTGATGCTTGTGATTTTGGGTGTTTTTGTAAAATTATAGGTTAGTGTTAAAACCAATCTTTTTATTTTTGTTTTATTTTATATCATTAGTATTGTTATTACATCGAGCATCCTTTATGATATTATGGCGTTTTCATATGGTTTTTATTTTTATTTGTTTTTGAAGGAGAAGTGACATGTTGTATTTTCTCATCTTTCTTTCTGTTTCATGTTTGTGTTATTGTGTTGTTAAATTGTATTTATTAACTTTGCTATTTTTATACCTTTTTTATTATGTATTCATGTGTATACAAACTTATGTTTTTATGGTTGAATGATGTTTCAGCTATCCATGTATTAGATTTTATTATTTGTAGAAGGTTTGGTGTGCCAGAAAAGTGAATTGTGGACACCTATAGTTTCAAACAAGATATTTGGGTGTTACGTATGTATGCGCAGGAGATCCATCCGTATCGACACGAGCGGGTTTTGGTTTTGTATGTCCGACCGAATCTGTGGATTTTAGGCTTTGCTGGAGGCATAGTTAATCTCGTTTTGTAGTGGGAATCTGAATTATCACATAGTTAATCTAGCTTCCGTGCACCAGCCAGGCGTTTTGAGGATGGATGCAAAGAAGGTGAAGGTTTGCATTGAAGTGTTTATGGTTTTGAAGTAGATAGTGTAAATAAATTAATATTAACATTAGAACATGAAATTTAATTTAAAATGTTCTATACATTATGATAGAGACAGTAAACTATGGAATTTATGTATTTAAAAAATCAATGAAAGGTATTCCATGTAGTAAGTAATTTACATTTTTATATTTTAATCTTTGTTAATATTAACAATCCATTTAATAATGATGCTCGATTGATGGGCAAACTTCTTTAATTCTTCTAAGCTACTAATACAATACGCTGTGCTGTTATGCTACAAATTTGAGAAAGTGGGTTTTCTGATATAATAGGTTATCAATTAAAATGTAAACTTTTGAATAACGTAGTCTGAAAATATATATGTAAGCTAACCAAATTGGTATTAAAATGATCAACAAAAAAAGTTTCTAGATCAAACAATAATACTGCCAAAGAGCTAACAGTAGTCTTTAATATAATGATAATAGAAGGCAATGATCTGTAAATGGGAATCAATTGCAACATACTCGTTCAAGCCATGAATCCCACCAGATAAAGCAGAATTACCAGGCGCAAATCTGAAAATATGATCGGTTAACTTCCAGTACCATTTAGTATCAGTGTTACCAGTCATGATACCTGGGGAAGTAACAAAAACCGAGCCATCTTCAAAATGCTCAGGATAAACGATATCTTCATAGAATGCTCTCAAATGAGAAGATAAATTAATCCAAATATCATCCTTAATTGGAGTAATTGGGGCAACTGGTAATGGTGCCTCAAATGATCTAATGGTAATCTTACCTTCTGGAGTAGTATCGATCAGTTCAACACCATTCACTTCCAAGCCTAAACCGTATTGATTAGCAACACTGTAACCATACCCGGTTAGTTTATCCCAGATAGTTTCAGCATCATTACCAAATGTAATTCTATGGTTAATCAAAGCAGTTGCATTTTGTGGTAATGAGTTAGCTTTATCACCACCAATAATGATATCAATCGCTTGTGAAGTTTGTAATAAATATCTTGTAGGTAAGTCCTTAACAAAATGCTTAACAACCTTCTTGTTAGATTTCTTGCTTGAGTGAGCAGTTAAAATGTCTTTTCTCAAAGATTTTGGGAATGTGGTAGAATGTTCAGCAATACATTGTAAAGTACCCAAGAAAGGATTGTAGTTAGGTAAAATTGGGGAATACTTTTCATTTTCATAACGAGCCAAAAATTGGGATAAGTAGCCAATGACAGTATGATCTCTTGGAATTGAAGAGTGACCACCTGGAGCAGTAACTTCAACAACGGCATCGAAATGTCCCTTTTCACCAGTTGCAATGATACCAATTGCACCAGTTTCAGCTTCGGTATAAGCAGTTGAACCTTCATCAATAATATGATCAATACTATTTTCACCATATTTTTCAACTAAAAATTTGGCTAAGTTGCCTGCACCTTGATAGCCACTGTTTTCTTCATCGAAACCAGAAGATAATAAAATAGTTCTCTTCAGACCACCTTTCAAGAAGCCATCTTTAATTAAGAAATCAAAAGTCTCCAATAAACCAATTAGCAAATTCTTACAATCAGACGCACCTCTACCATAAATATTGGTACCGTCATAATAACCACTTAATGGATGGTATTTCCAATCTTTAGGATCGTTTAACGGGACAGTGTCCTGGTGGGCCATGAATAGCAATGGTTTCAATGATTCGTCAGTGCCTTTGAATTCCCAGATTAAGCCGTATTCATTAACATGATAAATATTAGAGGCAGCAGCGTAAACATGCTTAAATTCAGTTTCTAAGAATTTATGAAATTTAGCAAATTTAGAAAAATCAGAGATCTTATCATCAACCCAAGTTGGTATTTGAACAGCTTTGGATAATCTAGTAGCCGAAGAGTTTCTGAAACCAGGATCATTCAAAATAAATTGAGAAGCTGAAGTGTTAGTTAAGACTGCCTTTTCGTAAATTGGACACAACTCAGACTTTTCAGAGGTTGCCCCAACATAGGGAGAAAATGATATGTCTTCCAATTTAATATTGGCATCTGCATCATCAGAACTGCATGTAAATAGTCCTAAGGGATCGAAATATAAACCAGCTAATAATAATAATAAAGGAATTAAGTGCAAGCGTTTCTTTCTGCCTCCACTCTTGCTTTTGAATGAACCCCCTGAAGCTGTGGTGCTGGTGGAGTTACATCTCAAGCCGCCGTTTTGATAAACGGACTCTGAGTCGGAATCTGTGGAGTAATTGTTCTCAATGTCTTGATAACCAGATTTCTCGTTGGTGAACATGATCAATTGAATACGTGAAAGCAAGGAAAAAAAAAGTTCAAACCAGGAAGAAGAATGAACATGAAGGTAGTAAACTTCCCTTATCACAGCTTAAAAGTGTGTAAATTTCATTCGGGGAAACAATCTTGATACTACAAACGATATCTACACAGTTTGTTTGCGGACCTCATCCGACGGAAACAGCCGACGACGCACTTGAGCAGTCCCCCTTCCGTCCTAAGTTTAAAGTATGACTAGTTGATACCGAATTGGTTGCAAATGTAGCAAATTTGTCTCGATTCAGTCATCTCATTCTGCCTAAGTAATAGTCAATTTGAATATTGGATGGGTAATGCAAAATGACAAGTGCCGCACCGCCTTGCTCTTTGTTGGTAGCTCTGATTACCAGACATACTACTCCTTAACTATGCAAGAGGGTGAGCGTCGGTAGAACCAAGGTTCGCTGTTTGAAGAAGTCGATTGATTGATTGATTGATTGCTTAGCTTAGCTTTCACTTAGCAGCTTATCTCTTCGGCTCTATACGTACAACGTATTTTTTTAAACAAACACGTTAATAACGCAGAAATAAGTCTAACTCTGATTCTATTTAAACATGGTTGACGATATACCATTACATGCAGGATTACAAGCTACAACAAAGCCTGCCCCAACCCTCTTCACAGTGCCGTTTATCAAGAAGCCAATTACTTTGACTTCTATTAAGTATTTGACTTTCTTCTTATGTGGTGTTGCTAACTTATGGCCATGGAACTGCTTTTTGTCTGCTTCTGAATACTTCCAAGATTCATTCAAATCTTCTCCATCTTTGGCTAATAATTATTCCTCAACTATGATGACCATTTCTACAATAACTTCAACAATCTTTAACTATATACTTTCTCAAAGACAAAAGGGTGCAGATTATACAGCACGTTTAATGATAGGAAATTCAATTCAAGTTGGCATTTTCATATTGATGGCACTAACAGTTTTTATTCCTAAATCTGCATTATTGTATTTTGTTTTTGTCATGTGTTGTGTGATGGCTAGTTCAATTGGTGCATGTCTCGCTCAGGTTGGTGTTTTGGCTTTAGTTAATGTCGAAGGTGCTATTTTCGCTAATGCTAATGTTGTTGGTAATGCTGTTGCTGGTGTTTTACCTTCTATTTCTCTAATTATTGCTATTTTAATAAATGGTGGAACCAAGCATGTTGACGAAATTGTTGAAAATACAAATCGAAATAGAGAAGCTGTTAATTATTTCTTAGTTAGTGCTTGCATTGCTTCCTTTGCTTTACTATCCCTCTATTACATGCAAAGATCTGAAGATAAATCATATTATCAACAGATTGGTACTTCTGAAGAAAGTGAAGCTGAACCAGCCACTTCTGAAGTTGAAGGGGAATCTCAAGAACCCGAACAAGCTCATATTCCATTCAGCCATCTTTGGTCCATTTTGAAGTTAGTACAAACATCCATCTTTCTAACTTTTTCATTAACTTTAATTTTTCCAGTTTATGCTTCCAGTGTTGAATCAATTGGGAAAATGGATAAAAAATTATATATTCCATTAGCTTTTTTAATTTGGAATGCAGGTGATTTAACTGGTCGTATACTGTGTGCTGTCCCTAAATTTGTGATTAAGAACCAAATATTAATGGTTTTGTACTCTTGCTTAAGAATAATATTTGTTCCTTTATTAATGGGATGTAATATTAAAAATAGAGGTGGATTTATTGGTGATTTTGGTTACATGGTTTTACAATTTTTGTTTGGGTTAACCAATGGCCAAATATTCTCCTCATGCTTCATGTTAATTGGTGAATTACTAACCAATGAGAATGAAAAGAAAGCAGCTGCTGGGTTCACAGCATTTTTGGTGAACTTGAGTTTGTTGTTTGGAAGTTTGTTGTCCTACTTGTTTGCCTATTGGATAAGCTGAATGACCAAAGTAATGTGCGGCATCCGTGCACCGGGTTTTTGTTTTGCGAAGTCGCTCTTTAAATTTGATTTATTTTTGTTGAAACTGCTCTTGAACCTCTTTTCTTGTGTAACAACGATCTATATTTATAACTCATACTCTAAAAGTCCATTTTTATTCATGTCTGTGTTAAGAATAGCAACCAGACATCTCACAAGAAACAACAACTTGACGCTATTTAGCGTGTCAAAGACTCTGCCCCAATCATCTCTCCGCATTAATAATCCACTTCTAATACTTCTACAACAATCCCTTCAAATTAGAAGAAACAACTCTACTACAGCTCCAATAACAAACAATACTGGTTCCGGCACTGGTGTGAGTCCAAAGACCCTAAAATCCGGAAACAACAATCCATTACTAGATTTCAGTAGAACTAAAGTTACAAATCAACAATTTAGTGATCAAAATGAATTACCGTTGTTTTTGGCAATAACTAAATCAGCATCAGATAAATTAAACAGTTTGGCAAAGGAAGAAAATAATGATAAGCTAGGAATACGTATAGGTGTAGAATCCGGTGGTTGCCATGGATTTCAATATAATTTGAAGCTGGTTGATAATATCGAAGATGAGTTTAAACCAACTGAAGACGATTCAATGTTTATGAGAAGTGGTGCCAGGGTTGTTATTGATAAAACCTCTTTGGAAATTTTAAGAGATTCTAAAGTTGATTATGCACATGAGTTGATTGGTTCTCAGTTCAAAGTTGTCGATTCCCCTTATACTAAAAGTTCATGTGGTTGTGGATCTTCTTTTGACTTTGATTTTGATAAACTTGAACAAGACTCGAATTAGACTTTTAGTCTGGGAATGACATGTTATAATGCTGGCTTTTTTCTCTTTCATTACTCCTTTACTTTTGCTATATTTATTCTAAGATCACACCTTAAGATTCTATTTCCTATTTCCTATTTCCTTTTTTTCTTCTTTGTTATCTTTGTTGAGTCATATGGTATTATACAGTACACAGGTTACATAAACTTAATATACACGATTATTTATTTATTTATTTATTTTGATTTGTTTTCATAAAGACTAATGGTCTTCGTCTGTAAGAATTAATTCGTTATTGGCAACCTTTGATGATTGCTCATCAACGCATAAGTCGCAAATCTTGAACATTATTCTCCAAATCGAAGGTCGTAGATCCTCGTAATTCTTAGGATCAGGTAAGAAGGACATCTCATTAGTGAATCTTATTCTTCCTTCTGTCGAAATAGTGAATAAAGAACATCGTATCCTAGTTAATTGAATCTCATTAAAATTTATGGCAGTATGATTATCTAAATGCTGATAAAATACTTGTAAAAATCGTGTATCAGCTTTAGTAGTTTGATTTGTAAACTTCGATATGTCATGGTTCTCTAAATTGAGTATAATTGAATTTAATGCATTGTTCTGAGTTTTAATTGAACCATAAGTTAATTCTAATCCACCCATGTCAATTAAATTTATTTTTGCAACGGTATCATTTATTATATCCATTAGAAAATCATTTGATAGACTCAACGAATTGATAAAACATCCCATAACATTAACTAAATAATCAGTAAACACGTTACCTAGCTTAGGCATGCATTTAGTCATCAATAATAAAACACCTGGTTTAATTTCAATCAAAATTATGAATTGAACTGGGATAATGTTTGAGAACTTGAATCTGAAATGTCCGATTCTCAATGACTTATTGTTGTATTCAAACTCGTTTATTTTTGTTTTAATTAATAAATGTTTTAAAATATCACTTAATTCTAAATTATCATTGATTATTCGACCATTTGTGAATAACCTAGAGGTTGCTGGAATAAGACCCGAACCAGCCACAAATCTGTTATACGAAGCCTTGTATAATTCATTTGATAGAATACAATTGGCTAGTCTCTTCTTTATTCTTTTGATATTCGGATTCGAGCTGTGGTCTGCATAACATAATTGATCTATTATAGATTCTTCCTGTGCGTCTGAGCCTGGGACATGGTGATCCCCTGGTCGTTTCCAGTTCTGAATGGACAACAGCCTGTGTATCTTATAGTTTTTGTCTATAAACACCTTTGACATGTTGTCTGCGATGGACTAGATGTTGCAAGTGCCAAAACACACCATCCAAACGCCTAAACAACAACAACTCGGTCCAATCGCAATTTCCACTTCTCACCTTCCGCGGCCTACTTCAACATTTTCTACAACTCAAATGCATCTCTGTCTTCACTCTACAGTTTCAGGTTTTTTTATCTCACGCCCATTCACCATGTCAACTTTCTGGGAAAACAACAAGGACACTATAAAAAAAGGTGGAGTTTCTCTGGCCAAAGGTGCAGGAAAAGCTACTAAATCTGCCACTAAATACGGTTACCACGCAGGAAAAACAGCCTACAGCTATCATAAAACTGGTAAAGTTAGTGAAAAAGATGAAAACGCTGAAGAACAAGGTCCAGTTGAAGCTACACCTCTAAACAATCTAAAAGACCCTCATTCTTTTGCTCCACCTCCAAGACACAAAGCCATTACTGGAGTTGCAATGTCTTACTCTCAACCTCAACAGCAGGCACAACCTGCTCCAACTCAATCGTTATATTCTCCAGCTGGTGCCGGTTATCAACCGCAACAGCTACAACAGTCTCAACCTCAATACCAACAACCCCCTCAACAGTATCAGCAACAACCTCAGCAATATCAACAGCAGCAATATCAACAACAGCCAGCTGTTCAAAGTCCGCAAATCTCTCAAGCTCCAAATCAAAATCAACAGCCTCCTCAGCCTCCAAGACAATTGCCACCCCAAAGATGGGCTAATGACCCTGCTCCTGTTTCACAAGTTCAGCAACCATATCAGCAACAGCAACAACAGTATCAACAGCCCCCTGCTCCTGCCCAAGCCAATGCTTATCAACAGCAAGCTGAATCTCAACAACAACAAGGTGGCGGAATTACAATCTCTGCAAATCAATTGAAACAAGCTGGGTCGTTTTTATCCTCTGTAGTTGGTAATCAGCAACAAAATCAACAATCTAGTCAAGCATCTCCTTACGGCCAACCTCAACGGTCTCAACAGGGTGAAGGAATTACTGTTAGTGCTGATCAACTGAAACAAGCTGGAGCTTTTGCCGGAAGTCTATTTAGTTCTCAGCAACAACGCCAGCAAACTCAAAATCAAAATCAAGGAAAAGTTCATGAGCAACCCCAACAACAAGGTGGAATTAATTTGACTACTGATCAATTAAGACAAGCTGGGACCTTTGCTAATAATTTATTCCAACAACAACAACAGCAGCAGCAGCAGCCTAATCAAGCCCAAACTCAAAATGCCTATCAACAACCTTACCAAGCTCCCCCAGTTCAACAACGACCTGCTCAAGCCCAAGATGAAAATTCCTATCAACAATCTTATCAGCCTCCACCAGCTCAACAGTCATATCAGCAACCTTCCCAACAACAACCATCTGAACAAACTCTTTATCAGCAACCACATCAAGCACCACAGGCTCAAGCAACAACCCCTCCGGTTCTGGTTTCTTATTCAAGTCCTTACTATCAAAGTCCTAGTCAGCCTGTAACTGCTAATAGTTCTGCCGCTACTGGCCCTAGTTTACCAGTTAGAGATTATGGTATACACCTGAACAATTCTTCTCCAGCAGCACCTCCGCCAAATCAACCTCTCCCTTCGTATACTGCTCAACAACCTTTATATCCACAAGAACCACCAGCTTATGCTGCTCATGCCCCATCTCCTGTCCCACCAGCCAGAAATGTTCCTGCTCCTCCAGCCAGATCCGCTACTACGATGACTGAGGCTACCACTGGTTCGGCTTTAGCTATTCCTCGTGAAGGAGAAACAGAGTTGAAGGCCCCAAAAGAAGTTATAGTTGAGCCAAAATTTGCAAATAATTTGATGGAATTCGATCTCAATAAATTTGGTGCACCACCTCCAAAACCTCTTAGAACTGAAGACGAACAAAAGAGGTTAGAAAGACAGAAGGCTGCTAAAGCCCGAATGGATGCAATGAAGGCAGAATCTATAGCCAAAGCCAAAGCTGCTTCATCTGGATCTTCATCAGCAACTTCTTCTAATTTAACGTCCCCTAAAGTGAAAGCTTTTCCAAATTTCCCACCAAGACAAACTCCAGCAACCCAAACTTCTCCGATTGCCACAGAAACAGAAGTAGAAACTAAAGAGCCTCCTGCTCCTAGGAAATTTAATTTAGTCGATGTCTCCAAGATCGAACCTCCTCCTCGTGCTCCCAAATCAACGCATGTTGAATCTCCTACTGCTTCTCGCCTTGATAGAAAAGCGGCCCCCCAACCGCCTGCTAGAATAGGTATTCCAAAGCCTCCAAGTAGAGTTACTTCAATTGATAGTGAAGTTACGGCAGCTGCTCCAAAGAAATTCAATTTGATTGATATTAGTTCGATTGGTCCTCCGCCACCTAAAGTTCCACCTTTAAACAGAAACAATGAAGAGGGTGATAGCAAACATGGATCAACATATCCTATTAAACCTTCTCATTTCTCCGGTACATCATATGCTTCTCCACCATTGCCTACTTCATCAAGACAAAGTTTACCTCCAAGATACTCTGTTTCTCCTTCTCCTGTTCTTCCTTCAAGAAACTCTGCTTCTCCAGTTATACCACCTAGAAACAATTCAGCATCGGTGTCTCCTGTTATTTCATCAGTTAAGTTAAAACATGTTTCTTTGCCTAATGATGAATCTTCCAGTGCAAAATCTCACAAGAAAGCACCACCTCCAAAACCCAAAAAGCCATCTTTATTATCTCAAACTACTGGATCTTCATATAAATCTTGTTTTTCTGAACAGCAAACGGGTACATCATTTAAAAAAGCACCACCTCCAAAACCTGCAAAACTTGTTGACTCTTCAAGCGCAGCTAAACCATCATCTCCAATGTTAGCCTATTCCGGTAATGGTGCACCTCCAAAACCAAACAGATTATCAATGTCTAATGATCTTGGTCATACTGGATTAAGTAAGAGTAAGCCAGTTCCACAAAAAACAGCTAAACCTAGTATGTTTCAAAGTGCTGAGTCACAGAATGGTGATAGCTTTGATGACTTAATCGATAAGAAAAAGAAAGTTGCTCCTCCTAAGCCTGCTAAACGGTTAAGTTACAGTGCTACTGGCTCTTCAAATGGTAGCAGTGCTAAAGGTAATCATATTAAGGAGTTACAAGCTAGATTGAATGGCTCCAATATGTAATAGTGTTTCACTGATTTTTTTCAAAATGTTTCAATGCTAATTGTTCTTTAGTTTTCATTTGGTTGTTTTAATATTTACTTTTCGTTATGGTTATGAAAATTTTATTGTGTTTACTTCTATTACCGAGTGTCCACTGTTTAGATTGTAGTTTCTTTGTTTGTAGCACATACAATTCTTAAGATTTTAATCTGAAGAGTAACTTGTTTGATAACTTGTTTTTTTTCTTCAATTGTTGTATATTTTGAAGTATTATACTAAAATACTTTTTTATTCATAACAATTACCCCTCTCCCTTCTTTAACCCAATTATTTGTTTTCTTTTTCTCGCCGATAATCAGATCATAAATACGTCTTGGTTAGTTAGTTGACTTGAAGTGAATCACTCCAATGAATCGCATGATTCATCCACTCGGGTATGATTCACGACTCCGGCCACGGTCCGACACTTTCACCTACTTAGCGTTATCTTGTTGATCGTACCTTTAACTTTATGGAGTATAAGTTAAAAGCCTTAACAAACTATATACCAAACACACCGCTTTGTTGAATCATCTGATCGGAGCTATGTGATCCATTGTGTGTGTTTGGATTGTTTCCCCAGATTTCTCCCCAGATACAAAAGCCCATTGGCTCACTCCAAACGATTAGACGCCCGTCTCACGCCGAATTCCAACACAAAAAGAGTTAGTTCTTCAGCAGATGATTCCAGTACGTCATATATCGGAAAGTTTATGGATTGAGAACTTGGGTACCATGCTGAAAATTGGAATCATCGATCATATAAATTGGCCTGGGTATCCGGTTCTTTCAGTTTCAATCCATTTGTAAAAATACTCTGATGAACGAAAACCATATCACTACATTAAGATAAACTTGAGCTCAATAATGGCTACTGTTGCTACCTCTACAGTTACTGCAATTCCGGAGCCACAAACTAACATCAATACGTTACTTAACCAGATCCCAATCCACAAGACTGAGGTCATTTTAACTGAGTTTCATAAATGGTACAATGAGATGAACATTGATATTAGGTCTCTGGCCCAGACAAACCACCCTGATCAAAAATTCGAATTTCCAACATTTCCATTCTTTGAAAAAAATAAAGATAAGACTTTAGAGTTTGATAATAACAAGCATAATCCATTGGTGTTTGATTTCATTTGGACTTACGCTGGTAAGTATCATGAGGAATTGATGGAACATATTAGGTCCGTTGAAGATGTTAAAGACGTTATTGATGGTGATTTTGAAATGGGTCCTGCTTTTAGTGAGAAGGAAACTCAGTTATTTGGTGATATTTTTAAGCTGGTTAAGGAAGATCAGGATAAGTTTGCAAAGAATCAAGAGGTTAAGAGTGAGGAAGCTACACTTATTAACAATGATAGTGGGTTGGTGAAGTCGCCCACTGTTGTTGGTGCTGCTAGTATGAAGGTTGAGGATTCCATTTCTACTCTGTTCGGTAGTACCCGTGTTGACAGAAATGTCCTGCAGGATACGGATTGTAGAGTTGCCGAAGGTAGATATTTATGGTGATCTTGGGGTCACCAGTTTCTTTTTTTTTGAAGTTATGATTTTATGAATCTGTTTTATTTTAGTTGTACACTTTTCCTATATTTTTTATATTTTACTGCAAGTTACTATTTCCTATGTTATACGAATTGTTTTATGAATATTTTCTATATTTATGCATTTTTTGTTTGGTTAACTCAACAATGAACATACAAATTTAAATTCTTTTCTCAAAATTTCAAAGAAAAATCTATAGTTGTAAAATACATAAATATTAAGAGAGAAAACAAAAACCATTAATTAAACCTGTTTCATCAACGATTCAAAAAAGAACACAAATTACGTAGAATAGCAACAATTTTAAATTCCAATTCTTTTTTCTTCTTTCCTTTTCGCAAATTTTTTAAACCATTAAGGTTGCTTCTGCTTCTTTTCAGGATGACCATCATTTCCATTTCCATCTCCACCATTACCATCATCTTTACGCTTCTTACCACCATGTAACAGTTTCTTAATAGCACTCAAGCTGCTACTTTGTTCATCTCCATATAAATCATTACCGTTAGCTTTTGAACTTGGTCTTTCTCTAGGTGCAGTAGGCAAGGGGCCTCTAAGTCTATAGACATCGTTTGAGGATGATGATCTATATGACTCTGGTCTATATAAACTGGTTAAATTTGTTCTTGATTTTTTTCTATGCTGTTGAGTCCATGAAGATCTCACTTTATGTTGTGCTTCGGGATAGTATTCTTCTGGTGGGTAGCTTCCTTGATATAAATCATACCCACATCCTCCTTGATAGCCGCCAGACGGGCCTTGTGGGATGTAACCTTGTGGTGGGTATCCTCCTTGGTAACCTCCTTGATAATAATCATCATAATAAGCATCACCTCCTTGATCTAGTTCTTGTTCATTTGGCAGGAATCTTGAATAATTTGAACGTGATCTTTCTAATCTTAATCCGTTACTGCTTGAATATTGATCGTTAAAGGATTCATCAGGACCAAAATAAGTACCACCATATTTTGAATGATCATCATATTTCGTATATTCAATTGCTGTGTTTGGTTTGTAAGCTGCAGAAGCAACGGTAGCTGCTCTTTTAACTTCTTCCTTATACCTCTTGATATCTGATTCATGACTTTCTTCAAATTTAGGTAGTTCTTGAGGTTTACAAGGTAATGGTATTGTTGTGAAATAATCTGATTGTAATGCCTTTGCAGCATTTGCCCTCTTTTTAGGATCTAGAGTTAATAAGTCAGATAATAATTCAACACCGGAGGGAGACATTAAAGTGTTATATTCTTGTTCTAAAGTTCTTTCATAGTTCACATTGAGCATGACACCATTTCTATTGATTGAAGTATAATTTGGAAAATTAGATTCATTTGGAGCGCCTAATAACTTGAATATTATATCAGCTTGATCTAAATCTGAATTACCTTCTAAGATTGGTCTCTTCTTGTACATTTCACCCAAAACGCAACCAATCCCCCACATATCCACAGCAGTGGTATATTTCTTTTCACCTAACAATAATTCAGGTGGTCTGTACCATCTTGTAACCACCAGTCCTGTATATTCAAGTTTACCGCCACCTGGGCCGTCTTCGGGCTTTTCAGGTGGCGCACCAAAGTACACTCTAGCCAAACCGAAATCGGCAATTTTGACAACACCAAAGTAATCTAGTAATATGTTTGCTGTTTTGATATCTCTGTGTAAATAATTTTCATTGTGTATATAGTTCATTCCACTTAAAATTTGCTTCATTATGCATTTGATTTGTGGAACAGTTAATTTAATTCTTGGATTGTTTAGCAGACCATTCAAGTCAGAGGAGATATAGGGAGTCACAGTATAGAAAAACCCAGTTGAATCTTTAGTGGATTCATCTGAGCGTTCATGAATCATATCTAATAATTGCAAAACATTTGTGTTTTTGAATTTTTTCATAATGGTGATTTCCCTAAAGGCAGTAATTGGGAAACCATCTTTTTTATCATGTATGATCAATTTCTTCAAAGCAACTAGCTTATTCGATGATTTTTGTCTAGCTTTGGAGACTATACCAAATGTACCTTGTCCTAGTTGTTCTAAGATTATATAATCGGATAATTTATTCATTCCATGATATCTACTCTTTGAAAATGATTTTTGTTGTTGAAGTTTCTTAAGAGATGAAGTTTCTCGTTTTGGTCGGCTCCATGATTGAGCGCTGGACATTTTGTAAATATATGACTGGTGGTATATTAAGGAGTACAGGATATACAGTATACAGAAGAAGTTTGTTGTGCTTTCTATAAACCACAAACAGCTCAAAAGATTCAAGAGACTTGGAAACTTGATAATGATTTTTGCGCGGCGCACGACGACTATACACTGCTTGAGAAGTCAGCTAGATCCTTCAACATATCTTTTTCATCAGAATCTTCCAATTCAGCAATTCTGGATGTTAAAACATCAGTGATGTGTTCTTTTATGCTCAGCCCTGCTTCGGATAATCTATTTTTCATCAATTGGGAGCCAACTAAGTCATCAACGACCAGCCAAGATAAGCATAAACTAACTTGAAATTCCAACTGTAGAGCTGAATCTAATTCGTCCAACGAATCATCGTCCATATGTTTGTTAATTGCATCATTAATTGACCTTCTATACTTAATTAGTTTCTTCAAATTGGTGTAGTCTTTGGTAATGAATTTATTCAATAATCTTAATCTTTCATCCGAATCAAATGATAATTGTTTGAATAATGAATTGATTATCTTAAGACAGTACAACGATGTGTGGCTTAGTCCTTTTCCCTTTTTAACAAAATGCTTGAATAACTGTTTAAGACCACCATTGGATATGAAAGACTTGGCTGAATCTGGAGTTAATTGCACAAATGATAATATCATGAATGATTTACGGATGTGCCAATTTGACGTATTTAAATCAATTATCATGAGCATTAGCTCCATTCCTTCATTCGAGCCAAAACTAGAGTTGGCTTTAATGGAGTGGGATAATAAGTGACATAGTAATTGTATTGCATTTTCGATGTATTCCTCAGATTGGGTGTTTATCTTGAATTTTTTGAATTTGTTGTAGACTATTAGTAAAAGTTCAATTATATCAAGGTCAAGCTCAGACATGGTAGTCAATGTGGTGTTAATATCGATTGATTTGTAATTGCGCGTTGACGTGAATAATGTGGTTAAATATTCCATTGAGTATTGTTGGATTACAAATATGCTAGATGGTGATCTGAATGAAGTGGACAGTGTCATTATCCAGCCGTTCAAGTCGTTGTTCTGGATTAGTGACTTGATCAACTCTTCATTCTGGAACGATGTAAGATTTACTAAAAAAGTTAAGCAAAGAATAATTGATTCTTCCTTGAATTCATCGATTTGTAAATTATTGTTGGCGGTTTCTTGAGATTCTAAAGTGTTCACAAATTTTAAAAGTGTGTTTGGAATAGAGCACGAATTGAAAAAATCACCTAATTTATCATACTTGCATTTCAATATAGTGTCTTGAGAGTCTTCATCATCTTCAGCTAACTCATTTAATATTTGAATGATTTGTCTTGAAATTACGATATTTGGATGATTTGAAATCAATGTTATTAACTGTATGAAAACATCATTATTAATTAATTCATGATAAGATTCAGAAAAATCGGGACATTCAGATAACGCAATACTCAGCTCTGATAGGTTTTTAATTTCATACAATAGTTCTGACTCGTTATCAAATAATTGTTGCTTAGTGGATGATGAAGATTTCGATGATGAATAAGTAGATCTTAAGTCTGAGTTTGTTATTAATAATGGCTGCAGTTTATAAAATACCTTTGTAATGAATTTCTTATTGTATTCTGGTAGAGGTGATTCTTCTACCGAGTCCAGCAGTTTTAAAGCTAATTTCAGTTCATTGTCTTCGTCTTGATCATTTTCATGTTGTTTTTGAACAGTTTGTTGTGGCCTTTTGGTTGAATCATGAGATTTGTCTTCCTCCAACTTCCTTTTGTGATCAGTTATAGAAAATATCTCCTCAACATTCATTGTGCAAGTACTCCTGTTTGTGAATACGGGTGAGGTACCAGATAATATTGTCAAAACCAGTTTACTGAATTGATGAAGAGTCAATTGGAGTCGGAATTAGATCAGTGGTGATGCAGGGATGTTTATATTCCGAGCTGACCTGCAGAAAGGATGTCAATTTAAATTTTGTTTGGACCCTATTTCGATAAAATTCCGATAGGTGCTCTTTCAATTCTTAATTGAAAAGAGGATTAAGCAGCCATGAAGTCATCTATTATAAAACAGCTACCGATTAGTATAGAAGTTAGATCTCCCCGATAGATTACACTACCTAACTAAGCCTAGTCCCAGTCCCAGCTTCAATTTTGTTATAGAACCAGCCATACGTACCTTTCAGATTGTACCTTAAGCTCCTACAACTGGCGGGTATTGAACCACCGTCTTTCCCTGAGATGTTGTAGATACAGTAGTCTACCACATTCTGATAGTCATTATTCTCCTTCCCTTTGGTGGTCAGTTAATTGGTCTCAAACCAGCCGAGCCGTATTCTCTTAGTAGTGGTGGAGAAGGCACTGGACTGGATTGGTGCCACTGGCCATATATCAGTCTGAGAGTCTGAGAGTCTGAGAAGCAGTAAAAACAACCGAACGAATCGAATCATCGAAACGAGTTTTGATCTATCTGTTTCCCTTCTTTGCCTTTTTACCTCTTTTCCTCTTACACCACAAGTGCTAATACCTTCTTATAAGATACCATACCGCAATGCCTAAGAGCTCCCGCAGTTTCTCGGACTATCCCCCTGAGCTCCAGGAAGAAGAGGAAGATATCCAATCAACAACCTCCTCCAACTCAGCATCCAACAACATCATCTACTCCTTGAACAGCCCGTCTCCTCCACCTTCTGCCTATGAAATCCCCAGATTTGCTATACCTAGGTTCAATTCTAAGTACACGGATGATAACGACTACGAAGGTTTCAGGTCCAGTGTTAAGAGCAAGAACAAAAAAGCTTTGTCTTTGAATGATCTGTTACCCAACAACCCAAACACATTGACTCCTCCCCAGAGCAGGTCTGGTTCAAGAGTTTATTCAATAGATAACACACTAAGGCAGGGTTCACTGAGACCTGTTTCTCCCTCAAACCCAACTTTTTTATATCAACAGCCAAATCAACAACAGCAACAACAACAGCAACAAGGTCTGCCTCCTCCATCTCAACGGTCTCATCATAATGGCAATCATAATCATCATTCTTCAAATACATCACCTAATCAGTCTATTAATCAGAGTCCAAATTATTTGAATGTTTCTCCAATCCCTCAAACCTTCAGTACTTTCCAAATGGATTCGAGAAGACAAGGGTCTCTTAATTCAGCCGTTTCTCCAATTACAACAGACTCTGTCCATAGTAATCATTCAAGTGAATCTGGTTCAAGTATTAATGCAACGTTGGCTATGTCCGCTGCTACAAATGATGGAAACAATTCTAAAAGTGGAAGTCATTCACTGAAGTCTAAATCTTCCTTAATGGGATTAAACTTAAGAGTTCATAGTTCAGACAGTGGTAAAAATAGCGTTGTTTCGTTGAAGTCTCAAGCCAAACAAAGAAAAGCATCTAGGAGACCTACTACTTCAAGCTTTTTAAAATTATTTTCAAATTCAAGAAGAGAAAGTGAACCAACAAGTACAACAAACGGTGCTCTTTCTCCTTCTCCTTCAATGGATCAAGCCCAATTCCATAATACAAATCAAAAGCCAATTACATCTACAGCGCAACCTCAACTACAAAATCAACAAATGCATCACCAAACCTCTCACTCTTTGTTTCATGGTAGAGTTTCTGATCCAACTGATAAAGTTCCTTCTAAATTGCGTAATAACTCTGAAAATCCTTTGAATATTCCACACCCTACCAGAGGTTCTGACTCTGGTGGAAATATATTCAATCTAAAAGTTAATTTAAAGAACACCATGACTGATATAAAATCTATATCGAATGTGCCTGATGCAGCTCCAATGGGTAGGGGAGGTTCAACAGCTAGTGCAATTGATCCATTATCAAAATCAAATTCAGCTCCATATTGGAAAGCACCTGAATCATGGAAAGTCAAGCCTACAATTGATGAAATTGAATTTTTCAATGACCATTATAATTCTAATTCTACGCTGTCTAGGAAGAATACAGCTAATACCACATCTGATTTGAATTCAAGTTCAAGTGATTCTGTAGGTACAATTGGAAAATCAACTCTGGCTCAGCATAATCATAGAAGTAGCAATAGTAAAGATAGAATGGATAGAAAAGATAGCGAGCCCTTGGCTGTCCATCATCATCATGCCGAATTGAAAGGTGCTTCGAAATCATCAGTTAGAATCTTCAAAGCAGATCAAAGTACAGTGTTGGCCTGCTCTTTGGATACTACGATTCAAGATATTTTAGATCAATTGAAAAGAAAAAGGTTTGTCAAAACTGGAGATGATTATAATTACAATATAGTTTTGAAATACGGTGGATTAACTAGAACTTTATCACCAGATGAGCGTCCTTTGAAAATTCAGAGAACTTTATTGTTTTTTTATGGTTACACCGAAAGGGATAATTTGGATTATATCGAAAGAACAGACTTGAGCTTCTTGTTTCAGTTTATCGTTGAACAAAAGAAACTTCAGTTGATCCCAATTGAAAAACAAAGACTTATCAATCCCACAATTGTTGATTTGAAATATTGGAATTTAACGGAAATCCCAAACTTTTTATTTTGGGATAAAATTATATCTTTAGATGTATCTCAAAATCCTTCTTTTGAATTCACTGGTGAATCCATGCATGAGTGTATAAGTTTAAAGGTTTTGAAATTTGCTTCATGTGGTAGCAGAAAATTCCCATTACCGGTTGTTTATACTCCAAGATTAGAAGAATTAGATTTACAAGTTAATTATATCAAATATATCCCGCCTGATATTTCATTTCTGAAAACATTAACTGTTTTGAATTTAGCTTGTAATAGAATTGCCCATTTACCTTCATCATTTGCCGAGTTACAAAGCTTGCATACTTTAAATTTATCATCAAATAGAATTGAAAATATCCCAGAACCATTAATGAAATTGAAAAATTTAAGAAATTTAGATTTATCATATAATGTGATTTCCGTTATAAGTCCAAATTTAGTTAATTTAGTTAATTTAGAAATGCTACAGTTGGCTGCTAACAGATTATCTAGAAATTTACCTGATTTTTTCGAAAGTTTTTCTTCTTTGATTAAAATTGATTTGCGTTTCAATAGACTTGATTCAATTGATTCTTTGAAGGAGTTGCATACCTTAGAGGTTATTAGAGCTACAGGTAACAATATTTCCGTCTTCACTAGTTCTGCGAAGATGTTGTATGAATTAGAATTGAATATTAATCCATTAACTTTAATTACTTTTCAAAGTCCAATGAGGAAGTTAAAAACTATAGATTTTTCAAAAGGTGCGTTAACAACTTGTTCATTTTTCAAATTTTTACCAAGTGTCGATACATTACTTTTAGATCATAATAAAATTACATCATTGTCAGATGACATTTGCTTAATGAAGAATTTAACTCATTTGTCTATATTAAAAAATAAACTAATGGCCTTGCCTGAATCAATTGGAAAATTGAAAAAATTAAAATATTTAGATGTCCATTTGAACAATATTAGTAAGTTGACTGATAAAGTTTGGTTATTGGATTCTTTAGAAACTTTGAATGTTTCTACCAACGTTTTGGAATCATTCCCTAATCCACCGACTGAAATTCTTGAGGCTTCTCCTGTGCTTGAGAAGAATCCAACGATGTCTTCTGATACAAGTTTACTTGATGTTTCTGGTAATGCTGATGATAATAGCAATCTGCTTGCTCCTTTAGTTATAATTGAAACTGCTTCAACTTCATCTGAAACATCACGTGGGGCTGAAAGCACAGCCACCAGTAAGAACGATAAAAGATCTTTGTTAGAAGAAGATCCAATTGAAAGAGGTAAGAAGATGGGACTGGCCAAATCATTGAAAGTGCTAAGCATGGGTGATAATAAATTGACTGATTCTGTAATTCGTTTAATTTCTGTTTTTAAGAACTTGGAAATTTTGAATTTGTCATATAACGAAATATTGGAGATTCCATCGGGGTATATTTACAATTTGGGTAATCTGAGAAGTTTATATCTATCTGGTAATCGGTTAAGATCTTTGCCTATTGATGAATTGGATGTGTTTAAGCAGTTGACTACGTTGCATTTGAACGGTAATAACTTTACTAGTTTGCCTACTGAGCTCTGTAAGATCGTTAATTTATCTGCCCTTGATGCTGGTTCGAATTTATTGAAATATAACATTGCAAACATTGCTTATGATTGGAATTGGTTTTATAATAAAAAATTGAAATATTTGAATCTTTCAGGTAATAAGTTATTAGAGATTAAACCTCAGCATAAACGTGATGGTACTGAAGAACCATTGGATTCCTTTTTGATGTTGGATCAATTACGATTCCTAGGGTTGATGGATGTTACTATTACTACTGATGCGGTTCCTGATGAAAGTGTCGACGTCAGAGTTAGATCTACAGCTTCTCAAATGGGAAAATTTAGTTATGGTATTTCTGATACGTTAGGTGATGGTTTACATCTAACTACAAGAGATGTTGTTATTGAGAAATTTGGAGGTAAGTCAGATGAAATGTTAATTGCTATTTATGATGGTAAAAATTGTTCTGAAACTCATGGTGATAAGATCTCTAAAATTATTCAAGAAACTTTTGAAATTCATTTAGCTAAAGAATTGGAAAATATAGGTAAATCACCTGTCCCTGATCATCCAGCTAAAAATGTTGAAGACTGTTTAAGAGGTGCTTTTTTAACTATGAATTCCGAAATGAATATTTTGATTAATAGAGATAAATCATCTACTTTTAGTTCGGCTGCTGCTCATAGGACTACAACTACTGATGAGTTGACATTAGAAGAAGATGGATTGACTGGTTGTGCTGCTACTATAGTCTATGTTAGAGGTGATTACATTTATATTGCTAATCTTGGTGATACTATGGGTATAGTTACTAAATCTGATGGTCAATATGATATTATAACTACAAAACATGAGCCTTACGCACCTGAAGAATATGAAAGAATTAGAGAATCTGGTGGATTTTTTAATACTGAAGGTTATTTAGATGGTGTTGCTATTGTTTCTAGAGCTGTTGGTTATTTTAAATTGATTCCTCACGTTAATGCATCACCGAGTATACATAAATTTAGATTGACTTCAAATGAGGAAACTATTGCCTTGGCTAGTAGTGAAGTTTGGAAAAAGATTCCGTTTGGTGTGGCAGCTGATATAGTTAGAAAAAACAAATCTAATCCCGAAGTTGCTGCTGCTAAATTGAGAGATTATGCAATTTCGTATGGTACGACAGATAAAGCTACGGCTGTCGTGTTGTCTTTAAGGCAATTCATTTCAGCTAAACCTAAGAAACATTATGAAAGATCTTTCACCACTCATCACGAAGATATTACGGTTCGTAACTTAGAAGATGAAATCCCACCACCTACTGGAGAGGTTGCCATGGTTTTCACAGATATTAAAAATTCAACGTTATTGTGGGATACTCATCAAATGGCGATGAGATCTGCCATTAAAGTTCATAATGATTTAATGAGAAGACAGTTGAGAGTTGTTGGTGGTTATGAAGTTAAAACTGAAGGTGATGCGTTCATGGTTTCTTTCCCAACTGCAACATCAGCGTTACTGTGGTGTTTCCAAATTCAATCGATGTTATTATCAACTGATGAATGGCCAGCTGAAATATTACAAAGTGATCAAGGGTGTGAAGTGAAGGATGATCAAGGTAATGTTGTGTTTAGAGGTTTATCGGTTAGAATGGGTATTCATTGGGGTAAGCCTGTCTGTGAAGAAGATCCAACTACTAAAAGAATGGATTATTTTGGTCCTATGGTTAATAGAGCAGCTAGAGTTAGTGCTGTTGCTGATGGTGGACAAATTACTATTAGTAGTGATTTCCATTCGGAATTTGAAAAATTGAAGGAACTGCATAAGAAGGTAAAAGATGGTTCTAAAATTTCATCTGTTTATCAAGATAAAGAGTTGGGTGAATTGATAGAGAGACATATGAGTACACTGGATCAAATTGGTTTGGTTGAAGAAGGAATTGGTTCAAGGAAGTTGAAAGGTTTAGAAACGCCTGAAAAGATTTGGTTGGTTTTACCTAAACATTTAGGATCAAGATTAAAAGTGCTAACTACAACTAATAATGGACGTATTGAAAATAAAGGAAATAAATTGATTGCAGGTATAACTTCTGAAACCGTTTGGAAATTAAGATTATTATCATTGAGATTAGAAAAGATCTGCAGCTATCTATCTAATGAAGAATTGAAAGTTGTTGTTCAAAATACCAGCAATAAGAGACAATCTAAATTTTTAGAAGATGTTGATAAACATTTAGATAATGAGTTAGATAAGGAGACCGATTTGATGACGTTTTTGGATCATTTGGTTACTAGAATTGAAAATTGTGTCAATGTTTTGGTTTTAAGAAAATGTGTTACTACGTTGGATCCAAGTGCTACTGGTTTAGTTAGATCTGATATGGATACATTGTGTCGTGAATTAATTAGTATATTTGGTGAATTAAAAGGTATTAGAGGTTAAATTATTAATTTGTTTTTCAGTTTTATTTTTATCATGTCGTTTTGTTTTAGGTCAGATAATTTGTTTTGTTTTTCACTTACTTCATTTTATTTCATTTTAAAAATTTCAAATATTCATTTTGTGTTTTTGTTTTATATTTTTGTTTGTTCTGCTTTACTGTTGTAATTGTCATGTTATATTTATTTATTTTACATTCATTCATATCCATATTCATATACTTATACGTTATATTAATAAAATTACTGTGTAACATTTAATGATTGTCAAGAAATTAATAATATCTAAATTTAGGCAAACCTCTTCTTAAATATGCATTTTTGGACGGCTGAGTGGTTATGATTACCAAGGCTGTATTTTGCTGATTATACCGAAATAAAAAAAATGAGGCCTCTGGGCCAATCAGGAGAAAAAAAAACGTGCCGCTGGCTGAAACGGTGTACGTAAGCAGGCACATCTGCCTGCCATCACCATAAATTGCCATAGTTGGTGTGGAACATGCTAATCTTGCAAGCTAGGAGGCACCTAGCTGATCGATCTGGGAGCTATATGGATGGAACAATCAAGTATATTACAATTAAGAACTGGGGAACCTGAAACATGAAAGCTGAAGTAAGCATATCGTAGTGGATGTATAGTTAGTTTTTTTGGCCACTCGGTTTAATCTAAGTCACATCATAGATTTATATTGCATAGTTAAGAATTTCGATTTGCAATTGTCCAATTTCCTCAGCTGACTTAAAAGATTGGTACACGATTTCAAACCTGAATCCCGCTAACTATCTCTCTGTTTTTTCAGTTTCATCTGTCCATTCTCTTCCCAAACCATCTCTCCCTTTTTCAAAAGCAAATGACTGCTTCATCTCTCTATCTGAATTACAATCGTGTATTCTCCCTCAAATCCCAGCTCTCTTTGTTAGCAATAGCGACAGCCTTGGTTCTTTATTTAGGCTTGTTTACGGATTTTGTTACACCAATAGAACAAAGAATCATCGATAAAGAACTATTGACCTTAAACAGACACACAAGTTATGGTAAAGGTGCCAATCCATATAACCCTGTCATAACAGAAGAACGACTAGCTAAACATTACGAATATAAGTTGAATGCCACCTCCAAAATTCCCAAGAACATCTATCAAATGTGGAAACATGAACAATCGCATCCTGATTTCCCGTACCGTGATCTTGGTGAACGTTGGCTAAACATGAATCCAAATTATAAATATATCTTTAATACAAATGAACAATTAATTGAACAGTTGCAAGATGAATTCAGAACAACTGTTCCTGAAATTACAATGGCTTTGGAAATGCTGCCTACTCTAATTCTTAAATCGGATTTTTCAAGATACTTACTAGTGTACTTGCACGGTGGAATGTACAGTGATTTAGATACTTATCTAAGATGGCCAGTCGATAGTTGGTGGGATTCAAATAGAAACATAGGCTTTGTGTGTGGTATTGAATCGGATCCAAATCGAGAAGATTGGCAAAATTCAATGCAGAGAAGACTTCAAATGGAGCAATGGTTTTTTAAATCTCAACCTAATCATCCAATATTAAGAAAATTGATTGCAACTATAGTTAAAACTACATTCCAGGCTAGAAAAGATGAAAAGCTGAAACCTTACTATAAAGAGTTCCAAAATGTTGATCGTTGTAAGTCTGTCGATATTATGGATTGGACTGGTCCTGGTGTTTTCACTGATGTGATTTATGCTTACTTAAACTCATTACAAAATCCCACCATTATTGATATAAATCCAAAGAGAAATTGTGGTAGTAATCAATTATATGGTCCTGAGGCTGAGCCTGGAGTTGCAATATCTTGGAAACTATTTACCTGTCTTGAGGATCCAATTTTGATTGATGATGTTATGGTTCATCCTGCCAAATCATTTAGAGGTTTTGCTGGGGAGTGTGAAACTTGCTACATGAATCATAATTTCTTAGGTGCTTGGAAGAACAATGAGGATTGATATTTGATTACATTGTTTACTTCTATATATGTTATGTATATTATGTACATTTTTATTTTTTTGTTTAATTTCTAGATACGCTTTTTACTATTTATCTTTCAGCTTTTTACTATTTATCTTTCAGTGTTGTTTTTCTTTCAATGCTTTTTAAGATTTTTATATTTCTTCTGAAAATTCTCAGTTTTGCAGTATAAAAAACGTGTGAACCTTTTACCAGCTCACATTTTCAAGTTCAATCTGTGGATATTTGTTCATCACTATTTTTATTTTAACGCACTTATTATAGTTATTCATTGAATGAACTTGAACACGTGATTATGAGCCGCACATCTACACGTACATGTTGCAAATAGTTCAACAAGCATATAATAAAGCTTATATCATCTAACTTATATCCGATTCATAGAATATCGTCTGATGAACTGTTGAAGAGGTTGTTTGGGCTTAACTGTTCATACTAATAATAATATACCAATTATTTCCGCAAAACATACATATATATAGATAGAATAGAAGAAAAAGAAAAACTGTAAGATCGGCGAAAGATTCGCTTGTATTCCAAATCATAGAGTTCAGAGGTCTTTCAGATGCTACCCAAACCAAATTTATATATGTCATATCTATAGAAGTATAAATTAATATTTATGGAAGTATAAATTAAGAGATATATCGATAGTTTCCATAAAGACTCATGTAAATGTTAAATATGTACGACCTGCTTCTTTTAGAGGCTCACCAACATTAGAGCGGCGTTAAACGGGGCTTAATATGGCTAAAACCGCAGATCCCGATTCAAAAATTACACGCCCCACCAATCAGGAAGCTAATTGCTAGGCCCTGAATTTCATATATGGGAACGGTAAATAATTTATGGGCATTGAGTTTTAAAAAGAGTCCATAGCAATCTAACTATCACTTGCTTTACAGTGAACTATATGGAAATTGGATGAGGCAATAAGCAATTAGGAGTTAAGAGTTAAGAGAACTCTCAAATGTGGAATGTCCCCCTGTTGTTTCTCATACAACTGTCAGTTATCTTCTTATAAATCATTTCTCCCTTTTTTTTTCAGAAGCAAATGACTGCTTCATCTCTCTATCTGAATTACAACCATGTATTCTCCCTCAAATCCAAGCTCTCTTTGTTAGCAATAGCGACAGCCTTGGTTCTTTATTTAGGCTTGTTTACGGATTTTGTTACACCAATAGAACAAAGAATCATCGATAAAGAACTATTGACCTTAAACAGACACACAAGTTATGGTAAAGGTGCCAATCCATATAACCCTGTCATAACAGAAGAACGACTAGCTAAACATTACGAATATAAGTTGAATGCCACCTCCAAAATTCCCAAGAACATCTATCAAATGTGGAAACATGAACAATCGCATCCTGATTTCCCGTACCGTGATCTTGGTGAACGTTGGCTAAACATGAATCCAAATTATAAATATATCTTTAATACAAATGAACAATTAATTGAACAGTTGCAAGATGAATTCAGAACAACTGTTCCTGAAATTACAATGGCTTTGGAAATGCTGCCTACTCTAATTCTTAAATCGGATTTTTCAAGATACTTACTAGTGTACTTGCACGGTGGAATGTACAGTGATTTAGATACTTATCTAAGATGGCCAGTCGATAGTTGGTGGGATTCAAATAGAAACATAGGCTTTGTGTGTGGTATTGAATCGGATCCAAATCGAGAAGATTGGCAAAATTCAATGCAGAGAAGACTTCAAATGGAGCAATGGTTTTTTAAATCTCAACCTAATCATCCAATATTAAGAAAATTGATTGCAACTATAGTTAAAACTACATTCCAGGCTAGAAAAGATGAAAAGCTGAAACCTTACTATAAAGAGTTCCAAAATGTTGATCGTTGTAAGTCTGTCGATATTATGGATTGGACTGGTCCTTGTGTTTTCACTGATGTGATTTATGCTTACTTAAACTCATTACAAAATCCCACCATTATTGATATAAATCCAAAGAGAAATTGTGGTAGTAATCAATTATATGGTCCTGAGGTTGAACCTGGTGTTGCAATATCTTGGAAACTATTAACCTGTCTTGAGGATCCAATTTTGATTGATGATGTTATGGTTCATCCTGTTAAATCATTTAGAGGTTTTGCTGGGGACTGTGAAACTTGCTACATGAATCATAATTTCTTAGGTGCTTGGAAGAACAATAAGGATTGATATTTGATTATATATTTAAATATATATTGTTTCATTTCTAGTTACAGTTTTGTGTAGATGTTATTGTTTTGTTTTGATTTGTCTTTTCTGTCTTTTAATCTTGTAGCCAACTTTTAGTTTATGAAAATTCCAGTTTTTGACTATATCAAGAATATAGTTTTTCTTTGAAGTTCGGCGCGGCTCATGGACTTTCTCTCTTCACCATTTCTTATAAATAAATGATCCTCAAGGTTATAGAGTATAGAGTAAATTAAAATGCAACCAATCTTCTATTTGTAAGCCCAAAACAGTACTTTTGCTCCCCTAATTATGGGCGGGATATTATTTAGAATACACACATCAATCTCTCTCCTCGCCAGACCGAAATCAATCGCGAGCCTAAGGAGTTGATCCAATTTGATTTGGTGTGATATATATATATATATTCTTGGGTGTGATACCCCAGTTTCTTAGGGTTGTTATGGCCCTAGAAAAAGAGTTATTCCAGTCTAATGTAAAATGGGTTACCCAACTCTTCAATCATCCATTGCCCTTCGCAAATTCAGCTTGATGCTGCTATAACATACTAATTAGTTTTATGATTTTTGAATTTTTCCACTCGAATAATTGGTTTTATGAGGCTAGCATTCTATGAAGATTATTTTTTAATTGGTAGTACTGTGATACAATTAACAGTCTGACTGACGGTTTGCTTGTTAATTTGCAGGGAAGTTTATCGGATTTAATTCTGGTATTTCGGAGATACAAAATAGAAACGTAAACATTCGTCGGATATAAGATATTCTGCAGGAGCGAAATTTGGGAACCATTTCCAAGATTTCCTCTTTAAGCTCGGTTCCGGTCTCCAAAGACAGGGACATACACTAGTTGAAATTATTTCGATTGATATATAAATACTCTTACATTTTCCTTTTGACAGAAGAAGTGACTAATACATAATAATTATGTTTAATAATCAAAATCATTGCTTCTACAAACACTGCTCCTCATCAAATGGGAGCTGAACAGAAATCTTCATCAGGTACTAAAATTTCAGAAAAAGCTATCGATATAGCTGCTTTGATCAGTGATCCCGGTTATAAATTTCACGCTTTTAATAAAATCACCTGGATTACTGCTGGATTCTTATTATCAAGTGGTTGTTTTTCCCAGGTTTGGGGTTAAATTGGAATTGTCTTTTGTAGAAAATGGGTTATGATACTTGGTATCATCATTTTTGAAGCTGGTTCATTGGTTAAGGCTTTGGTCAATTCAATGGATATGCTTTTAAAAGTGCTGTTTTGAAAAGTATCCATAATACTTTTTATTTTGGGATTGGGTTATCTGCCTTGTCTTTAATCAGTTCATTATTCATGTCCAACAAGAAATTGCCAAAGCATGTAGAATAACTGATGATCCAGTAGTATTCAATGGGCATTGCTCTACATATATTTTCTAAATCCATTGCTACGTTCCAAGAAAGTTTACTTACTGTTACTTAAGCTACCTCTTTCGTCTTCAATTAGGTATATCAATACCCTTTTCCGCCATTTAACAGATACTTTCCGATGGTTCGTCTTTTTTTCCGTTTTTTACTGTTTCTGTTTTCTTTTTTGATTGTTTCTATCTTTTGTGTACGCCAGAAAGCATAAGGATAAAAGTGTCATTTGAATAGAGATGCCCATAGAATCACTCCATCTTAAGAATTTCACTATCCAGGTCCAATTTTTTCGGCTTAAAGATCTAAATGATACGAACGTGTCCCGATTGCAAATCCCAAGATTAGCAGTCCGCTCTTTCCAGATTATTCAGAGATTAATCCAGATTCCAGAGGTAATCAAAATATTCATTAAGAGCTGGATTTTGTACATAATTAATACAATATATATAGAGACAATAAAAGAAAAAGGGATGCATATATTCAAAACAACACTGCATCATCAGATTAAAAGTTATTCTTAAGGCTTTGGCATCTTCTTGTTGGACATTAACAGCGAAAAGATCAAACACAGAGCACACAAACCAAGAGCAAAATAGAAAGTATTATGAATACTCTTCAAAACAGCACTTTTAACAATATATCTATCACTTTCATTTAATGTTAACAATAGTGAAGTTTCAGTGACCAAAGTCAGCAAATTCTCTTTAGTGGAAACCTCACCAGCAATTGCCTTAACGTTGGATTTCAATGTTTCAGTATAGATGACTTGAGCTACTTCTGAAAAGACAGCGCCTAGAGCATTTCTGACAAAATTCAGGAATGCCGTAGATAATAAAAGTCCACCAGGTTCTTTTGGTGAAAGAACTTGAACACTAACTATAGCAGGTTGCAAGACAAGACCAGTACCAACACCAGCCATAATTAATAGACCAACACGACGTGAAAGTGACTCGTCAACCTTTAATAAAGTTAGTACACCTGTACCAACTACCAAGCAAACACCAGAAAGAACAGAAAAAGGTTTAATGTGCCCTGTTTTCTTCACTAAAATACCTGAGGACACACTACATAAAGTAGTTGGAATAATAATTGGGAATAAAGAAATACCAGTATGAATAGAATTGTAGCCTCTAATGACCTGGAAATAGATAGAAAGAAATTGAACAAGAACATAAAATGCAGAAAACCCAAAACTCAAGGAAAGTACAGCAGCAATTAGTTGAGGATGAATTACAATGGATTTGAGAATAATAGGCTCTGAAGAAAACCAGAAATTCCAAATAATAAATCCAATGCCTAAAACACCACTTAAAACAAAACATGAGATAACAGCAGCGGAATTCCAAGCATAATTGGTTACACCAAATGATAAAGCCAACATTATCAGTACAACAGATGAAATCGAAAGAAAGCAATCGAAGTAATCAATCTTTTTCAGTTTATACATTATTGATCCAGGAGGTGTTTTAGGATTGAAACTATACCAGAACATAGGAATAATGGCACCTCCACAGCATAAGTTAAGATAGAAGCACCATCTCCATGTGACGTAAGTATCAAAAGCACCACCAATAAGGGGTCCAATGACCGATGAGATTGCAAAAACAGCCCCAAGCAAAGCAAATATAATTGGTTTCTTGTCAATGGTAGTGACCTCAGCACAAATCATAAAAGTTAACGTTTGAATACAGGCAGCACCAATACCTTGTATAACTCTGCCACCAATAAGCATATCCATTGAATTGGCCAAAGCTGTAACCAATGAACCAGCTTCAAAAATGATGATACCAACTATCATAACCCATTTTCTACCAAAGACAATTCCAATTTTACCCCAAACCTGGGAAAAACAACCACTTGATAATAAGAATCCAGCAGTAATCCAGGTGATTTTAGTAAAAGCGTGAAATCTATTAGCGAGATCACTGATCAAAGCAGCTGTGATGGTGGTATCTAATGCAACTAAGAAAAGACAGAGCATAGTTGAAGCAATACACATAATTAATTTAGGACCATGTAGAATTTGCTCATCTCTTGTGGTTCCGTCACCAGCATCACCTTCAATAAAATCCTTTGGAGAAGTTTTGGCATTACCTTTGCTTTCGATATCGTTAGATCTATTTGAATCCGTAGAGCCCGATAAAGGGTTTTGTTCAGCTTCCATTTTAAAAGAAGCGATGTTTGTAGAAGTGGACATTTTGATTAACTTTTGCTAATGATTATTAAACAGAATCTTTACTTATTATCCAACAGTCATTTTTTTATCTAGAGAGGCGAAGTTAAAGGTTTTTATACATATTTTCAAATCGTTTCAAAAGCCTTTTGTAAGTTGGTGTGTCCTTTACATTTTCATTATCTTGTTGTATTGGAAGTGAGACTCGGCCGGAAGCTCTGATATCTCGGGCCCGCTCCAAAATAGGAAGGCACCGAAGGTGCAATTCCAGACTAGAAAGGACAGTGAAAAGAATTAGACAAACGGATAGGCTATGTTTATATATAGGGTTTTCTGCCAATTTATTAAGAAACAGTCAATATAACGGTATCTCGGAAAAGGTTCAATCAGTTGAGGAACGTAACAACTTGAAACACTAATCAGAGAGTATGGGAGAGAAATCTTGAAATCATGATCTCAGAATATCACGTGACTAATATCACATGAATACTCACTTAAATATCAATATTTGAGGCATTTGCGGGACTCCCATAAGTGTCATAGTCTCGCTATACTATACTATCACTTAAGAGCAAGTAGCAAGAATGTATCACATAGCTGTTGGCTGTATTTATGACTACAGATATTAGGTATTGAATGATAGTCATTAATATATCTACTTAAATTGATTGGTTCTCACAAAAACACAAAAAGCATTTGCTCGAAATATATACATAAAGAAATAACAGGAAAGAGGTACGTAGGTATTGAAAAAGAATAATGTACACTGAATACTATTGGATCATCAGTTATTCTACATGCTTTGGCAATTTCTTGTTGGACATGAATAATGAACTGATCAAAGACAAGGCAGATAACCCAATAACAAAATAAAAAGTACTATGAATACTTTTCACAACAGCAAACACCTGTGTAGAATTATTGTTACTGCCATTTCTTTCGATATTATTAGGACTATCTGATGTTGTACTTGATGAAGATTTCTGTTCAGTTTCCATTTGATGAGGAGCATTCATAGAAGTATTCATTCTAATTTTTTCTAAAGACAATGATTAAACAGAATCATTATCCATTAGTCTTTTTGCCTCTTATTCTTCTTCCAAGAGCAGAACAGGAGAATATAAGAATTTATATATTCATCAAGATGATCTGGTAACGCTTGGATTTTGACCTCGGTCCAAAAAGGGCACTCAGCCGTGTGGGTCCGAGCCCAAACCGGATGCTGGCCCGTTTTTTGATGCTAGTTAGCACAATACACGTACCCCTTTACTTCAGGGTCCAAATCCAAAATATATGACTTCCTCAGAATAAGAGATCTTCTCTCTCGATTATTGTTCTTTTGGACTTAAATTGACGGGATGAATTAGATGGAGACTGCGAAGAACAAAATGAGTACAGAATATGAGTATGGATAAACAAATGCTAATTAAATAATAACAAAGAAATCTAAATGTGAATAACTTTAACAATTGAAATCAAGATATATTTCATAAAATAATAATAAATAAAAAGCTAGTGATTAAAGAGAAAAATACATCAAACAAAATCAACAAAAGCAAAGCAAAAGCCATTATAATAAAGTTAGACTAAACTTGATTATTAGAATTAACACGGCCAATACTACCGGTTGCACTTTCAATAACATGAGAATTAATTTCTCTGATGAAATACTTATGATTCTTACCACCGGCAACAACAACTTGAGAAGAAGGATGAGAAGTGGTTGAAGGTGAAGCGACAGATTCATCAATGTTAAATCCAGGAATATCATCATCAATTGAATTCAGAGACGTTTGAGAAACACCATTACCACCAGAAAGATAAGGAGATAACAAAGGCGATAGCATTTCATCATGTGCTATAGCTTCATCAATGGCTTCTTTAACTGCAGTTTGTGCGGTTTCTTCTTCATCTTCTAATGATGTGAAAATGAACGAAGAGAAGATTAAAATGATTCCTAGATAATACCAAATTGAAGTATTTACATCTTTATAAAAGATCGAATCACAAATCATACTGACTGGTATGGCAGTTGATAAAGATAATGAAGTCAATAAAGGAGATGTTAATAATGATGCAATAGAAGCACAGTAATCAGAAATTGCATTTAAAGTACCACTAATTAAAATGAATAATAAAACTGTTTTTGATTCAGGCAATGATAATGGTTCAATGCCCACAAGTTGCGCCAAAAGTAAGATTGGAAATAACAAAGTCAGAGTATTAAACCCAAGAAGACCATAAACTATACTATCGTCTTCATCATTCGTTTCTTCACCCAGTTTGAGTCTAAGTAAAACTAAGAAGCCTGAATAAGCACAAGCGCTAATTAATGCCATCAGGTCACCAAATTCAGTAGCCCCTATCTGTGAAATGGTTTCTAAAATAGATTCATTTTTGTCAGAGTCGCTAATAGTAATTAATAAAATACCACTAATACTGATTATAATAGAAATGACTTTCAACAATGTAATTCTCTCAACTTTAAAAATGGAACCTATAATCAAAGTAAATAAAGAAGAAGTGGTAGCTAAAATAGTTTGATTTGAGGCACTTGTAAATCTCAATGCAGTGGTGCCTAAAGAACAACTTAAAAAATACAAGAAAGCACCTTGAAAAGCGACGATAAACATTTGTCTAATAGACAGTTGAACATCTGGAGTGTCTATTATAATTTCATCATCATCATCTTTTGAAGTGTCATCATTGTCAACTGAACCATAAGACAAATATTCGGGACTAGACGGGATCTCACTAGTGAATAACAACTTCATAGTTGACTTTTTAACAAATTTAAAAAATCGTTTCATACCAAACAACATGAAAAACGATCCATTAATATAAGCACAGAACAAAGGATGTTCATAATCGCCATCTTTCATTATATTATTAGTTAGTTGGAGAGCTATAACCCATGTTACAACAACCATAAATAAATAAAATAGACCTTTTATATATTTTTTCCTTTCTTCACTTTTGATTATATCAACTACTTCAACAACAACCTGTTCATCGGTTAATTCTATAACTTCACCTTGATCTAAATCGCTGATGGTTGTTCCGCCAAGCGATGATTTAACCATATTTGTTGCTTTATGAAAAGGTGACAACGGACTTCTTGAAGTTGAAACATGAGATAAGGTTTTGCTCAAAAGATGTTTGTGATGTGGATTATGATTAACTGGTGATTTCAATAAAATGACAGGAGATCTTAGTAATGATCTGGGTGATTGTGCAGTTGAGTTTTGTGACTTCGGAGACGATATACTTGCCATGATTGTGGATGAATTGTATAGGTTTACAAAACGGTAGTCCTGGTAAAACGTGAATCTTATTTGGAAACTTGAAAGGAGGTTGGCTGCTTTTAGAAAATCCTTGATAGTTTTATTTGAGATTTGATAAGCAGAAGTTGGAGACAGCACAACACACACACAATGAATAAAAGGTTAGTTTATGTAAGTTGTAATACACAGCTGAATAAATCTGCTATATCTTTCTATACGATAATGTGCAATGGATGTATGTAGGATGTTAAGAACAAAGGCAAACGGGCAGAAACAGTTGATTGTTTGGTGAAACTCAAGAACTAAAAATGTTTTGATTTGAATTTTGGAGCTGCGATAAGAAACTTGAGAAACGGAATAGTTTGGCTGTTTTGGGTGAGTCAGGCGATAAGCGATGGTTTAGGCGATCAGGGAGTGTTTGCTGTCAGTGATATTGTCTGAACCATCAGCAGATACCTTAATCAGTGTTAGGTTGTGAGTTGGAACTGTAAGCAGGGTCAGTAGTCAGGTTCAAGAAGGGTTGTTCTTAGAACTTCCTGTTTGGGTCAGTTATCCGCTAGCCTTGAGCTCCTGTTCACACCCATGGGGGATCATATAAAAAAACTTGAAAGTTGTAGTTCATTCTCTCGAATAATCAATCCGAAGTTAATTACCATAAGATCAACAGAATCTCAGGCTCGTCAAGTAATCTCGTGCTTCACTTCCGGCCTTCGAAGTTCGTAGGAAACCCATACTAAGTATTAAGCGACGAAAGCGGAAGTTTAACACCATGTTATTTTTTGGTACTTAAAGACCACTCCTTCCGATCTATTCTACGCTCTACCATCATCTTTCTCGTTATCGATAGAGCTACCAACTCAATTGTACGTCATGTCTTTAGGAAAATCAGTTAAGCTAAATAACGGAACCTTGATCCCATTTATGGGTTTGGGAACCTGGGAAATTCTAAGCAATTGCCCAAATCTAGTTCAAGAATCATTAAATAGAGGTTATAGATTAATTGATACTGCCTCATTGTACGGGAATGAAAAAGAATGTGGTCAAGGTATAATGCAATGGCTTGATGCTGACCCATCCCATAAACGTGAAGATGTTTATTATATTACAAAACTATGGCATCACGAGCATGGTTATGATCAAGCCAAAGCTGCTATTAGGAGATGTCTGGATAAAGTTAAAGGATTGGGATACATTGATTTATTATTGATCCACTCGCCATGTGAGGGCCCAACTAAAAGATTAGAAACTTGGAAAGCAATGCAAGAAGCAGTTGATGAAGGTATTGTTAAATCAATCGGTGTTTCGAATTATGGTCAAAAGCATATTGAGCAATTGTTATCCTGGCCTGGCTTGACCATCAAGCCTGTTGTTAATGAAATTGAGGTTCATCCATGGTGTATGAGACAAGAGTTGTGTGATTTTTGTAAATCTAAAGGTATTAATGTTATTGCGTTTGCTCCATTATCCCATGCTTCTAGATTGAGAGATTCCTCGGTTACCGAAATTGCCAAAGCACATAATGTTTCGACAGCTCAAGTCTTAATTAGATGGAATTTACAAAAAGGCTATATTCCAATTCCAAAAACTAAGACTATTAGTAGGCTGTCTCAAAATTTGGATGTTTTGAGTTTTGAATTATCTGGATCCGAAGTTAAGAAGTTAGAACATCCTAATGTTCACGATCCTTCTGATTGGGAAGTTACTACTGTTGCTTGAATAAATTGTCTATATTTTTTAAAAGCAGGTTCTTTTCACTGTTGCTATTGTTTCTGAGATTTGAATTATATTTACACTTGTCTTTTATTGTTTTTCTTGTTTTTTGATTGTTCTTCCTGAAATGTTTACACTTTTCACTTTTACTATTCTATAGTTGAGCTATTATTATTCGGAGTCTATACTGTAAAATATGAAAACTTGGCAGTTTTAACCAAATCTGCTGACCCGACTATCGACCCAACCGCAAAGCCTCTCACCTTTTTTTTTGTCTTCAAAACGAAATTTTTCGATCATTTCAACTACCAACTAGTGAAATATGCCAGACAAACATCAACACAATAAATAAAAAAAACATGTCCTCAGAAGAAGAAGATTTTTCACTAGAAGGTGGTTTATTTGAGGAGCCAGAGGGCTTTTTACCAGAAAGACCAAAAGCGCATTTTGCTCATTATGACAGATTAACACCTATTTCACCAACAGCTCATCCAGAAATTACCAAGATCGATTTAAGATTAGTTGGTAAATCCCCCCTTTGGGGCCATTTGCTATGGAATGCAGGTAAATACACAGGACATCATATTGAAAAACATCCTGAAGATATTAAAGATAAAAAAGTTGTTGAATTTGGTGCTGCTTCTGCTTTGCCTTCTTTATTGTGCTCTTTAAACGGTGCTTCCAAAGTCGTTTCTACAGACTATCCTGATAATGAATTACTAGAGAATATTCAATATAATCTTGATCATTTAGGATATGAAAAGGCTCATGATATAGTCAAAGTTGAGGGGTTCATATGGGGTCATCCAACAGATGGTATTAAGAAAGAATTAGGTGGCGATGGATATGCAGACTTTATAATCATGAGTGATTTGGTTTTCAACCACAGTGAGAATCATGCGTTACTTCAATCCTGTAAAGAATTGATCAAACCTTTGCAAGAAAAGAACGCTAAAAGAACGGGAGGTAAATGTCTAGTAGTGTTTTCACCTCATAGACCCGAAAAGAAGATGGTTGATAACGACTTCAAGTTTTTCGGTGACGCCGATGACCTGTTTGGGTTTGATGTTCAGTCTGTGGAGATGGTGCACTGGGACCACCCGATGTTCCCTGAAGATCCCCTAGAAACAGAAGAGATCCGTAAACGTGTATACTGTTATATACTCCATCCTACCTGGTAAATAGACAGATAGTAGATTGGCCAATGGCTTACGTACGCGACACGTCAAATTCAGAATGGCTGGTTCGCACGCAGGAGGGCTGGTTTGAAGTTTCAGGTCAAAGTTCCCACACCTGCTATATATGCTGCCAGAATCTCCTTTTCTGCAGGAAACCCTGATTTGTCCAGATCAAGGCCATTCCACTTTTCTAATATACCATACAGCCGTCACGTTTGACCTCCATTCACACATCTCATAACAGTTGATCAAAAGAAGAACCGCACACGCTTTTGTTTCAATAACTGAATATAATATACCATCAAATTCTTTAACTTATTTAAAAAGCAACTTTTCTTTGGAATAGCATATACTCATAGACATTTCATAATTTACAATCAACAATTAAAAATAACCAAAAAACAGTTACACCATGAACTCTCCTGAACAGAATAAGCAACCATCAACACCACCTTTGGAGTCAAATCCACTATTTTCACCTCCTCCTTCAACTCATAAACGGCTTCTAAAAACTCCAAAATTACATTCACCTAAAGCATTAAGACATACTCATCATCATCATGGTACTGCCACTCCTAGAACACCTCACCATCAAATCAGGGGAAAGAAAAATTTGTTTACTACACCTACTCACTCCACTACCGCGTCGCTTCAACAATTACAAACTCCTGAACTAACTCCGAGAGTTCAACGTCGTAAAGAGTTATCAGAAGCAATAACATTCAAATCATCCCATCATAGAACTCTTACTTCAGGGTCGTCTACTGGAACTGGCCTTTCAGGTTCAATTTTATTTCCGCTGGCCCATTCTACCATAGGTTCTGGTAGAAGGTCATTTAATTCAAATTCTGCAAACAGTAAATTGAGTTTAGATTCATTTAAACTAGATCTGAAGAAATCAAAGTTGATAGATTTGGAAGAAGATTTAAATTCAACATCAAGTGGCGATGAAAGCTGTTCAGATAATGAAAAGTTACAACGGGTAACAAAAAAATTAGATTTTGGTGAGACTGCTTTAACTATCGAAGAAGAAGAATTAGAGGTTCCTAGTACCCCAACACATCAAGTTCTAACGGATGATAAAGTTTACCAATTAGGTGTTCAAGAGATTCCTCTTGTCAAAGAAAAAGAAGTTGTTGAATTCATTGTTAAAAGAAAAGAATTAGTGAATCCATTTATTGATGACGGTAAGACGGTCGCTAGAAGTAAAGTTGGTATTGATTCATCCAGATTTGATCATGAGATGGAATTCATTAACTTTAAAACTGGTGAGAGAATAGTGAAACCTTTAACTGATTTCCAAAAGTCAATCAAACCTAAGATTTTAGACTTTGCTAATATTCCTATTGAAGAAGCTGATACTCCAGAAACGCCGAGTACTCCAACAAATGAAGTTAAAGTGAATCCCTTAAATATTAAGTCTTTGAAATCTAGTGATTTAATTCAAGATGACGAAATAATTAAAAAGTCAAAGCCAACTAATCCCTTTTTCTTAACTTCTAGTGCTAGAAGAAAAGTGGATTTCGAAAAACACTTACAACAATCACATCATAATGACTCTAAGCTGAACACATCTATTGAATACATTAGCAGTAGAGGTAAGAAAGTTAGAGCTGATATGGATGAAGAACAAATTGAAATTAAGCCAAAAAAGTTAAATTTTGATGATTGTTAACTAGCTAGTCTAAATTATTTCAACATATACATAAATATTATACCAAAACTACGATAGTTGGATAAAATAGGATAACAGGTAGGTAAAATTGAGATCAACATGGATATTGATTATGTATGTGAAATTTTAGCTGAATCTTCTGTTCCTTTCTCCGCTATGTATTTACGCTAACTTACGAATTTTATACCATCGACATGAAGGGATTACAAGCTATAACAATTTTCCGCTAACGGTCTTATATACAACTCTTCCCTATTTATTAATGCATTTATATACGTGTACACCAGTTTAGCAAATATGCTTTCCTTTGCCAAAGGAATGATCATGGCTGATCATCTATCATCCATCACGCATGCCATATACGTATATTATATGTTTCTGATTTGGCAATTAAAAAAATGAACGTAGATTGTAAGAATTTCAGCGTAATCATATAATCCATGATTTGATTTAATTGAACTTAAGGGTTTTGTTGAATCAGCCGCACAAATAACACATTAACAGAGGTTTATGATGAAGTATCCGAACTAGACAGAAGACCAATACGAGAAGATCAGTAGCCTGGGACTATGAAGGATCGACAATTCAACAAATCAGAAGTCACAACAATAGTGGTTAATGTGAAGATGAGAAAATAAGCAAGTAAACCAGAGCAGAATAGAGTATGGATATTGACTAGTCAAGAACAAGGAATGCGTTAGTAAAATGTTCTATGTGTGTTGAATAGGTGGTTGACGTAATTTGTGATTGAAGAAGTACCTTTGAATGAGTATTCGAGGAAATGGGTAAACGCTTTCTTTGAGACAGAAGAGAAGTTGAAAAGCAGTAGAGTGGAGAAGTGGTGAAATGTAAAGAAATAGAGAATGAAGTGGTTGCGGATCTAACCTTGTCTTCCTAGAGGCTTCATGCTACCCATGCTGCCATATGAGAATTATTCCTTTATCCAAGTTGTTCGAGTATGGCGATTCATACGCATGCTAGAAAAAAATGGGCATGGAGTTAAATTTAATCTAGTCAATTCTCAGTACTCCTCTAGGTAAAATAAAGATAGATAGGTTAGAAACTCTGGTTCAAAAACTGAGAAGCTCAAGGGAAGAAAGATCCAATAACCTTTCCGCGTATATAGTTTAGTACAATCCCTTTTATTGCATTTTTCACTCTACACATTGAAGCTTTTATACTCCTTGTTTAATTTTTAAACTTAATTCTAAACTGTTAAAATATAAGTACAATACAACTTTAATCAAGTAATGACTAGAAAGAAAAGTAAGATTGGAGAAGCTGCTGGCGGGGTCTAAATAGACCAGCGCATCGATCGTCTCTAAACCTTTGCTTTCGCGTCGCCGATTTTTCAATTAATCAAAATTTATTTGGTTTTGGCATACCAACTATTTTCTTTATATAATACTGCACTTGATGCTTAAATTCTACCTTTTCACGAAACAACATATACCATTTACCAAATCAAATAAAAAACAATATGAGTAGATTTGAATTGTATTCTCCCGAAGGAATAAGAATAGATGGGCGTAGAGCCAATGAACTACGTTCCTTCAACTGTAACATTAACACTCATCCAAATGCATCAGATGGTTCATCATTTGTGCAGCAAGGTAATTCAAAAGTTTTATGTCTAGTTAAAGGTCCAATGGACCCAACTTATTCAACCTCAAGAGGTGGTTCAAATGCATCGAATGATGGCCCTGCGTTAAATATAACTATCAATTATCCACCATTTGCAAATAACGATAGAAGAAAGAAAGTTAAAAATGATAGAAGATTAACTGAGCTATCAATTATTTTGACTAAATGTTTCTTAAAAACAATTATTTTGAAAAATTATCCAAGAACTGTTATAGATATTCAAGTTACGGTTATGTCCTTTGATGGTGGTTTGTTGTCAACTTGTTGTAATGCTATAACCTTGGCTTTGATTGATGCTGGTATTGCATTGTATGATTATGTCACAGCCGTCACTATTGGTTTATATGATCAAATTGCTTTGTTGGATTTAAATACGTTAGAGGAAAATGACTTGAGTTTTATTACAATTGGTATAGTTGGAGATTCTGATAAATTAAATTTAGTTTTATGTGAAGATAAATTACCTTTAGATAAATTAGAAAGATTAATAAGTTTGGGCATTCAAGGTTGTCATAGACTAAAAGAATTGATGGATGAAAAAGTGAGGGAAGTCGGCCGCGATTTACTGAACAAAAAACAGTAGTAATGTATTTTCTTTTCTTTGCTTTTATTACATATTTATTGTATGTTTGTACAATGATAATTTAATTAGATTAGATTAAGTACGAAGATAAGGTCATTTCAATATTAATATGCGATTGGTAGAGGTAACCTGCATGAAAAAAAAAGTACACAATATGTTTGAAAAAACAATAAAAAGACGATAATATTTACTAAAAACACTAAATAGAACAAATATAATTTTAAACGAGAAAAGAAAGGATAACGAATGAAAGTAAAAAGCTTAAAAATGCAACTTGTTCTTGAGGATCTTCCCTAACTTGGTAGACTTTTTTCTGGTAGTAGATGGCCTTCTATTGAATGAAGGGGTTGGCAGATTACTAGTTAAATTATTAGTCAAATTGTTTGTGAGTGAACTTATAGTTAGATGAGGGCCGCTTGATGAACTTGGGGCATTTCTAAATGCATTAGCAGCATTTGGTCCTAATTGAATATCATCAGCCAAAGATGAATGTGATCTCATTGCTTGCTTTAAAAATGCAGCTAAATTAGTGTCGTAGTGTAATAGTTCTTCTCTTGCAGAACGTAATCTTTCAATTCTCTTCTCAGGTGTTGGCAACGATAAAATCTTATTAATATCAACAACTGGCATCTTTGAAAGGTCTAATTTAACATTAATAACTTCAGTCGATGCTGATGATTGCGAGACTTTTCTAGCTTGAGGTTCAGGAATATTAGAAACATTAGAAGTATCCATGAAGGAGGAATCGTTAGCTGTAGTATCAGTTATAATACTAGTATTTAATTCATCATTTTCCGGTAAGGAATCCAAATGTCTTGGTGCATTATACGTAGCAGGAAAATCTTGTGACGGTGAGGTATGAGAACCTGCTTTTTGTGATGGCTGTGAGCTGTATTTTGAAGAAGAAAGTGTTTGAACTTCAGAAAGTGTATTAACAGAGTGATCCTTTTCAGTCGTGGTAGATGTGGTGGTATTACTATTTGGACCAGTTGCGGAAGTGTTAATGCTAAATGCTCTATTCGAATTAACAAATTGGTCTCTCATATCTTTACTATGATTGAAAATATCAGAAGAAGCGTCATCCTCATGTTGAATAGCTGAAAAGTTTCCGGTGGATAATGAACCTGTTGATGAATTACCACCTTTAGTAATAGATCTATCGTCATCATGAGGCACAAATGAATAATTATCATCATCTTTATCCCAAGAATTAACATCACTCTCTTCATCATTTTCTTCGTCATCTTCATCACTTGCGTAAGCTTTCCAACCTCCATCATCATCAGATTCAGTTTCTGTATCATCTAAGAAAGTGTTGATTGAACCAGCATCAGTGATAGATTTCTTTTTTGGTTTCGGATGATAATACTGTTCATAATCTTCTTCAGTAGTTTCATTTCTCCAATCATGATTATCCTCATCATCATCTTCCTCATCCGCGTCTTGAGTTGTTGCTTTAATTGGTATTGTTGTTGCAACTGGAGAAGCAGTAACGGCAGCAGTAGGTAGTCCAGTTTCCTCTTTTTGATCAGCAGGTTCACTTGTAGCTATCTCAATATATTTTTGCGCTTCCGTTAACCAATCATTATCACTTTCAACAGCAGAATCGTTTATTCTCCAAGAATTAGGCGACACATCGTCGCTATGCTCGTCTTTCCAGGTAGGTGAAGCAATGTTTGGAGTTTTCAGAAGTGTGTCTTGATGTTGTTTCTTAGGAGTTGAATCCGGTGAACCAACATTTGGAGTTTCCAGTAGCGGATTCTGCTGTTGTTTCTTAGAAGTGGAATCTTTATCAGAAGAGCTTGCATCCCAACTGTTCAATATATCATCAGCATCATAAGATTCATCTTTTGAATGCCAAGATGCACGCCTAACTTGATTTGGTGATATCAGGGGGTCCTTGTTATAAATAACATCAGGAGAAGGTGATGAGACGGTGTTATTGTTATTTTTGTTATCTGTCTCGTCGCAATCAGTGGTGGTAGCTTTCCAGATTGATATATCAATAGGAGAAGGAGGAGAACCCGTAACACATTTGGATTCAGGAACTTCTTTAGGTGTTTCTGGAATAACGTCAATTGTTCTAGCCTTGACAGATGGTCCATCGATAGTTGGGTTGGGCGATTCAGTAGGAAGAGATCTCCAACCTAGTCCATCATTATCATCTAATTCTTTACCGTGAGCAACTTCAGGACTTTTCAGAGTGGAAGGTTCAGGAACTTTGGATTTAGGAGTACTACAAGAAATTGATTTGGCGTTCGAATCAGTTGAAGCAATTGATTGTTGTTCTGGTCTAGCGTCCCAAGCACGACCTAAATATTCGTCTTCATCATCAGAATCAGAATCAGAATTTGGAAGCCAACTTATAGGTCTTTCATCAGTTTTAGGACCGGAAACTAGCACCTGAGTTGTTAGAGGAGTCTTAGATTCTAATATTTGGGAAACACGTCTTGAATTTTGACCTCCAAGTTTTAAACCTTCAGTTGGCGTAGCAGCACTAACTGAGCTAGATGGCTCTTGAGAAATGTGTAAACCATCAGTATCAGTTCTCAAGTGTAACTTACTATCTTCATCTTCACTATAACCTTCAATACGCCAATCACCGGCAATTGGTTTAGATTTGTTTTTAATTTGATCTTCATCGCTTGAAGAAGCTTCACGGCTGTAATCATCAATAATACTAGCAGACAAATTACCACTATCATTGTCGTCACCATCATCTCTATGGCTCATTTCAAGAGCTAGTATATCTAAGGATTGGGATAGTTCGTCAATGGAACCTCTAGCATCAGCATGTTCGGTAGTACGAATTGAACCTAATCTTGAATCTATTTTCTGTATCAATTGATCAGCTTTCTCAGAAGATAAAGAGACCGTTCTCGGATTAGAAGAATTACCATCAGAAGCAGCTCGAATTATAGGTGAGTTTGCTGCACCCTTCAGACTTCCTAGACTGTCTCTCTTACTATAATTTAAAGGTTTATCAATTGGCTTTACAGGGGATGTTTGAGGAGGTACAGAAATTGAAGGATTGAGAGGTTTTCTATTTAGAGGAGTTGTAGTAGAAGAGACATTGTTTTGTTTCTGTGTTGAGATATGTAGTGGTTGCTGTTTTGGTTCATCATCAGAGTCAGAGGAGCTGTAAGCGTCAGACGACTCCGAGTCTGAATAAGTGAAAAGATCGTATCTGTTGGAAGTGGACATGAGTACGTGTTTGATTTAGAAATCTTCCGGGCAAAATATTGGACAGCGGCAATGACACAAGTTAGAGCAAGAATCAGAAAAGGAGATTGTGGTATGCCTTAGAAGTTTTCTCTGGAAACGTGTAAAAAGTTGGGATAGTTGGGAGTGTCATGCGGATAACTTGAAGTCGTTCCTATGCCCTGTTTAAAAGTAAATGTTTACATGACATGATGGCACGTGAACTTGATTGGCAGACGGGTCTCGAATCTCGATCCACTTAAGTGAAAGTTTTTCTTGGTTTCCACTTTCTGTAGTGCATTCTTCTTTCAGCTTTCAGTCTTCCCAGGAGATGTGCCACTACTAGGTCCTGGGACTAAGCGACAGTGACAGTTACTCAGGAGAGTAAGGGTCTCAGAATGTTTATCTGTGACTTCATGTTATCGTCTTTGTTCTAGTGCCGACGACACTGAGTTAAAACTTAGGAACACTTACAGAATCCAAATGATGATCGAATTTTGTCTTTACTTATCTACATTATCTGAAAATTTAAATTGAAGAGAAACAAAATATATCTGACATGTATATTCTACAAGTTCTTATTAACTCGGTGTCGATTCTCCAAAGTAGTCAGCTTAAAACCTATCATTAACATATACAACAAAAACGATCAAAATCAACCTGTCCTCGTAAACTATTCTTCACCAGCAGGAATTTCATCTTTCAAGACTTGTAATAATTTAACTTTAATTTCTGTAGATTCGTCACCTCTTAAAACATCACTTGCGAACGTAACATCACAATCTAATTGAACCATTTCCAGGGCACCCTTTAAAACTCCACATAGAATGTTGGAATACCATAGTTCTTTAGATGCCTTACCATCATCAGGCAATTCAACGAAATCACTTAATGGATTTTCGTTGAATGATAGATTGAAGGACTTATAATCATTTGACCACGATGTTATACTTGGAGAAATATTTAGAAATGTTTTAAATCCAAGTTTTGAAACGATTTCAGCAGTATCTTGGAAGTTTGTACATCTTGATAATTGTGTCTTTTGTAAAAATTCATCAATTAATCTGATACCTATATTATAACCCATTTTAAATAGTTGAGAGTTGACTTCCGAATAATTAAAATTGAAATCCCTACATAGTTGTGAAACTATCGAGCCGTATGTTAGCGTGAATAATTCAGAGTTCACCTTTTCAACTTTGTTTTTCCAGATATCATCTCCCTGTTGTTTAATTTGTTTAGACATTTTATTAGTATGTTGTTGTGTTGTCCTTTAGTTAGGTAGGCTCTAAGTGAATAAGATGGAGCTTTCAATGAGCTAAATAAAATTCCAAGAATTAGACTGTAATGATAATTTGTTTAATATTAAAATATTATCTTGATAGGACCAGTTTCAATGAGCAATAAGAATTCTAAGTTAAATCATCTTCCTTCGTTGATCCAAATCAAAAGATATGTAAAAAGACGAGAATCGCGCTAGGCGCAGTATGTGGCGCAATAAGTTGCTAGTTGTAACTCTGATTACCATACATTTAGTTTGTATAGAGCGAGTATTAGAACTATGAAAAAAAAATTTCACAAATATTTAAGAGAAGGCAGGTAAGAGTTTTTGATTCGATTTGGTTAAGCGGTGTAACATAAATCCGGTACTAGGTTATTCAAAGATGGCAGAACATGTTCCAGCATGGAAGAGACTTGGTCTTAAAGTGAAAGAAACTCTTGAAGAAGAAGACAATCAAATTTTAAGTATCACACATTTAGATTCTGATAAGTTAACTTCAAAGCAAGTGAAGAAAGTGAAAAAGAGACAGCGTGAAGAGGAATCAACTACTGAAAAGAAAAATTCAAAGAAAGAAAAGTCCAAGAAGCCAGCTAAAAGAAAGAAACTACCCAAAAATGAAAGACCACCTCCACCTGAAAAAGATCAATTGGTTTACTTAAAACAATTCAGTTTAGATCGTGATAACTGGAAATTCTCTAAACAAAAACAAAACTGGATCTTGAAAAATATTGAACATATTGGTGATGAATATGAACAATATTTAATGCATTACTTAAAAGATTTGCAAGGTGGTTCTAGGGATAGACTGATTGGTGATATGGAAAAGGTGATACATCTATGGAATGAATGTACCATTGAAGCTGAAAGAAAGCTAAAAGAAAAGATGAAACAAGCTGCTGAAGATGAAGATGAAGATAAAAGTGAGGAGGCTGAAGGTAAAGATAAAAATGATGAAGCTGAAGGTAAGGATGAAAAGGCCAAAGAGGATGAAAAGAAGCCTCCTAGCTATGATTACGTTATTAGGGCCAGAAAAGTGTATAAGAATTTATCCGGCAAGAATATCTTTTTGCATACTATCGATTCTGAAGAAGATAATTCTACTTCCAATGTGATACTGGAGGAAGTTGAAGTTACAGAGTATGTGGAAGACCAAGACCTTAAATAGAATTTTAGAGACTATAAATAAGATAAAAGTATTAAATATAAAGGCAATAGAGAGCGAGGAATGCTGTCACTACACGACGCGGCAATCGACGCGGCAATCGAAGCAGAGAAGCAGAAGCAGAGCACACCCAGAGCAGTAGTGGCTGCTCACTGCAAGGTAAAGACATATATATTAAGAGAAACGTCACAATCATACAGTAGGCTCCTTTACCTCTACCACCCTGGGACTATCAAGAACCACAGCTATGGGTTTTACTAAGCTTTTCAGTAGCTTATCTCACTCGAGCAAGTACTCAGACTCCAATCTTCCCTCCACCTCTTCGTCGTCGACTAGTCTGCAAAATCATACTCACTCTGTCTTGGACAAGTACCACACTCTAAACATCAACAAATCAAAGCCAGATGCTCCAATACGGATTACAATTAAGATAGAATCACCTCCTTTGACTTTATTTGGACCTCCTAATGAATCTTCTGGTGGTCTATTCAGTGGTGCTTTGGTGCTGGATGTTTTACCATCTCAATCTACCTCCTTATCCCAAAATTCACAGCAAAAGCAAAAGCAAAAGCAAAAGCAAAATCAAAAGCAAAAGCTTCACCATTTGGAAGAGAGTAGAAGTTTAGAAGCTTTGAGATCAACTATGTCTATATCAACTCTAACTCCTGAGCAGTTAACTCAGGATTATGTTCAAATTAGAAAAGTTGAAATTGCTCTAATTCAAATCGTTCAATATGGTAAGCCTTTCACAACTAATTCAAATACTCTTTGTAATTGTGCTAAATGTCGAACTAAGGTTACGGAATTGGCAAGATGGGATGTCTTAGAAAGACCCACCGGATTTGCTAAAGGTACTAACCATGGGTATCCTTTTTCCCACTTAATTCCTGGCAGTTTACCTCCAACTTCAATCTTATCAAACAGTACAACTTCAATTAAATACGAACTAGTCTGTATTGTGGATTATGTTGATAAATATGATAAGAAAGATACAATCAATTTAGCTCTACCTATTATGATACGTAGATCAATTTTGAGAGGCCCTGATAGAAATTCATTAAGAGTCTTCCCTCCAACAAGTGTTACTTCAACTGCTGTTATTCCAAACGTTGCATACCCCAAAGCCACTTTTCCTGTTGAAATCAGAATGGATAATGTTTCTAACGCTGATAGAAGATGGCGTATGCGTAAGTTGAATTGGAGAATAGAAGAAAGTTGTAAAGTTATGATTCATCATTGTGATGACCATAAAGTTAAGTTTGATAGCACAGTTGCACTGTTAGAAAGATCCCAAAAGGGAAGAAAGGTGGCTAAAAACAGTAACGGTCCTAATAATCCTTCAACTAATTATTTCTTTGATTCAAATATCAGAAGGCAAATGCAACAAACTCAACAAGAACAAAGGCAAAACATGATTACTATACCTACTGAAACCAATGAATTTACAGGTGAACAACAATTGCCTGCTGATTTGTCGACATTTGCTTCAAATTGGTCTGTTGGGGTCGCAGAGCAAAGATCTCAGCAAGCTCAAGCTCCAGTCCAGCAGCAACAATCAAATGCTGGTAGTTTATTACCTCAGCCTTCATCGCAATCAATTGAACCAATTTCTTCTTCAGTTGATGAGATCGTTTTACAAGATTCTAGTGACACCCCAAAAGATTTTTTTATTGAAGAGATTAAAACTATATGTTCTGGTGATTTAAAATCAGGTTGGAAATCTGATTTTTCTGGTAAAGGTAGAATTGAAACTGTTGCTGAAATTTCAATTATGAATCTAGTTACAACTGGACTAAATACAAATATGAATAATCTGACCCTGATAAGTTCATTGAATTGTAATTCTCCAATTTTTGATACAAATTCTGAACAAAATGAAACTAACTGCTCAATTGATATAGAAGATAATGAATTAGGAATATATGTCAATCATAATTTAATTGTTGAAGTTGTGGTGGCCGAAGAGCTGGTTCAAGCTACACAAAATCATGCTCAATTAAGAAAACCTGTCCAGACACGTAGTGTTGTTTCAGGTCCACATCAAACAATAATCAGTCCTTTACATCAATCACTCACTTCTTCTTCTTCAGCTACTCAACAGCATAATGTGGCATCTCCCTCGACGGAGCCATTAAGACGTCAAAGTAATTCAACAACAGGAACAGTCAATTCTCCACCCCCAGGTCACACCGATGGTGGAACGGGTCCAGATCATGTAAATGGTAATAAATCAGACCCAAACAATCATACTGTTGGTATACCAACTGGTGTTGCTCGTGTTTTACGTATGCAATTTAAGTTAGTTATTACAGAAAGATCTGGTCTAGGTGTTGCTTGGGATGATGAAGTTCCACCAACGTATTTATCTGTTGGAGCATTTTCACCACCAACATATGCAGTTGCTACAAGTGGAGCAAATACCCCTGACTTGTTAGCAAGTAGCCGATCTGTAGTTCATTTGGATGAGAATGGAACTGCTATGGATCCAGCTGTTGCTTTAAGTAATGAATTGGATCAAGTTGTTTTAACTGAGCCAACTATGCCTCCTGTTGCCAGAGTCCGTGAAAGTAGACACAATAGTGATTCATGATAAAGAGGTTTAAGTTTACCATAGATGCTTAATGTTTACTATACTTTATTTTATATTGTTTTTTTTTAATTGGTTTTTATTCAGAGCTTTTTTACATTATCCTTTCTAGTTCGTACGTATAATGTTATACTTTTTCTATTACTTTTGGACTTTGTTTTTTTAGTTGACCGAATTTATTTATTGTTTTCTGAACCCGTATCGCTTTAAGGGGTTACCACAACAATAGTAACAATAGCTGTCTAATATTCCCACCAGTACACCACCAAAACTGCCAAAAAGGGAAAGAAACAGCCCCGGGCGCATGCGCATGTGCAAAACGAATATTAAAGTGAATCATTTTCTCTGTAGTTGCAACACTAGCAAGGCAGGGCATCAAGCATCAACTTATTTAAAATCTGTGAACAACCATTTTCTCTCAGCAACCACTTGGATAGATTCTTTTATCTCCCAGAGTCTCAACCATCGCCATGTTACAGTCAGCTCTCGATCACTTGAACTTGAACTACCTCACGCCTCTAGCTAGCATGGAACTGAGCTCAGGCTTGAGCTTGTTCGTGGTGGAAAACCCTCTTTTTTTCCAAGTGTTGTCTTTCATCAAAAGTGCTATCATCTACACCAACTTCACCATCTCTTTGATGATCTTTGTTCCTTACTTTGCTCTAGTTGCTTGCGATTTCGTTGTCTATGTTATAAGATTGATCAATGATTCCTTCCAGTTCATGATACAGTACACCACCGAGGCGCTTTCCGGCTTGTCCACCGTTCCGTCACCAAACAGCAGCAATTCAAAGGTCAAGCAATTATAATAATTTAATTAATCTCCTATTTCACTGCATTACAACTGTCTTTATATTTAGCATGTGAAATTTATGTTTGAAAGCGATTTGTTTGATTTTTTTGCCCATATTCCTTTCTTCCTTAACGTTCCTTTCCTTCTATCTTTCCATATCTCGTGCTTTCCGATATTCTGATTTTCTCTCTCAGAGACTCTTCATTTTTACTTGTTGCTTTATATCCCGTGAGCTCCATCTATTTTACGCTTAAGTTCAATTAATTCGATTTCTTCATTGGTTATTTCGACTATATCATTCGGTTTTCATTGATATCTTTCCACAACTGCTATATTAGATATTAGCTTAATTTTTTTCTTCTCAGGTTTTTTTTTCATTTTAATTTGTAATCGCTTTTGGATTGTTTGCTTTTTCTTGCTTACTATAATTCGTTCGGAGTCTTATTAGACAAAGAGTTGAACGGTGTGTTGCCAATGTTCCTCTAAGACTCTGTCATTTATCGCTTTTCCACCTTCTTTTTTTGCTTAATTTTACATAATTTTGAATTCATTTGTTGCCTTGGTTTCCTTATGTTTTTCGTTTTATTACTATTTTAATTTTAATATGGCTATTTTCGTTTCTCTCTTAGCTAACGCCTTCAGCATTTATAGCGTTTGTTTGATCAATTACTTCTATTACACACACTTTTACATCAAGTTTATTTAATAGATAAAAATGTATAATGGATGAACATGTCCAGTTGAAAACCAGCGGGTCCAACCGGAAAACAACACATCCCCAATCCATTCTCCTTATTTAGAATAAGGAATATTGATTGTTATTGCTCCACTGTCCACACAACACGGATGATTGAAGCAGCCATGTGTTCCTTTTGGAGCATTAATTTAAGTGAAAAAAAGAAAACTCCAATAAGAAGAAGAACAGTTGCTCAGCTAGTCGACTAGTCAGCCAACTACTTTTCAGGAATGATAGATGATGAAAGCTAAACGCTGAGGTGGTCTCTGGTTACGCTGCCCTGGTGCGAAGAGGGCGCCTTGGTGATTGCTTGCCCGATAACACAATTGAGATGATTTGATCATGATGAGCTGTTTCCCACAATATACCGTAATTTCCTACACACCATAGACATACAATGAGCGAAAAAGGCACAAAAACTCCGGAAACTAAAGAAGTCAAAGATACAACAGTGAAAGTGCAAGAAACTGAAAAGGTTCCAGCTATCCCAACTTCTACTGAACAGCCACCTCCAAAACCAGCTAGACCTGTGCCTCCACAACAAAAAATCATAAATGAACTTCAACAAGCGTTCCCTAATGTGGAAGAGAAGTACATCAAAATGGCTCTTATAGCATCTCGAGGTGAATTGGATCCTGCTTTTAGTGCTTTGTTATTCCTATCTGATCCAAACTCAGATATTCAAATACCTGTCCCAGTTCCTCAAGATATCATTAAGCCAGATCTGCCTTCAAGAGAATCTTCAGAAAAGAGAAGACAACTAGAATCCGATGAAGCTTTAGCCAGAAGATTAGCAAGAGAATTTGAAACTGGTAGTATTCATCAGCACAGATCTAAGAAACAACCCCCTCCAAGACCTGCTAAAAAGCCCCAAAATTGGAAAGGTTATGATTCAAGTGATGAAGGTGATGAAGACTTTGTCGATACGTTAGCTAAAAATGTGGAAGAAGCAAGAGTTAAAATGGGTGGCTGGTTAGGTAATATAGCTAAAAAGCTGCAAGACACAACGGATTTAACTCAGGATTCAACTCAGGGGCAACAACAATCACAGCAAAAGAAGGCTGGTGGCCCAACTCAATTATTTAGTGCTTTTGGTGGTGCTAAGGGTAATTCTGGCCGTAATTCTTTAGATCATAGTCGTACTGCTGGTACTCAAAAATCTGGAATTAGATTAACGAACCATGAAACTGAAGAAGATTTATATGGTACTCCAACTAATACTGCAAAAGCCTCTGCCGTTCCTCCAAATGTTCCACCAAAAGATGTTCCATCTTCATTAGCTATTGACCATGCTCAAGTTGATAAGAAGACTGACACTCATACGAAAGATGAATCAAAAGATAAATCTAAAGGCGGTAAATGGGAACCATTATCAACTGTTAACCCAGATCCAATTTCTGATGGTACTTTCTTGGTGGACGACAGCGATGATGATGATGATGAGCCTGTTGCCTCTGCTAAGGTTGAAAAGAAATAGTCTTCCCTTCATATTACATTGTTGTTTTTGTCTTTACTATAATCATTATTGGCTTATTTATGTGTTTATGAGAATCCTCTTTTTATGTTATGTTAGTTATATATATACGATTGTGTTCATTACTTTCTCTTTTCACTTTCTGTCCGACCTCATGAACTATTTCATTTTATCTTACTTTATTTTGTCTATGTCTCTGTAGTATATTGAAATTTTAAACATTTGTGCTGTACTTGAAAAGAAGTGTCGTAGGTGTATTTTTAGGTTATACATTGAAAAGAAGTGTTGTTTGTATATGTAAACTACAGGAATAAAGATAGAAGCAAATACAAATCAATTGAATAAGTCAAAGCTTTTCCAAAAATCCAGTCTCTGTATAGTCACCTCCCCTCATGATTGTCTTCATAATACCATTGAGTAATTCAACCTGAAATGGCTTGAAGGGGAAATTTTCACCATCAATGGAAATATAAGACTTTTTACCTTTTAGTTGGGGTATCAACTTGAATGCTTCAACCTTGAAATGGTAAATCTCATCTTTCCAAACATGTAAACCTTTATCCAATGATAATAAAGCTTCAGTAGTAGTCAAGATATTTGTTCTCGAATCTGTAACAACAATATCAATACTACCATCGTTCCTCAGAGCAGCAGGAAAAAAATTTGTGTCTTTGGAAATAAATGGCATTTTACCTGAATAGAAAATACCCAAATTATCACAAGTCTTTTGATCAAACCATTCCCAGCCTTCGTCGTCTGATATAATCGAATCTCTATCGAAATTCATAGTATCGTTGTATTTCAGTTTGAAATCGTCTTCAGTCAATTCCTGATCAAGCTGGTGACCATTTTTATCTTGATAATGCTCTTTATAAAATTTATTTAGTTGTTCTTTAGATCTGGTAACATATTTGAATGCAATTGAGCATGGGTATTTTGCTCTTGATAAAACTTTCGATGTAACACCTAAATCAAATCTTGATTGACCAATGAATCTCATCCATTCGGTACCAATATCAGCTTCTGCAATTATACCGTAAGTTTGACTTAAGAAGGATAATTTTGTATCGTAGCCTTTCATACTAACGGCCATTAGATCAGATTTAACAACGTGACCTTTTATAATCTCAAGAGTGGCTTGGGATGGAATTAGAGTATCTAAACAAGATAGCGACATTGCATTACCTGAACCACATGGTGCTTGAGTTATAGCTAATTTTGAAAAGGCCTGCGCCCTATCTTCACGTTGATATAAACCATTAACAACTTCATGTGGAATACCATCACCTGAAGCACATAAAATTATGTCATATTTTGAAATATCTAATTCACGAGCAATGTCAACTGCATGGCCACTGTATTCAGTTTTCTTAACGTCAAATTCACACCTTGCAGCAATTAAAATTGGTTCAACTTGTTTATGAAAATATTTCAATGATCGACCTTGACCACTATTTGGGTTGGTCAAAACTAGTATTGATAACTGAGGCTTTGAGTCCGGATAAGCCTTGGACATTAATATATTAGCTATATTTGCTGATGACGTTGCTTCTTGTTGTGGATCAGAAAATTCAACTTGCAGTGTTAGCCTCGAAACTCCCAATATACCATCTTTTGAGATCTGCTTAACATATGTAACTTCAACTTCATCATCAGACAATGCAGAAACTGGTTTGTCAACCCAAAGTATATTTTTGAAAGGGATTAGGTTTTTCAACGAAGATGTTAAATCATTAAATTCGGAAGTTGAATTTGAAAATGGAACACAACAACTGAAAACAGAATTGCTTCCTGTTGTCGTACTATCATGATCAAGTTGCAACGGCAGAGTCTTAAGTAGCAACCCATCCGACTCTATCAGGGCTTTTGACATTAGGTCTAAGTAATCGTCTTGATTGTAGGTGTTCAATGTAGACAAGAAAGAGGTTCGTTAGATTATAAAAACTCGGCGATAAGATCTCAGTTAAAGAATGTCTGCTTGGAAGTTAACTGTGATCTGTTTGGAAAGAAAATGAAGAATAGGTCAAGTTCTTAATCAATGAGCAAGTAGAGGGAGCGGTTTGGGGATAAAAGGAGTGAATGGCTGTAGTGAAGTATATGAATTGTTATCTTGTACTGGTTTTGAATTTCCTCTGTGAATTTATTTACCGATCTATTCCATGCCGATCTACCTCCCACTTTTTACCGGCCAGCCAAGCATCGCAACGATGGTCTTTATACTCTTTTTTTCGTTTATACACTGTGGCATATCTTTATTCTCCTATATTCTATCCCCAACTATTTGTGTTAACATACTAAAAGTTAAAGCAGAGCTGACTGAGCTCCACAAACACAAATTACATAAAAAAAGCGTCAGCTACAGGATTCGAACCTGTGCGGGCATAGCCCAAAAGATTTCAAGTCTTTCTCCTTAACCGCTCGGACAAACTGACCGTGAACTGGGAGTTTAGTGCTTTAGTATTAATTGTGCTACTATTTTAGTATATTTGTCCGCTCTTCATTAGTCATGTATAATTGACTGATACGTTTTAATTCTTCTACTTCTCAAGAACTTGGTTTTCTTTACAAAAGTAAAGTTTCCTTTCTTATTTGTGTTTTATATTTATATTTATATGTAGGAATTTTGGTTGCTAGCATGGTCACTAGGATCTTTTCCTTTCAAAATTTAATGTAAAAAATTCTGTTGGAAAATAAAAAAACTAATCGGGGAGTGAATATCATTCCGATATAAGATAGGGATTGATATCCAGTTAACAGTATCATCATTGGTTGCAATAAATCAATAAACTCATGGGTAAGAGGGGTTTAATTAGATCCATACAATGATTCAGTCTTGATACCATCCCGTTTAAGGGTGTTGTAAGTATACCAAGGTATGGTAGAAGATGATAACTTACTTTTCCAGTTAACTTAAGTATTAGAGTTTAGTAGATATAACTTTTTCAATAAGGATTGATTAATTCTCTATTAATATTCTGTGTATTTTGTTCTTCTGTATAGGATCCTTGACAATTCCTTCTAGGACTACCTGGGTTTATTCTATAGGTTAATATGAATACATTTCGTTTAGAGAAAAAAATAAAAAGCGCTTTCTAGGATTTTTCTCTTTTTACAATTTAATTCAAAATATATTGTTTCAAAACAAAAAAACAAAATAAAGAAAAAGGAAACAGGTAGTTATTCTATACTTTTATAAGTCCTTAACTCATCTGAACCAAATAAAACAAAAAAAAAACTGACAGGATATCTAATAATAAAGAGAGAAGATTGGGAAGCAAATAAGAAATGTAGAAATAAAATTCAAGAGAAGGATAAAACGAAAAGAATTTCTGAAGTAGGAAATCTATAATCGGTTTTAACATCTGACATCTGATTCTTTACACTACCCCCCTTCTTGAGAAACTCGACCACGAGTTGTTTCAACTTCTGAGCGTAATGTACCGAAATTTTCACTTGTAACACCATCATGACTATTAGGAAGAATTCTCTATCTAGCCAAAGAAACAATTCTAGTGGACCAAATTGAAAAAAAGCATAGTACAGTCAGACCATCGAAAGTCTTTGATGAATTTGTTCATCTCTTTACTGCGACAATTGATTTAGAAAAGTCTTAACTATCGTAAGCTTTGGAAATTTCTTCTTTCAGATATGAGTGGAAGGTGAAGCTTCAACTTCCTCTCATTCAACAGTAACAATTACATCCTGCCCATGATAAGGTTTTCTTCTTAAAGCATTAGTACCTGAATTGGAAGTCCCTGGGAAATAATCAATGTCAAAGTCATACTGGCATAAGAATGCCAATCATCTAGCAAGTCTACCGTTATTCACCCCTTTCTGTTGTTTAATATATTTCAGACTTATACAGAGGGATATTAACTTTAAGACAAACACCTCTTCATCAAAGCGATATAGGAAGATACCATGTTTGTGAAGATGATAATATCTCAGTGTTAATAAGCTTGAAAGAGTCATATAAGAGTTATAGGAATTTCGTTAGAGCGCCACAGGCCTATGCAGCAAGTGTAATAAACGTTAAGAATAATAAAAGCTAGCGAAATTAACAAACTAAACATCATAACCTCAGGGATCACATGACATAAAAAGAGAACCATGACAGTTGCAAGAAAATGTAGAAATAAACTTCGAGCCAAAGCTAGAGACAAAAAAAGAGAATTTTCTAAATAGCAAATCTGTCATCGGTTCTAACATCTGATTTGTTGAAGATTATGTATCTCAACATTGGTTACGAGTGAAGCCAAAAGAAATCAAGACATCATTAATCTTTGTGTTCCAGCACAGAGGTGCTTGTTTCAAACCATATAGACTTTTCTGAAGATGACACACTTGATCAGCATTACCAACACTATAACCAGGAGGTTGAGACATGAAAATTTCTTCTTGCAGGTCACCATTCAAGAATGCAATAGTTACATCCATTTGATGATTTTACTCATTTTGTTGAAGCCTATCCAAGCCTTGATGAAGTTGTCATCTCAAAGCAATGCCGCTTTAATGAGAGTACCTATCCAGGTTCAGAAGTTACTCACTCTTCTGCTATTGGTCCTAATGTTCTTAATACTCCTATTGTTTCTGGTGTGTATGCCCCTGTTGTTACGTCTTCTGTTGAAATTGAATCAAATGCTGAAAATACTATTGATCCGTCCTATGAACCCGAAAGCTCTTCTGAAACTGAACCATTTATTACTGAAAATGATCCCATTTCTACTGCTGAAAATATCTCAAATGATAATACTGAAACTGAATTACCTGGCACCTCTGGAAGAATTATTGAAAGACGTTCTATTCCAGTTGAAACATCATTATTGCCTCCTCCAAAGAAACAGCTAAGATTCTCTATTGCTGGTAAATCTGGTATTCCTGCTCATGGTTTGTTTAACTCAAATTTGCTTACCACAAAGCGAATGAAGTTTGATGCTAGTTCTTTCATTTCTATTGCTCTATTTACCACTCCACCTACTCCATCAATTCCAAATACTTATGAAGAAGCAATTGCTTCCCCGCAAGCCGATCAATGGAAAGCCGCTATGGATAAAGAAATGAAAGCACAATCAGATAATCACACTTGGAAAATGGTTGCTTTACCTGCTCATCGTCGTGCTATTGGCTGTCGCTGGGTTTCCAATATTAAGGATGCTGTTTCTCCTCCAATTTTTAGAGCTAGACTTGTTGCTCAAGGTTTTCGTCAAGTTCAAGGTTTAGATTATCATGAAACTTTTAGTCCAGTTATTAGATATGATAGCGTCAGACTAATGTTTGCTTTGTCTGCCCAGTTCCAACTTAAAATTCATCAAATGGATGTAACTACTGCATTCTTTAATGGTGACCTGCAAGAAGAAATTTTCATGTCTCAACCTCCTGGTTATAGTGTTGGTAATGCTGATCAAGTGTGTCATCTTCAGAAAAGTCTACATGGTTTGAAACAAGCACCTCTGTGCTGGAACACAAAGATTAATGATGTCTTGATTTCTTTTGGCTTCACTCGTGCTCCATCTGATTATGGTGTTTATTCTGGGGTTTATGAAACTGGCACCATAGTTCTATTAGCCTTATATGTTGATGACTTATTGATTTGCTCTAATAACCCCTCTGCCATTAGTGAGATCAAGACTCAGTTGTCTAACCACTTCAATATGAAAGATCTTGGTTTGGTTTCTCACTTCCTGGGAATGGACATTTCCCAATCTGGTGATAAAGTTTCTGTTGGTATGTCACACTATATTGA
>JAKTPC010000022.1:0-209662 GCA_030557395.1 Ambrosiozyma platypodis
CGTATTTATGATAAGCTTCATTCAAATATAAATATCGATGTTTTCAAGAAGAGTTGAAAACTAGTTACAATATTACGTTGGACAAACCTAGAATTCAAAGACCCTCAGTCCTCAATAGTGTAAGCCCAACGGTACTACCATTGCAAGATTCAAGCACAATAGGTTTAAATTGAATACATCGATAATATTAGCAGTATTATGACTTATCAAAGATTATTGTATGCTTCACGAAATGCCAGGGGCATTCAATTAAAGGTCAGGGACGTCCCCAGCTGAGTTTGGTGAAGAAGCTTCTGCCTTCTGTCGGGCGTTTCAAAAAAGAATCGATTCCGACTTACTTTATACTTACGTGTAACCTTGCGTTCTGGAAAACCACTTAAACTGTCTCTTCTAAAAATGATATTAAAAACATAGATTTTTAATCAAACCGTTGAAAAAACAAGATGTTTAGCTCCAATATTTTGTCTAAAGCCATTTTAAGCACTACTATCCATCAACGCAAATCAAAATTCTTGAGGTACGGTTGGCAGAGAGGTGTAGATGGATGGGATGACTTACCGATAGATGTGATTTCTGACCTGGTTGGAAAAAATTATTTTTTTATTCCTACTGAACTTGATAGAGCTATCTTCATTATGAAATTGATCGATAGAAGAATGGAACTAGGTGAATCAAAAGAAGGCATTTCACAACTGAAAAGAGTGTTAAGTGAAGATTTAATTTACTGTTATATTCCATCTGATAAATTACAGAAATTGAGTGAATTCAAGGATAGTAATGGAGATGCATATATTGAACCTTCAATAATTGAAAATGCTATTAAGATGTCGTTTGAAATAGCTAAAGTTATTTTAGGTTCAACTACAGAAAACACCAAGTTTGACAAATCTGAATTCTTTAAAGAGAACAACAACTCATATTATAACGAAAAGAATGGGAAAACGATTCTTTATAAGTACGCTTCATTGACAGACGACAACACCAAAGTCATGAATAAACTCATGGAAGACAAAAAGGCTCATCGTATTCCTCCTTTAAGACTGTCATTCGAATTAAATAATGTTGATATAACATCATGTCACTACACCATGTCCGAATACTTTTTCTATGCGGGTTCGTATTGGTCAATAGGAATTCGACAGAATAAGGTTGGATTAAGTTCTGATATGTACATTGCAATTCAAAGAAAATCTAGTGCTTTGAAGAAAGAAAGAGGTTCTGGTGACGATGGACTACAAGCTGATTCTGAAAATGAAGATTTAGCTAATTTACTTGAAGAGCCTAAAAGAGAAACTAGAAAATTGACAACAAATGAGAAGTTTAGTGATTTGAGAATTGATCAGAATTGTTCAAAGCCAAATGTTAGTTTCATCGATAAGAGAAGCCAGGTGGATACATTTTTATCTATTTATTTTGCTAATAGTTGTGATGAAGAATCTTGCGAGTATCTGGTGGCGAGATACTTCAAGCAGATTGGAACATGGGCCAACCCTCAGACAAGATACTATAAGGCTAGCGTTGATGGATCAGGGCTTGTGAAGCCATCCAAGATAAGTATGGTGTTAGGGTTAGTTTGAGCGAGCTTGATTCTTGATCATTCATTAGTTTTGTGTAATTATTCTTTTATTTTCCGGTAGCACTTTGAATATTATATTATAAGTATGGCATCGACTCGTTCCGAATTAAACGCCGAAGTCTGTCCAGAAAGATAAAAATAGAAAAAGTGCGTAAGCACTTACGTAAGAGAGCAGACCAGGGATGACGCACCAATTACATTCGACATCGAACAACAAACCTGTCACGGCACTGCCACATTATTTTGGCTTAGTGGGTTTGGTGGAAATATGGGTGGTTATGACACACACATATATATACGCTCTTACCCATTCAGATACCATCTTTAACTGAAAGAGGCAACCAGAAGGAAGGGATCATTTTCAAGAGAACGAAGAAAAGAATGCGTTCTGGCGTGGCGACCATGGCCACGGGTTCAAGACAATGGACAATAGTACTCGCCCAATGTGTTTTGACCGTCAATTGATACGTGTAACCCGAGACTCGAGCGTTTTTTGTTTATTTTCCTTTCCACCTGACGTGAGCACAGTAGACCCTTTAATCTTCCCTAAGAGGAATAGGCCCAATGGAAAGTTTGGAAACAAGACAGCTGTAACAGATAACTCTAGTAGCAAGATCCTAAGAGCCCAAGAGCAACTGGATTGTAGGATGGGGACTGTGTCGGGGCTAGTGGCGAACAGGGTAGGCGTAGTTAGTTGCACGCCAAATAGGCATAATATTTACTCTCGACCACTTCAACACTTTCCCACTTCCCACTTTTCCCTTTTGACTCTCGTTGCCCTTTTCTTTCTCTTCAGCTGCTCCAGCAAGCACAAACATCCCTCCTTATACTTATACCCTCTAGCTACTACAGCTCAGCCACCCTCCTTAACTTGCTTACCAAATCCCACCACAATAGCAACAACAAAGACTACAACAGCGACGAGAACGAAAACAAAAACAAAAACAACAATAACGACGACATCAATTTTTCAACATGAACAAGATCAGAGCTATGTCTAGGAGTTCCACGAAGGACTCCAACTCTACATCCTCCTCGGGCGGCGACAAACCAAGTCACTTGTCCCATGACACTTACAACTCGATTGTCAAGCGGATCTCAACTGCCGAATCAAAGGGCGAGCTATCTCCTGAACTATCCCCAATCGTCACCTTATTATCTGCTCAAGCACATAGAAGATACAATGAAGGTGTCTTCATGTTGTTAAGAGACCTCGATTCAGATGGTAACCCTTCAGAAAGAAAATGGAATGAAGTCTATGGGGTTCTTACTGGTAATCAATTAGCTATTTGGGATGCCGAATTGTTAGAGAACTTACCTGACAGCTCTTACGCAAAAGAATTGGAAAACAAGCCGACTTATATTAATTTCACTGATGCATCCGTGAAAGCTGTAGATGTTTTGGCTTCGACTAATGGTGATTTAACTAACGTTATCGTTGTTTCAACTACTTTAAAAAATAGATTCTTAATTCAAATCAATTCGAAAGAGCAGTTCCAAAGATGGCATGCGGCTTTCCGATTAGCTGCCTTTGAATATAAATGTTTACAAGAAGCATACACTGCTGCTTTATTGTCTGCAAGAGGTTCAATGCTATCAGATATTAGGGTCATTTTGGCTGAGACTAAGTTCGAACATGAAGATTGGACTAGTGTCAGATTCGGCGCTGGTATGCCTTGGAAAAGATGCTTTGCAGTAATTGAACCTTCTCAAAAGAAGAAAAAGAAATTCTCACATGGTAAAGTTTGCTTTTATGAAAATGAAAAGAAAGTTAAAAAGTTAGCAATGGCAACTTTAGTGGATGCAAATTCTGTTTATGCAATTTATCCTGAAAATTATACTGTTATAGATCATTCAACTCTTATTAAAATGGATGGTGAAGTTGCATTTGATCATAAGAGTCCTGCAAAGAATTGTTCAATTTTCTTAATGCCTGAGCAACATTCTTCTGTGCCAGGTTATGATACCCTGATCAGATTTATTATCCCTTTAATGGATTCTTTCCAATTATATGGTAGGCCAGTTAGATTAAATGCTGATAAAAGAGACCCAAATTCTTTATTATTTGCTTTACCTGTTTTACCTCAAGTTCATTATATGGAAGTTGATGATATCTTACAATTGACAACCTCTGCAACTACTGTTTCTTGGATCCCATTACAATGGAATTCTGCAATCAAGGATATTTTAAGAGTCAAATTGACAAAAGGTTACCAAGGTTGTGGTTCTCTTGATGGTATTACAGGTGCTACCAGTGCTTTAAGTGCCTCAAGAGAATTGGCTTCTGGTAAAAGCAAAAGGTTAAATTCTACTTCCCCAACTTTCACGCCAAGTGCAAAATTTGTCAATAATTTGAGATCCTCTTCTTCTTTAGGTTCAAAAGATTCTAATAGCAGTAATATTGATCAAAGATTAGACCGTTCAAACGCTACTACTGCTCAAATCCCAAGGATTACCACAACTGATTCTAGTTCAATTAACGGATCTCCAACGAGAAATGGAAACCGTGAAAGCGAATACCGTAATTCAATGTCTCCAAGATTATTAAACATTTATAAGAAATATTCAGAATTACCAAATGATATGACTAATTTATCTTTAGATAGTAATGCTAATGGTAAATTAAATAATAATGTCGATGAATTATTCCCAGGGAGTGATGATGGTGATGTTTATGATGCTGCTGATTTATATGGTGCACCAAATGGCTCAAACGGCACAGGCGCCCTCGCTGTTCCTGCAAATGGCAATAAAAAAGATAGAGTTTTATCACCATTTACCGATTTTAATGAGTCTTTTAATAAATCAATGTACACAGATAATGATCATCAATCACAACCTTACGGTAGAGCTCTACAGCCTAGAGATGATATAGTTAATACTAATGAGTTGAGTGTTAGTAAACAAAGAAATCAAGCTCCAAGTCCACTGAGATTCAATGATCAGTCACTGAGACAACAACAAGGAGGTTTGCAAACTGATGGTTCCGTGGCATCAGGCCAATCTAAATATTATGATGCTGGATCTCCCGAAGATTTATTCCCGACTGGTGCTTCACCTCCGAAGAAAGTACCAACAGAAAAGGATTTGCCAACTTTGCCTCCAATGGATTATGAACAAAAAGGTTATATGCTTCCAAAGAATGGTGACCAACATTATTACCAACCCCAAAGAAGAGCTGCCCCCCCATCCGTCAAGAATGAAGAAAGTTATATTAATCCTTATTCTCCGACTACGGGCAAAAGAAGTGAATTCCCTGATCCTGTTAAACCTCGTTCCCAAGATGGTACTCAACCTCCAGTGCATCCACAGCAACAGCAACAGCAACAGCACCCACCTCACCCACCACAACACCAACAACAACAGTCTCCAAGATTACAAAGAAAACCCCCTCAAGGAATGCCCCAACGTCAATCAGGTTCAAAGCCACCTTCTCCTACTGAAGGTCGTCCTCCTCCACAACAATATGGCTATTATGGACCTCAGAATTCAGCTCAATATTATCCACAACAATATCCACCACCTGCTCAAGAGTACTATAACAATCCGTACAATCACACAGCTGTACCACAACAATTTCCACCTCAAGGTTATGGCTATGGCTACCCCCAACAACCTTATCCACCACAAGGATATGGGTATGGTTATCCACAGCAGCCCTATCCAGTTCAACCACCACCACAGGGGTATGGTAGACAACGAGGCAATTCAGCAGCAGGTCAACAAAGAGGCCCACCACCTGCACTTGCACCTGCACTTGCACCTGCACAGCAACAAGCTAGTGGTTTCAAAAGCAAGACAAGTAATCCATATGCTATTGCCAGTACGGCTGGTGCTACGAGCAAACCTGGGAAAAACCCTTATGCTAACTAATAAATTATTAACCAGTTATAAATTATGATCATTATTTCTTTACTACACTATTATGTTGACATGATTATTATTATGATAATGATTTTCCAATAAATTATATTTACTTTAGTGTTTCTTTCTATTCCTTTTTATTTTAGTTTCCTCTTTATTTCTTTCTTTCTTTCAAACGTTAGTTTTTTTAACAATCATGTTTATGTCTATTAGTTTCTTTTTATGATATTGCATTGTACTACTTATATATATTACAATTATTCTTTGTTTTTTTAACTTTATTGTTTTTGTTTGGTTAGGTTATACGGTTGAAAAATACTTCTGTCTTTGTTTTCTGTTTTTTACTATTTGGGTCTGCTGTCTTCATATGCATTTATTTTTTTATTTCGTATATATATAGTATAAACTAACTTTCAGTCGTTCCTTTTAAATTGTTTCTATGTGTTTCTAATGTATACCAATTATTCTTATTTTTTATTTAGACTTGTTTGCTCTTTAATGCTTGATTTTTGTTATGTGTGCTTTTATTTTGTATGTACGTACATTTGTCTTTATGTTTCTATTTTAACGATATCTCCAACGATATATCTAAAATCTGCTTTATTTTTACTGTACTTTTAAGTTGTCATTTATAGTCAAAGAGCTAATGTAAATAATAAAAAAAGTACTGAACTATAAACATGTATAAAGGACGATAAAGAGACATAACAAGATTCAAGAATATGAGAAAGAATGAAAAAAAAGAGTTTAAGAATAATAAAAAATGGGAGTTGGTTTAGATAAGAAAGAGAAAGGGGAAAGAAACAAGTAGGGACAGAAAGGAAGAAGTAGAATATTACACCTAGTTAGCAAAATTTAGTAATCAATACAAAAATCAAAGAAAAAAATAATAACGGAGCAAATTAGAGTGGTTAGTAAGAGCCAAGGTTGTAACTAAGCAGAGAATCCACCAAAGAAACATAAATAACAAAAGACAATGAAAAACATAAAAGTGAATACAGAGAAAAACTAATGATAATAATAAAAAAAAGGAAGAACAAAAAAAAAGGTGATTGGTAATTAACAGCCGTGGTGGTATGGCCGAATCAAACATAACAAAAAGCTGGAATAAAGAATAATCTATAACATCATGAAAAGAAGATCAGCAGCGACAAATATAACAAAGGACAAAACGCAACTCTAATATTAGTGTAAACGATAAAAGCAAGAGTTAAGACATATTACAAAAGTCATTATCTTGAAACAAAAGAATTGAAGCTTGTGGTGTAACGGTAAAGTACATTTAATCAAAGAAATGAAACATTAGTAACAAGAAAGAAGTACCGTTTTATCAAATCATCCAGACACTTAATTGATTAAAATAAAAAAAATAATTGAAAGCCCAAAACAAAAATAAAGTTATAACCGATTGAAAGAAGGAGAAGCAAAATTTCAAAAAAGTGACGAAGTAAGCACGGGAGTTATTTATCCAAGTCATTAACAATTTTCAAAACTTTTTTAATTTGATTGATTTCAGGATCAGGATCGTTTTCAACACTTAGTAATAAATTACCTAGTAACTTTTCATCGATATCTTCAGGCTTTGATCCAATACACAATGCAATGACTCTCTTGAATTGTTGCTCTAGTTCTTGTGATGACGACCTTCTTGATTTTGTTCTTTCGATTAACATTTCATTGTTCTTTTTATAAGCATCAATTCTTGCTTCCAAAACTACACTTGGTGGTAACATTTGTTGTTGTTGGGTCTTACTTAATGTTGGTAATAAATCCTCGGCTTTTAATGAATTAATTATTTCAACTGTGTCTAGTTCTGGTGTTTGATTCTTATGAGCATTGTTGTTTGTACCATTTGTTGATGACGCTTTTTCTGCTTCCTGTTGTTTTTGGTTTAATATCTGCTCAACCTTCGATTCAATTTCATTATAAACAGACCAAACTGTGAACGGTTCATCAGCATCAAAATCACCTGCAAAATTAGCTGAACTAACAGGCAATTCTTTTGTTTGTTCTTGAAATTTAAGTTCTTCTTCTTCAATTGCTTTGTTTAGATTTATTATTTTTGTTTTATAATCTGACAGTTTTCTTACTATCTTTTGTAACTCATCATATTGTTTACGTTTTCCAGATAATTTTAAAGTCTTTTCACGTAATTTTGGATGCATGGAACTTATTTGTTTGGTCTTTTGTTCCATTTCATCATGAAAATCTTTACCTAATTGCGAAACAAAAGTTTGAATAGAATCCAGAATTCTTAAACTGGATTGCTTTTCAGGAAAAATACCATCACTTGAAGAACCAACGATGCCAGAATTATTAACATTGTCGGAATCACTAGACTTAATTATAGTATTAGATGATATTATCCTATCTGAACTTGATTCAATATTAACCCCACAATCAGTTGGCTTAACACCGGCCTTATTGGGTCTATTCGGATCAGCCCCAACATCTAGTAATTGTTGAATTATATGTTTATTACCAACCATTGCAGCAACATTCAAACAGGTATCACCGTTTCTATCGGGAATATTAACAACATCATGCATAAATTTTTTCAAATCTAAAGCCTGATTGGGTGGTAAAGTTGGTCCTCTTTTGACAAGCCATTCTAATAATGTTTCCAAATAGTACTTGCAAGCATCATTTCTACCTTTTCTTCCACAAGTGTAAGCAATATGATGCAGAACAGTCCTACCTTTATGATCTAAAACAGTTATTGCGGGATACAAATAATCCAACAGGTTATCAAAGCAACTGAATTCAAAACAGTTGGTAGCGTGAACGGCACGAATTAAAGCTGTTTGACCATCATTGTCACCCCTTATTCTATTCGCACCTCTTCCAACTAAATCCTTAACCAGATTTAATCTACCTAAAGTTGCAGCTAAGTGTAAAGCAGTTTGACCGTTATCATCAATTGGAGCATCGATACAAATACCTTCTAATTGCGATTCGTCATTACCCACCAATTCTAATAGACTTAAATCTTGCTGAGTTGGTAAAAATAATGAGGACATCACAACTTTTGATTTCTCATCAAACTCACCTTCTGATTCTCTTAACGGTCTCATCGTATAAGGAGCACTTGGATTTGAAATTTTAGTTTCGTGATCGAATATTTCTAATGGTGGTAATGGTGAAATATCTAGTTTAGGTCTCTTTAGAGTAGGTTGTTCATCATCATCCTCGTGGTCTCTCAAAGTATTTTGACGTGTAGCAGGTGTTGACATGGAAGTTGAATTGCCATTATTTAAATTGCCATTGCTATTATAGACTGAACTGTTCTCTTTACGTTCATCTGGCTCCGTTAACGTCGAGAAAGATCTTATTAATTGGTCTCTAGTTGGAGTATTCGAGTCATTTGTGTTAACATTGTATAATAGTAAGGGAGTCATCACCTCATACACGTTGTAGCGTCTACACAACTCAACAGTCTTTTCGTATGGAATCCAAGTACCTTGATATTTACCTGATCCACCTTGAACTTTTTCATGTCTACCTGTGTATACTTCTGATTCCAGTAGCTTTGATCTTTGGGATCTATCCAAACCGGCCACTTTTAGTATTTGAGTAACGTTAAAAAACGAGTCCTTGAGTCTTCTCATGACGGGGCAACCGTTCACCTCCATTTCAATAACATTAATGTTGGAATAAGATGCTTTATAGACAGGACTGACTTGAAAAGTAGGTCCATCGGGTTCATTAATGGAATTTGCTGAGTGTGCGATGGAAGAGGAATAACGGCTTTTGTTGTTCACGGGTGGTGCTGCAGAGACATAAGAACTCATGAGGGAGCTGTTCTGGGAGATACGACTTTGTTCCACTATTGAGTCCATTGGGGAAGCTGTTGTGGCTGAATTTTGGGAGCAGAGGTGTCTGTTGGAGTGGTTGGAGCAGAACCAGGAAAAGCTCCGAAAACAGAAGTTCTGGTTGTCTGTTTAATTTGTTGAAGCAGAACAGGCCAAAACGCGTAAGGAGTGCCGCGCCACAATTCTGTGCCTCGTGTCTGGTATATGGCGCAGCTGAGCGGGTTGCTTTGGATTTGAGAGACAGGAGCACACAGATCGAAGAGGTTAATTATGAGGTCAATTATGAGGTCAATTATGTTCATCGCATCGGGTAGAGCCTGAAACAACACACAGAAACACATTCATGTCAGAATCAGAGTTACAAGAAATTCCTCAAGTACCAGATGACCTTAAAAAGTTAGTTGGGGCTTTTATGAAAAGATCCCGAGAACTGGAAACAGCTCAACCTGTTATTAGCTATTTTTGCCAGATGTACACTGTTGAATTGGTACTCAAAAACCAATTACATTTGAAATCCCCAGAAGCTTCAGATTTTGCAATGGCTCTATTGAACCATGTTGAATCAATTAAAAAGGAGTTTGAGGAAACTTCTACTACAATTTTCCAGCTAATAAATGATAATGAATCTAGTTTTAAATTAGTTTTAGGATTTGCTAATAAATTATTTATAAAGTCACATAAAGAAATAGACAGTCATGTGTCTAAACTTTCAACTGCCCAGGGCTTGACCGCTGCTTCAGATTTTTATAATCTTTTACATTTATGGCCTGAATATTTCGAAACAGAGCAAGAGTTTGTGGATAAACAAAGAAAATACGCTAAATATCATTCAGTGAGAATTTTAAAGGCTTTAAAAAACAAAGAAGATCCTAATGATTATATATCACCTGAAGAAGAACAAGAATTAAAGAACCTAGAGTCTGGAAACCCAATAGACTCAGATCTTTTAGGACTACCGGCTGCTCCAATTGATCCAAGTGAACACCGAGAGTTAATGACAGAATCTGATCCAAATTTATTAAACTCATCATTACCCCCTCCTCCATCAAACATTGATTTATCTTCTCCTGCAGTTACTCCTCCAAATGAATCTAAAACAGACACTTCTCACCTAGAGATGTTAGATGCCCCTAAAGAAATAGAGGGCGAATTAAACTTTCCTGCAACACCAGTGATAATCAAAGGAGAGAAAAACAGCCTTGGGCTACCAGCTACGCCATCAATACCTCCAAAACCAGACACAGTTACCCCAATTCTACCTCCAAAACCACCTGCTTCATCTGCTTCTAAACCAAGACCAACTCCAACCTCAAGAAAGGCATCAGTTCCAACGACAAAGACTCAAGCAACCTCATCACATCATTTAACTAAAGCTGATGTTGCTCAGATGATGAAAACCGATGGAATTATAAGTCTTGCTCAGAAGAAGGCTAAATTTGCTATTAGTGCTTTGAATTATGAAGATATAGAAACTGCCATCAAAGAATTAGAAGATGCTTTGAAATTATTACGGGGGGATTGATTAATTTAGTATGATTTCTGCTTATGTTATATTTCTTGTCAGTGATTAGGTGATTAATCTTCGTTATATTAAAATTTTGAACTAAAAATAATTATAATAATTATAAATTAAATAAATGTAGTATCATATTAAAATGAATCAGGTATATAAGTTTATAAATACATGCAAGGTCAAACAAAAACGCAGAATACAAAAAACACAAAACAAAACAAAACAAGAAAGGAATGTAGGGAGTTGAATAACAAAAAAGAAACACAAAGACCAAACAAAAAAATTAAATATAAAAGTGAAGTAGACCAACAAATCGCAGACAGTAAAAGTAAAAAATAGAAAATATTTCAAAAGAGAGACAGAATACATTAGAATTGGAAAAGTAAAAGATCATGACCGTTAATAGAATAAAGGTCGGTGATAACAAAGTATTAAAAAGTGAAAATCAAAAAAAAAAAAAAAACCAGTTTTATCGATAATAGCAACAACAAAAATATAAGAATAGATAGGAAAATAATCAAAACATTCATTCAAGTGCATCTTCAAAGACATCTTGAGTTTTGCTTGAGCCTTCAATATCCAGATCAACTCTTGAACTCATATTTGAAGGGTCACTCATCAAATCAACTATAACGTCGCTTGCATCTTCATCATCTTCAAGTAATGGATTGCCTGTGACTTCAACACGACTTGTTCTAAAAGATTCTAAATCAACAGAACTGGCAGAACTTGCCCTAGAAGCATTGCTTTGTTGCAATCTCTTCTTCATTCTATCGCTCATTTTAAAATCACTTAGTTTGAATTGTAAATCAGACGATGAAGCATTGTTAGTAGTTGAAGCACCTGAACCAGCAGTTGACGCATTAGTACCATCTTCACTAGCACCCGTTCCCGTTGTTTGTCTAGTTAACTTCATTAGTAAATCTTGAGTCTTGGATCTTAGATCTTGATCATTAGTAGAAGTAGCAGCCGAAGCATCTGGATCCACTAGATTATCTTCTACATCACCATTTTCTCCAATTTCACCAAGAGACGAATTACTTACATTGGAAGTTCCATTAGAATGCTTCTTAGCCCACTGTCTAATTTTAGCAGATGTAGGTTCAGCTCTAGTTGGACCAGTTTGTCTCAATTGTTGTAAGAATCTCTCCATTTCAGTGTTCTTAGTTGATCCCACACCTTCAGAATTCTTCTTTGCAATTTGCTGCTTCTTAGCTTCTTCTAATTTTTTCAAACTTAATTCATATTTGGTATTCTTTTCTTCATATTCTTTATTTTCCTTACCAACTTTTTCGAAACTTTCAATGAATTCACTAAACTTCCTAAAGAAACTATTTTTAACAAACTCATCAGCATCAGGATCTTCACCGAAATATTTCATCATCTTTTCAAACTTTTCCATAGTTAATTGAGTTCTGTCTTTCAATAAATCAGATTTAACTCTAGCATGTGGCAACCCCCTTAAAACAACATTTAAGAATTTATCATTTGGATGAAATTTAGATGAATCACTCAAGTTACCATCTTGTAAAGAAGAATCAATATTCTTAATGGATTGACTAAACAAACCACAATCGGTTTTCAATTGTTCAACCGAAATCTTCGCAGCCGGAAAAGTTGCTTTCAGTTCATTAACAAATCCCATTAACTCAGGGAAATTTTGTCTAACAACCTTTTCAACGTAATGCAAGAAAGAGAAAGAATTTTTATGATCTTTTAAAAATGTTAATCTCTGTAAAGAACTTAATTTAAAACCTTGAGCTTGCTTAGAAGTATCATTCATATAATTACCCACGACTAAAATAATATCAAACACTTTTCTTAGCGAATTAGATTTCTCTAAACTATCTAATGCATTTTCAATGACCTCTAATTTCTGAACTAAGTCCTCATAATCCCTTTCATAATTTAAGATTGCATTCAAAGCTCTCATTCTAGATCTCCAATAATGTTGTAAGTTGTAGATTAGTTCTAAGTAAATTCTATCAGCTCTTGAAAGTTCATTAGGATCCTTATCAGGTTTTTGCTGTGAGTCAGCTCTCCAATCAGTTGAAAAAGGCTCAAAATTTTTAGCCAGGGTGGTTGAAATTTCATTTAATTCAGGCTTGGCCAAAAACTCTAATAAAGCAGGTTTATCCAAAACTTCCTTGTCACATCTAAGAATCTTAAAAACAACTCTTTCATCAGAATCAGTTGAAAATGAATGTAAGCAAATACTAAATTGTTGAGTAACATCAGTTTTTAGGAACGTAATCTTCTTTTCTTCATCTTTCTTCTTTTTAGCAATACGCTTAGCTTCTTTAGCTGCAAATATAACCTCAATTTCATCAAATATACCTCTTTCAAATAAACTCTTAGCAACATCATCTGAGCCAACTTCAGCCCAAATAGACTCTTCAGTATCTTCAATCTTCTCAAAATGAACAGGCTTCATCTTCTTCTTTGGTCTTGAAATAACAGCAGGAACCAAGGGGGCTGCAACAGCTGCCTTTGATTTAGCCATTGGGAATGGAGGAGGAGGTGGTGGTGGAATGCCACCCGGGCCTTTTGCAAACATTGGAGGAGGAGGGGGTGGTGGTGGTGGTGGTTGGCCACCAGCTGCAACCAATACTGGAGGCAGGGGAGGAGGGGGAGGTGGTAGTGTGCCCCCAGACAACTTTGAATCTTGTTTCAACAATGCTGGTAATGGGGGAGGTGGAGGAGGTGGAGCAGGTGGAGCACTGGCAGCTGAATTACCAGAGGTCGGCTCTTTATCAGTTAAAGATGAGAGTGGTTGTGCAGGAGGTGGTGGAGGTGGAAGTGGTGCGTTAGAACTGTTATTAGTTAATGTCGACTTTGAAGAATCTGATGGCAGTGAAGGAATTGAAGTTAGAGGAGGAGGGCCTCTTGCCTTCAATGTTGAAGGAGAAGCAGCTGATGGTATAGCACCCGAAGTATCTAGAATACTAGAGCCAGAAGAAATGCCTTGACCATGCTGAACATGGATGGAGTTCGAGGCAGAACGTAAACCACTACGAGAACCCGAATGAACAGAAGAAGTTGACTTACGGGACTTCGGAGAAGAAGAATGTTGATGATCTTTAAGGCCATGATTATCGTCGTAATCAACATCATCTGTACCAACAGCAATACCAATTGAGGCTTTCTTACCAACTTTACTCTCAAGTTCACCTAAGAAAGGTCTCATGCCAGCTAAATCTAGTTTCTTAGCATCACCAGGACCAGTTAAAATAGCAGGAGCACTACTAGCAACAAATTGGGCATGAGGTTGTTCTTTTTTACCTTTGGAATATTTATTTTCAAACTTCTCAAGTAATTCAGTCTTGTTAACCGGAACACGGCGTCCATTAGAGTCAGTAACAAAGGAATCTCCTTCCAAGCCAAGTTGAAATTTCAAATTATTACACATATCCTCAATATTAGCCAATTCCTTTCTTAATTGTTGTGAACGTTCGACATTGACAGGTTCAAAATCAACAGACTTTGGATCCAACGTCTTCTTTCTTTGTGAACTCGTAACATTATCAGTATTTGTGAAATCTTCAAAGTTCAAGTTCTGCATTGATTTCTGCAATCTTTCGAGTCTTTCCAAAGCTTCTAATTTACGTCTTTCCAGTAAGTCCTTTTGAGACAAATCACCTTGTAGCTTGATAATACTATTGGATTCTTTCTGCAATGATTCTAGTCTTTTTCTTAGATCATTTAAACTACGAACATCTTCTTCTCTTGATGGTGAAGCTGGTTGAGATTCATAAATAATAATCGGTTCAGGAGCAGGCTCAGGTTCATGATAATCTTCGAAATCCATAGTTTCTAAATCTCTTGCTTCTCGTTCTAATAGGTCCATCTTTAAACGCAGATCACGTAATTTTGCACTTGGCTCTATTATTGTACCCAGGCGTTTTGATTCTGCTTTCGATTGGTTAACCTGGTATTTTAATCTTTTACTTAATTCGCTTTCAAGTGTACCTGGGTCACGTCCAGATGTAGAACTAGTACTAGGAGCAGGGGCACCACGACTCGAAGTGTAGCTTAACTTAGAAGAATTAGCAGCTGAATTAGCAGGACGAAGGTGTTGTTGTTGATATTGTTGAGACTCCTTAGAAGTTTCTTTATTATGTAATAACAGCAACATTTCTCTCATTTCAGTTTCTTGTTGATGCTTATCTAGAATTCTTTTTCTTTTCAAGTCCTGGATCTCTTTATCTCTATCTCCTAATCTAGTTCTCAACTTGGCCAAAATTAAATCTCTTTCATCCAAGTCTCTTTTCAAATCATGAACAACACCTTTAGAACCTTCATTTAATTGTTGAATAGCATTATCTCTTTCAGCTTCAGCTTCTTCAGCTTTCTTTTTAGCTTCTTTAGCTTCAAGCATTGCAGTTCTTGCAATTTCATCAGTTCTATAGGCAGCTAACAATTTATTGATCGAAATATTCATATCAGTATCGTCTTCGCCAGAAGCCATGGTAATATTAGAAACAAAATTATCCATCAACTTTAAGTTTCGGCTAACTTGATCTGAATCCAAAGAATGTAAATTGGAACTTTGTGATATAAATAAGTTTTGAATCATTGATAATAAATAATTTTTACCTTCACTATCTTGAGATTTCTTCCACATAACCTTGAACAGGGAGACAGGATCATTAAAATTAATGTTTTCATTTTCAAACTCAGCAATTTGTTTCAGTTCTTGTAAATCTTCTTTTTCGGCAGCTAAAATATTGTTAATGCTATGTTGAATATCAGCACTTTCTAAAGGTCTTAGCCAATCGAAAATTTCATTCAAACCAGCAACTTGAAATAGTCTTCTAATTTTAGTTCTTTCAGCTAATTCACCAGAATGTTGAACTAAAGTATCAATTAACAGCAAAGTGGATAAACCATATTCAACCAAGAAATTATCAGTAATTGAGCCACTATATTTAAATTCATCAAATGCACCAACTTTAGAACCTAATTTACCTCTACCTTGTAGTAATCTTAAAATACCCCAAAACCAAGCTTCATACTTTTGGACTTTATGGGTATTGTTTATAATAAAATTTGATTTTCTATCCAATATAGTTTGTTTACCAGGCTGGCTGTATAATTCTTTAATAAAAGCAAGATGCACATTCTCGTTCACAGTTCTATGAATAGTTTGATAGATGATTGGACCAGATTGAGTTTTATGATAGAAATAAGTTATGATATCTGTAGCCCATTTTCTAACTTGAGGTCTAGCTGAACACATACCACCAAAAATCGAAGGAATGAAAATATCAATCTTTTGTAAGTATCCAATACCCATTGTTAAGTCAGCTATAACTTTAATGCACTTAAATAATCTTGTTTCTTTTTCTAAAATTGACAAATAATCTTCAGTCTTATTCGTGAATAATAAATTGTTGTTTGTTGCTTTGCGATGGGTTGTGTTGTTAATATATAAAGTGCTAACATTTGTATGTTCTGGGACCGTTGGCCTTGTTTTATATAGAGTATTCAAAACATTACATAGACAAAGTTCACCTTGATGATCTAAGAAATCCTGAGTCCACGAAATTTCTTCTGAACTTAAACAAATATCCAATTCCTTTAATTCTTCTAAAGTGATTTGATTGCTAATTAATCTTCTAATATAATACTGAGGACCTTTGGCAGCAGAAGATGCAGGGGGGTGTTCTAAAATAGTGGCAGCAATCGAAGCCTGTCTGGATGGTTGGGAAGAAGTTGATGCAATCGTAGAACCATTACTTTGAACCCTCAATTTCTTTTTTTTGTATTCACCTAATTTATGCTGACGAATTAACATCCATTTTCTTTCGACGCTATAATTTGACATTTCAATTTTTGCTTTTTCAGGTAGACTACCGAAATCTCTACTTTCCATAACTTCTCTAAACAGAATTTCAATTTCAGCATCTGAGCTTGGTCTATCTAATTCAAACCCATCAGATAAAGTATGTCTATGAGATTTTTTATAATTACCATTTGAATCGATTAATAATTTTTTAGCTCTGTTTGATGGTAGTGAATAAACGGAATTGGCGATACTTGCATTTGTTGTTACTCTTGATAAAGGCGATTCTATGCTTGCAGAATCTGCATTGTTTGACTTATTTCTTGAAAAAAACCCAGGTTTAGTTGGAGAATATGAATTTGAGGAAGTTGTTGAGAAATTAGTGTTCATTCTAGATAAATTTACACCCTGTAGAGATTCAGAAGTTGATTGACTGTGAGTGTGACCATGTGCCATGTTGTTATTGTAGCTCGAATTCAGAGAGTTTGAAGATTTGGTTGACGACTTTCGTATACCTAACATTGAGCCCACACTTCTTGAGGAGGAGGTAGAGGAGCCATCATTGTTAGAACGTCTTGATGATCTCATGTTGATACTATTATTATTTTGATCTGTGCTGTGTGATGTAGTGTATTAGGGTATACGAAACAAGTTTTTGTATAAGTAAAGAATGAAGTAAAAGATAGGGAAAGGCTCTTTTAGTAAGACAATGGAGATATGATGATTAAGAGTATGTACATGTAAAGGCCAGAACAAGCTATGAATCTGTTGAAACAGTAGCAGCAGAACACAACACGAAATAAAACGATTAATCCGGGACTAGAAAGGGAAACAAGTTGGGTGTACGTGTACTAACTTCTAGGAGGGTGTCTTGCAGGTGTTGGGTGGCCAGGTCTCAGAAAACTAGAGCAGTAGATCGTCAGAGGATGGAATGGAAGAAGGAAGATAAAGGGAAAGAGGATGGGTTGCGTTATAGCAAACAGCTTAGTTGTTGACCTAGATGCTTTTGCATTTGACGTGTTGAACTAAGAAGGCGGGCCACCCTAAATATTCTCCGGTGCACGGGTGTTACACAGATCAACACGTTCGATTTGATTCAGCTGTGCTCCATAATTAAGACATAGACTAGGCCTCACTTTAGAACCATACAGCCACTATTCTCAGCGGTAATGTCTTCTTCTAACCACTACAAGGCTATAAGTGGTCATCAGATGGTGCCAGAGTCGCCCTTTGGTGACCGGGACCTTCAGCTTTCTCCCCATCACTCCAGATCTCACTCTAACAGTGATAATGGGCCCGGTACTATGAATGACTCCGTCACCCAATTCGATGATATAGACATAGATATAGAATCCATCATAATTGAATCAGACTTGAAATCGGGATTGAAATCAGCATTTTTCAATATGACAAACTCAATTGTTGGTGCTGGTATAGTTGGTATCCCAAGAGCTTTTAAGAATTCAGGTTTATTGACGGGTATAGTACTATTAACTTCGTTAGCTCTTTTAAATGACTGGACTTTGAGATTGATTATAATAAACACAAAACTATCGGGTGCTAAAACTTATACTGGGGTTGTCACTCATAATTTTGGTGAGATAGGTAAAGTTATCATCTTATTGGCTCAAGGTTTATTCGCTTTTGGTGGTAACATTGGGTTTTCGGTTATTATAGGTGATTCAATTCCACATGTTTTGAGAAGCATATTCAGTGATGCGGTAGCTAGCTCCAGTTTTGTGGATTTTATATTGAGCAGAAATTTCCTAATTTTTGTCTGTATTATGGGTATATCTTATCCATTATCTTTAAATAGAGATATATCAAAGTTAGCGAAAGCTAGTGGTCTGGCTTTAATAGGTATGACTATAATCATACTAATTGTGGTTTCCAGAGGTCCAATGCTGTCTTCTGATTTAAAAGGTACAATTGAAGGCCATGATTGGTTCATCAGTGCAAACATCTTCCAAAGCATTAGTGTTATATCATTTGCATTAGTTTGTCATCATAACACAACTTTCATCTACGATTCAATTAAAAAACCAACGTTAGATAGATTTTACACTGTTACTCATATATCTTGTATCATTTCAACTTTTGTTTGCGGACTGATGGGTATTTCAGGTTATTTAAATTTTGGTTCTAAAACGAAAGGTAATATTTTGAATAACTTCCCAAGTGATGACTGGGTAGTTAATATCGCTAGATTATGTTTTGGTTTGAATATGCTCACTACTTTCCCTTTAGAACTTTTTGTCGTTAGAGAAGTTGTAAAGGATTTAATAATCATTTATAAAAGAAGATCAAATGAGAGTTATGAATTAAATCAACTATCAACCTCCCAACATGTCATAAGTACAACCATCTTATCTTTTATTCCTATGTTTGTTTCCTTGTTTACCTGTAATCTAGGTGCTATTTTAGAGTTAGTTGGTGCCACATGTGCTTCTACAATTGCTTTTATCTTACCTCCTTTATGTTATATTAAAATGACTTGGAGAACAAAATCTAAATTACAAAGAATTCCAATCTTCGCTTGTGTTGCTTTTGGTTTCCTGGTAATGTTCTTATCTTCCGCTCAAACCATTTTAAGTTCTATAAAAAATAAAGAAGATGGCCATTGTGTTGAATGAATGCTTTGTCTTACTGCCCATGCGTACAGTATCTCATTTGTTTTGTTTATTTCCTGTTTCCTACGCAATTATGTTTTCCCTTACTGTACTCTACGATCGATAAAATAAACTATAAGAATATGTGAAAATGTAAAATTTATTAAAAACACAGTAAAGTACAGAAGCAAAACCGAATAATTCATCAACTAGCCAGAGGAGAAGCATTTTCATCCTATATTGCATCAAGTCCATTGTCTAATTCGTGGTCGTCGTCGTTGCCATCTATACCAAGTCTTAGAATTCTACTACTTCTAGAATGATGAAGTTCTTCGTCGTCTGAATCTTCTTCGTCACTAACAATAGCTCTAGTAGGACGTTTGACAATTTTGCTATCCTCATCCTCATCAGAGCCATTTTCATTATCAGAATCTGAGCCTGAATCATCTTCCTGCGTAGAATGTTGACCGGGAGCTTGATCAGTATGACTTTCACTACTATCACTAGCCTGTGATTCATCATCATCCAAATCACTTTTAAAGCTACGGTCTTCACTAACCGGTTTAATTGTAGAATTATCATGAATATCCTCGTCAGATTCGTCATCTTCCAAGTCACTCTTTGATATTCTTTCTTCAGTAACTGGATTGCCAGTCGAGGTTAGAGCATCAACATCGTCAACACTAATAAAATCGTCTCTTCTAACAATACCTTCATTATCATTAGAATCAGTGCCAAAGACAAAAGCATATTGTTCAGGAGTTAAAGGTTGATTTCCGTTCTTAACCAGCATTTCATGTAATCTGTTTTCACGTTCAAAGAACATTCTATCTTCTTCATTATCTGAATTATCGTCATCATCTTGAACAAATTTACTGGATAAATGAGTCTTCTTTTCATGACTTGGTTTCGCATTCTTCTTTCTAGACTTCTTTTCACTATCTTTATCCCTTCTTCTCTTCTTAGATTTCTTCTTCTTGCCCATTTTGCTATTTGGGCCTGGCTCCAATGGATCATCTGCTTCAGAATCGGTTTCAACTCTTCTTTTTCTTATTGCTTTACCTTTAACCCTCTGTTCATTTGGTTCTAATCTTGCTTCCATTAAATCTAGTGTATCTAAAGTATCTGGTTCTGGTAATCGAATTTCAGAATCCGAACCTCCTAAATCATCAATTTCATATCCATTTCCATCAATATTGCTAGTATCAAGTACATCATTATTGTCATTATAGTCTCTATCGTCTTCCCCATAATCTTCACCTAATTTACGAATATCATTAGTTGTAAATGAGCCTTCAACTTCTTCAGGCTGTAAAGGTGAATTTAATGCTGCTTGTAATTCAGCTGTCTTGGAATTGACTTCATCGGATTTAGTTTCTTGAGAAAATTGAAAGTGTTCTAAACCTAAGGCATCAACTAAAAGTGCATTAAATACCGGATTTCTACCGGCTTTACGTTGTAAATTAACGTTAAGAACTAATAATTGGGTTTTAAAGTTTACATCAATACCACCGTTTGATTCAGCTTCAGCCAGTTTCGATCCAATCCTTTCAAATTCTTGAATTAATTCTTCAATCATAAATGTATTATCACTGTAAATTAAACTGCTCACTAATAAATTGATCTTATGACTCGTTGATAAGGATTGATTTTGGAAAACAACTTTCTTACGAACTGGTGCAGATTCGTGAAATGAAGGTTCTTCGCCTGTTTGCAAATACATTCTAACATCCCGATCTATTTCTTGATTAACATTCATTAATTCTAATAAAACTGATGGTGATCTTTCATGGTATTTTTCTAATGTGTGCATAAAATAATTAAGTAATTTACCAAAATCTTTGGTTGTAGGCGAACTAAAATGTGATTTCTTAATATCATGTAAAGTTAACATAAAATCTAGTCTTAACAATTTCAGGAAATGTTCCTCTTTCTTAATCAATAATTTATTGAAGTATGATAAGCATCGTCTAACTTGTCTTTCATTTAATTCAGAAAATCTACCAAAATACCAAACAAATGAATTCACAACCCTTTCATCTAATAGAGCACCTTCAAATGACGCATATCTTACCTTATCGATTTGTTGATATCTTTTAAGTTCACGCTCGGATAAAGGACGGTCTTCATCTTCCTCATCTGAGAAATCATTATCGGCAGTGTAGTGTTTTTTAGTATGACGTCTATTTTTTCTAGCCATAATAACTGGATCAGCTAAGTTAGTCAAAAATTTGAATGATTTCAACATTATTTGACAGAATTCTAAGATATCATGACTGTAAGATAACGAAACTTTTTGAGTGTTTTGAGGAACTCTTAATAGAACATCGACATCTTCTTCCCTTTCGAAAATAGTTCTCAGTAGCCCTTCAGCTGCAGTATCATAAGATTCTAGTTCCTCTTCTTCGTCCGGCGTAATATTAGGAATTTTGCTGACCTCAATCTGTTTGGTTTCAATGCATGTAATCAAAATTTCTTTCAAGGTGTTAATACAAATTTTCAATAAACCAAATTCATGTTGAGATAGATATTGTGGAATGCTTGTCTTAATCAAAGAGGATATAGTTTCATCGGATAATGTAGCATTTAAAAACCCTAATCTTTTAAACGATTTTGGGTCTTTTGAAGAGCCTCTAAATAATCGTTCAAACTTTAAAACCCAAGCCATAACATAGAAAAAATGGAACTTTAAGAAACTGTCAGCTTTGACGTCCATTGTTTCTCTTCTTAATGTGGTCATTAAGGTAGTAAACCCAGCTTCAACGAAATCAGAAACAAAAGTTTTCAATGATTCACCTGTTGTATTTAAAATCTTTTTACTTTCATTATCGGTTAAATTTGTATCAAAATCAGATTTGGTACTATCGTTTTTATAGTTATGGCGGATTTCTCTACCTGGTTTCTTAGATCGGCTTGAATCTAATTCATCTAAAACGTCAGACCCCATAATCTGCTTTTGTCCTGATAATGTAACACCTTGTTCATTTCCTTGTCTTATACTTAATAAAGTACCGAAATTAGAATGTCTTGTTGAACTAAAGTTATATAAATTTTTTTTAATTTGTTTTTCCTGATTAAATAATGCACTTAATTGAGAAGTTGTAGTGGAGACTTCTTTCTCTGGTTGTGAAGTAGGAGCTTGTTGTTGAGTTCTAGTTCTTGAAAATGACGATTGATGCTGTTTGATAAGTTGTGGTGCAAAAAGGTCTTCTGGATTGATCTTAAAAGTCAAATAAAAATAAATGTCAATACAAACGGTGGATAACATATCGCCATCAAATTCTTTAGGAATACCAGCAGAAATAGTTTGAATGAAAGCCAACACTTTATTTTTCTTGAAAGAAGTAAATAAAACATCATATGAAACATCTTCACGTGAAATACCTATAGGCATATTTGAATTCACTATTTGGGGCTTGACTGTTTTATTCTTTGCGACTGTAAAGTCAGCCGGTTCAATTCTAATGACATTTCTGAAAAAAGTCAGACATAAAGTCAAAATAACACTATCTCTCGGTGTTCTTTGATCTTTAGATATTGATAATATAGGTAAAGCTAAACTAACAACTGACTTTAAACATTTACCTTTATTGGCATTTAATATAGCATTCTTATAAACAACATGAGCTTTCTTCAACTTTGTATATAGTTCAATTTTATTTTCAGAAGCTTTTTCTACATCTAACATTAAAGGTCTAGTTAGGGCAACTAATAATTCTAAAGAGGATAGCATGATATTGTTATATGTATTTTTATTCCTTTCATTGATTCTTTTTGGAAGCTGGATTAAGATTGGTATCAAATCACCTTGAACTAAACCATTATCGTGACAAGCAGAAGCAACATCCCAATTATTAGTTGCGTCGTCAACAGTCTTAATCCATCTCTTGATATCCTTCAAACATGATAAAGCATCAGAACCTAAAACATACTCACCGGTCTTAGAAGTTGATTCAACACCACCTAGGGCTGAACAAAGAAGTAAAATTTGAGCTTTCAATGCTCTTTCAGCATCTGATTGCACATTGAATGATTTTGTAAGTTTCTGTAATTGTGTTAATCTGTTTGTTCTGGTTTCAGCCGATTTCTTTTCACGTAATACTTGTTGTCTTTGTTCATCTATTTCTGAAGGTGGAATTTCACGTTTCTGTTCGTATTCGTGTTCTTGTTCGAGTTGATCTTCGAACCCCTCATCTGAGAAACTGTCTTCTTCTTCCATAATCAAAATTTAAAAGGAATGATAAGGTAGCAAATGTGTTAGATGAAGAGAGTATTGTTGTAATTAATGAATGTCGTAGCACTAATGGTTATGAAGCGGCCCAAAAGAAGTTTGGTTTTACGTGTTTGGGTAACGCAAAAGTGGCTCCAGGCATTCCGGACGCGTCATCCGGTTTACAGAACCGAGTGATGCATCACAAGAATTCACAAATGGTCGACGACATTTCGTTTCATTATACGGTTACACAAGCAAAATATATAAAAAATTTAAGAAAAATAGTGAATTATATAGAACTGAATCATTGCTTAGTGGTGATATCTTTATGTGCATTACCAGATAAGATCACCGGCTCAGAGTCTAATCTTGATCTAGGAGCTATCTCTTCAAATGTCTCGGCCGCTTCAGCTTTCTCGATAACAGAAACCTCTTGATCCATTATAGTATCTTTTTTCTCTTCTTCTTCTTCTTCTTCTTCTTCTTCTTCCAATTCATCTTCTGATATCACCACAGTGTCTGCATTTGGAGCAAATCCAGACTTCGCAACTTTCCGCAGTTCTTTTGTTTCTTCATCTGTGATTATAACGGGTTGCGAAAATGCCCTTGAATGACCACCTTCAGGTACACGATCATATTCTTCATCATCAGCATCACCTTCAAATTCAGATTGTTCTTTATCATGACTTTCATCATTGGTAGAAATTGATTTGAGATCTTCTTTGTCAAGTTCCGAATCAGATTCGTTAATTGAACGGACACCTAAATCTACAAATTCGCTTTCTTCCATTAGATCAGATCCAATTGAACTTCTAGACACCAGTGGTCTCTTCAAATAAATATTCAAAAATCTTTTGTTAACATCGAAATCATTTATTACCTTCTTAAGTTCTAAATAATCATTTTTATCTTTAATTAGCAGACCAACAAGCATAGAGGGATCCATTTCATCTAAATGTAGTTTTCTAATAACAGTTGTATGAACAGTGCTGACTTCCTCGCTGGTTAGTTCAGGGTGATAAGGATATCCAATCAAGTTTTCATGCTTATCATTTACAACCAGGGCTTTTTGTGGGAAATGAGGATCTAAATAAAATAAATAATCACCTTGATAACCAAAAAAATAATGAGAAGATGAAGGACGGCCACCAGCAATGCCCACTGACTGTTTCAAATTTAGAAGGGTTTTAAGAAAGTCTCTGTAAATGGGGTTCACATTTTTAACACCTAATCTCACACCAGATAGCAATAAAGTTGGACGGAACTTGCCAAATTCATCCTCGACATCTTCAAATAATTCCTCTTCATAAATATCACCACTTGAATTACTTATATAAGCCATTAAACCACATTTCTTGAAGCTGATATCAGATAAACCTTTGATACTTTGAGAAGCACTTGAAGGTCCAAACCATTCACCTGGCCTCTTGTTACAGTTCTGATGTGCAAATTCAACAAAATTCTGAATAGAAAAGGGGGCAGACGGAACATCAGCAAACCATGATATAATTTCACAGTGTTTCTTATAATACTTATTTCCTCTGTCTTCACCATTGAACCTCCAATCTCTTCCAATCAATAAATTCAGTAATGCATTTGCTAATAATGATTGACTTGTTCTAATCATACAACCCCAGCCAGCATCAGAACTGAAGCCCTTGTTAGCCGTACTTAAATCTAGTGTGCCACGTATAAATGAACCAAAGTTCAAAGGTGAAGGGCCATCAGTACTTTTTTCAATCAAAGGGAACCCAGATCTATAAGTTAACCATAATCTAGTATCGACATCTTCCAAGAATCCACTTGGCCATTTATGATCTTTGCCTACTGTTTTCTGTGGTTGTAGCTCTTGTTGTTGTTTCTGTAAATCCACAGAGTTACTCTTATCAGTATTAGAAACTCTTTGAAAGAATGACTTGATTTCGTTCAATCTAAGGTGAGCAAACTGGAGTGTGGTTTCCTCTTGGGCTTCATTTGTTTTAGAAGCTGATGATTTTTCAGGCTGTAAAATGAAGACATCTTCCTTAGATTCGTTGCCTTGATCTATCGTTGGGGCATTTTCTTTATGCTCTTCAGTTGATTCTTCGTCTGTTATTGAGTCAATTTCTTGTGCTTGAGGTTCCGTACCTACAGGCTCGACAACTGCATCCTTATCAAAAGGATTGTAAGTACGACCGAGGACAACTAAATCATTTGATAAATCTTCATTTGTAAGTTGTTTATCTAGCATAAAATCAAAGACACTTTGGATCCGTTGAAACCCATTTTTGGATGACATTGTGAGTGTGATATGTAACGTAAATCTAGTTGGGTATGAGTGGTTCGAAGCGGTAGGCGCCTTGCTTTCGTATGAGAAAATAAATAGTACTATAAAAGTCTCTCTAATTCAATTCTCGTGTATATTTTGTGAAATTTGTTTCTGATTGATTATATAGTAAATTTTGCGTGTTTAACGTTGGAAACGCTGGTTGCCTTCTTGTTGTACACTCACTCCTCTTTAACCGTGTCTACTGTTGTTTGCGTTATCGCTATCGGCAACTTTAAAAAGTGCGGCACAGTAATATGGCGCAGGAATCACTGTCCACATGTGGCAGTACAATGACTTACTTAAAAATATGATTCATTATTGCTCAAGAAAGAATCATCCCTCCTGACCATATAATTACAACAATTACTGATTACACGTTCAATATTAATTAAGTGTTATAGATGCCACGAAAAAGAGGTAATAAGAGAAGAACTGGAGGAGGGTCGTCAAGAAATGCTAACTCTGACTCGGCCAACCACAATCCACAAAATACTTCAAAAACTAAATCCAAAAGCAAAGGAAAGGGCAAGAAGACATGGCCACACGGAAAGAAAAGGCCTACTTTATCACAAGTGAATTCAGGCAAATTCCCCGAATTAGAAGAGTTGCATTCGTTTGGTTCTATGGCCATGGCTGCAAAAAATGCCGGTAGAAGAAGATACGGATTTAATGATGAAATTGATTACACTGGACAACATAGAAGTGAAACTATGAGAAGGCCATTAAGACATATGCCTATCGAGTTTGTAAAAGCTAGAGAGCTTTATGATCCGTCTGCTGAGCTGTTTAAAAGGTTAGCTAATTCTAAATATAAGGTTAGAATCGCCACAAACACCGAGATTTCAATAAGGCAAGAAGAAGAGAAAGAAAATATTGAAAATATTGAAAATATTGAAAACAATAAAGTTGAATCTGTCGTTGAGAAAAATGATACTTTAATTAGAGAAGAGCTCGAAACTGATAAAAAAGTATCTGAAGAGGAAGAGTCTAAAACTAATAGAGAAATATTTGAAGAGAATATTGACGATTTGTTAGATGATTTTGTCAAGGATTTTGAAGACGATAAAAATGAAATAGTCAAAACAATTGCTCCAAGTGACATTAAGATACAGAAGGAAGATTTAATGGATTTTGGAAATGGTTCTATAGGGCAAGAACAATTATCAGAAACTAAAATTGATACCACTACATCACAGCCAAAACTTTCAATCAAAGCAGAAACCAAGAGTGTTAAAAAACAAAGATTTAAAGATGATACTGATGAATCAGAATCAGAAATTTTATTTATTGATGATAATGAAAATGAGAATTATGATAAAGAGGTCAAAGCTACCCCTCAAGCCCATATTCATTATGAATTACATGATGAAGAAGAAAAACCGGTTCTAAGAGTTGGTAAATTTTTAGGTAAGATGTCGATTGATAATGAAGGTGATCAATATATCACACTACCAAAGTTGAATTTTAGAAAGCCTAATAATTTTGGATTTGTTGATCACCATGATGAAGATGAAGATGAAGATGAACAATCGAATGAATACTATGATGATGATTTTCTTAATGATGATTTTCTTAATGATGATTTCCTTGAGGAGCGTAAGGTTGAAGAGGAACCAGTTGAACAAGAATCTGATGAAAACGCTGATGAATATGAGGAAGAAAGAATGCAATCAATTAGAGATTATATTTCCAAAGTCATGAAACGAACATTAAAGCAAGATGATGAAGATGATAAAAATGTTGATTCAGCCGATGATTTGGAGTTGGATAATGGGGATATTGATGTTGACAAACTAATGAAAGAATATAAATTAGAAAGGAGAGATCAAGATGAAGATGATGACGATGTTCAACCAAATAATCTACAACTTGAAGGATATGAAGAAGATTTCGGTCCTGAGTTTGGCTTTTTACCAGAAGATTACGTTTCATTTGATGTTACTCAAATTCAAATTTCAAATGTTAGAATGGGTGCTACACTATCAGATATTTCTTTTGAGGTCAAATCTCCTTTCTTATTGGGTACAGATGATTATTGTTGGTTAGATAGAGAAGATATTACTGAGTATGTAGTTGAAAAAGGTATGCCGGAGCATAGGATTGGTGCATTTTTAAAGTTTGCTACGTCCCATTTGGAAAATTCATTGCCCTCTAAGCCATTAAGCCCTGAACCTGAGTATTCCGATTTAGAGTTAATTGAGGATTCATCTGAAGAAGAGGAAGAGGTCGAAGTTTATAGTGACAGTGACAGTGACAGTGATGATGATAGCGATGATATTGATGAAGATCAAATGGAAGGTATCGAAGATATGATTGCATTTACGAAATCAAATGTTAAAGTATTAGAAGATCCAATTGATTATGGAACGAGAACTTTGAAACGTAAAGGCAAGGGTAAGAACAAGCGTATTATGGTTGATCACATTGAAGATCCAGAAATGAGAAAGCATTTGCAAGATGCTTATGCTTTGAGATCATCGAATAAAAGAGAATCAAAAAAGGATAGAAAACAAAGAAGAAGAAGAGAAGAAGAAGAAGGAACCGATGCATTGTTGTATAAGTATCCTTATGATATGCAAATTACAGAGATCAGACAAGAATTCGAATCATTATTAAAAGATTCAAATAAAGTCAGTTTAAGGTTCCCGCCGTTAGATCCTCATGGTATTGATACATTACGTAAATTATCGAGACACTTTAATATGAACCATAGAAGAGTTGGTAAACATCCCAAATGTTATTTTGTTGTTTTCAAAACAAACAAATCTACAATAAAAAGTCCAGAATATTCATCGATTGATCGAATAATGAAGCAGAGGCCAGTTTTCAAAAGAACGGATATTGGCGAATTATCAAAACGTGAAAAATTAGAACTAAAGGATAAGAGAAAGAAATCTCGTGGCGAGAAAGCAAGTAAAGGTTCCAATTGGAATTATAAAGAAGGTGATATTGTTGGTGGAAATGCTTCTGAAATTGGGCAGGATAATGTTGGTCATAAATTGTTGTTGAAGATGGGTTGGATGCAGGGTGAAGCTCTTGGTTCTGAGGGTAATAAAGGAATCGTTGAACCAATTGAAGCAAAGATGAAGAAGACCAAATTAGGTATCAAATAGATGTCGCGATTTTTTTCTAGGTAACTAACTGTCTGTAACTGGTTTAATTATAACTTTATTTCTGTTTAGATTTTTCTAGAGAGAGTTGAAACATGTATATGATTATGATCATTCATGATGTCATTTGTCTGGTAATGTTATATGGCTGTAAAATTTCCTAGTTGATCGAGTTTTGTGCCTAACTGTAGTCAAGGAACCGGAGAACTTAATAATAAAAATAGGTTGTAGTTTTCCCGTGGGGAAATACGCATTTACGCATTTACGCATTACTGGCTTCCTTGTCGATATCCGTCCATTCTGATGGAAGTCCGTAACCTTAACCCCAGATTTTTGTTTCATCTCCGATTGATTGATGTTTTGTTAAAACCAACTCTATCTAGCACGGGATGGATCCTTAAAGTTGATTGAAACCAGTTGGTGGGAGCCAGGTTTTGATCATTGCATGCATGGGTGTGTGTGTGTGTGTGTAATCTAATCCTATGGGATAGGGGGGGAAAAGGGAGGGGGTGGAATTAGGGCGTTTTCTTCTTATTTCCGTCAGACCTGTTTGTCTGTTCGTATATTGTTCTCATGACATGACTGTTGGATAATTTTCATGTACGTAATTAACGTACCAATTATATAACGACAATTCCATCAGTCTTCAAGATAATATAATCATGACTTTCACGGGTATGGTAGATTGATGAACCGAAGTAGGAAATGGAAAAAGGGCTTCCTGATTGGTCGGGGATTCTGGTGTGCTTTGGTGGTTGTTCCGGCCTATTGTCCGTTGCGGGTGGGATTCGGTTCGTATCGGGTCAAGGCCGGGGCCGGGGTCGGCGGCTAATGGGACTCCTGTCAAAAATACCATTATGGTTCTACAACCAGATGAAGTCTGGGGAAAATATCTGGGGGACAGGATAGAAAATAGATGAGATGACAAATTGGGGAGCCAGTTTGTGAGTGTGTGTGTGGAATTGAATGTGGAAGAATGGTATGATATATTGTATAAGTTAGCATTAAATGTAAAAACTTACCAAGGTACAGATAAATAGTGTGGTGAAAGAGTAAAAGTTTGGAAAAAATCATGTAAACAAGTAAAGAGAAGTAAACAAAAGTTATGGTATCTAAGTAAAAGAGAAAGAAAGGAATAAAGAAAGAAAATGTAGAAACATCGAGAAAAAAGCAAATAGAAGGAAGGGCGTAGGACTCAATCTATTGCAGCCCTTAAGAAAGAAAACGATATAATAAATATAGAAATAAAACAAGGCATATATATAAAGAAAAACCAGTCGGTTCATCAGAACTGGCAATTTATAGCAAAAAAACAAAACAAAATTCAAATAGTTAAAAAAACCTAGTACTAATTAAAGAACAAACCCCAGCATAAAGCATTTCATAAAAGTCGTAGAAAAAGATACTATAGTAGATCAGTGGTAGCGAAACAATTCTTAGGTTATTCATCCTTATTCATTAAACTTCCAATTGTTAGAATTCCAGAAGAAGAACTATGCGGACTCAAAGTCGGCTGGGTTCTACTGGTAGGAGAAGTTTGAGTGGGAGAAGTAATTTCGGACTGTTTGAACAGTTGTTCTTCAGATCTTCTTTTACGACTGGCTAGAAGAGATATGTTATCATGGGAAAGTGATTTGTTTAAGATGTCTTTGACTCTTTCATCTGGATTGTTAGAAATGTTTCTTTTTCTTAATTGTTCATCAAATTCAGTGATATTTGTAATCATAGACTTAATTGATGGTAAGTGAATTGGTCCATTCTCAGGTAAAGTGCCTAGAGTAGTTGATGGTCTTAACACTGGTGATTGAGCTGGTGTTGTTAATGGGGTTTCTTGAGGTGAAGTAATATTGAATATCCCATGAGGTTTATGTAGTTGCTCAAAACTTCCGGCATTATGAATTGGAGAATTTGGTCTTGATTTTTTAGAAGCCATACCATCTTCATTGATCATAGTAGATAATGAATTGCTAGAATGATGGGAACTTAAAAACGATGGAATTCTTGGCATGGATCCAGCCGGTGATGAATTGTTTCTAATTGGAGTAAGACGGTGTAGAGATGATAAAGCAGATTTGCTGTTGTTATTACTATTATTGTATGAAGATAAAGTTGAGGAAGATGAGTTATTGGCACCAGCAGTATCCAATGATCTTAATGAATTCGAAGAATTGGTCCTTGAGGAAATGTTAGAATGTGGGGGAGTGAAATCAAAGCTCTGGTTACTGAAATAATTGGTTAAACTTGGTGTTGATTTGACAGAAGAGAATTTCTTGCTTATAGGTGATGTGGCTGTTGTACCGGATGCTTGTAAATGTGCTGGTCTATGTTGTTGTTGTTGTTGTTGTTGTTGTTGAGGATGAACTGTAGTCAGCAGATACTGTTGTGGTTGTTGAGTTTGATCTTGAGAGTTGTCATTAATGTTGTTGTTGCCAGCAGGGATTTGGAAACCCAGGCTTGCAGGTATTGGAATTCCAGAACCTTGAGGAATGATATAAACAGGGACAGCTTGTTGGTACATATTTTGACCAAGGATCTCGCACCCCACTGGGAGAATCATCTGGGGTTGTTGCTGTATAGCTTGATTAGTCTTATTTTGGCCTCTTCTCTTTCTAACGGTCGGGTTGGTGTGGATTCTCAAATGTCTGGTTAATTCATCTGATCTTGAAAATTTCTTTGAGCAGCCGGGAAAAGTACAATGATGAGGTCTTTCACCGGTATGGGTTCTGATATGTCTGGTTTGATGCTCCAATCTGTGAAAGGCTTTTTCACAAAGAGGGCATTTATAAGGTCTATCGCTTTCCTTCTTATTGTCTTTAGAAGGAGAGGTTACCACTTTTTCTTCTTTCATTGGAGTAAATAACTTAGTAAATGATTAATAGAGGGCAAACGAGGAAGACAAGTAGAAACTGATGTAGAGGACTTGAAAAGAGTATTTGATGGTTTAAAGGAAAAGGGTTTTAGCAAAAGAAGCCAAATACAAAGAAATAGTGGCCAAAAGAGAATTGTACGGAAAATTGGGAACCTTAACACTTTTATACAACACCGACTGCACACATGTAAATCGAATTTCTACTCCATGGGACTCCACTGCGAACGGGCTATTGTTCGAATTGGCCAAACATTTCTTTTTCTGCCGCGCCAAATAAAAGTTTTTCCGGGTGCCTCTACTCTGCGGCTCTTTCCCTATCACCTTGCCAAGTTGTTCCGGCAGGCTCCAGCCCCGGAAGTGGTGAGTGAGGTGTAGCAGGGGGGGGGGTGGTTCTAGCGCGCTGTCCCGCTTCGGCAACAAGGCTGACGGCACTGATTTGAGGTAAATACCTACTTCTATAATGAGTCCCTTCAATCCGGAGCATGCAGCTTACCAATAAAGCATCCAGTGGGTATTTCGTGTGGGCTCTTCTCAGCCGAAAAGGTGTCTGATGACTAAACAGTATTTCAGCGATCTTCTTACCGGCTATAATAACTTTTCTGCCCACGTAATATTCCCCAATAAATTCATCCCGAAAATGACGTGGGGTGCGTTACTCAAACTGGAACTGTTAAATTGTGAATGAACATATTATATACGGCCAATCATTAAACCACAAATTATATCTTAACTCCTTCAAACTCGATGTTTACATGTTTGCAAGTCCGTATACCGTGAATCATTGAGTCATCCAAAGAATTGGGTTGAGATTTGAAGATTTAGTTTAGTATGTACTTTCCTTTACGGACCTATATACAAGGCAAATGTTAGTTTGACTGCAATTTACGAGAACCATAATTAATGATTCGAGTCACATCAGACCCGTATATTTCTTGATTTTGTAAGGGCGGTTCCCCCAGACTTTATAAGATCCCTTTCTTAAAAGAACAATTTAAACCATTGAAATTGAAATGCGAACTAAGCGGAAACTTTTCCTTAAATGTGGAGGAACCCCGAAATTTTCTTAAAATTGAGGAATTGTGTCTTGAGTATCTATCTATCTATCTATCTATCTTATCGAACCCTTATGTCGTGGACACATAAGCATGTATACTTATTTCAATTCATTGGTGGCAATGCCCTACACTGCTATCTCTGTCTTCAACTATATGGATTGATATATGAATAAGAAGCTGGGTTATACGGGGAATAATGAGAGTGAACCATAGATTTTGAAGGATATCTGCATTTATCAATACCACCCATATTTATTAGGCTTCTTAATTATTGATTTAGATTTAGTTGGGTTGACTTCGTCTAGCGGATAAGTAAAGTATGACCGGCAAAGTAACTGCTTTGGTTTAAATTAGAGAAGGGTGCAGGGGTGTTCTCTATTTTATTTAAGCGAAAACCCCAGTTTGAAGTAAACCACCATTTGCACGGTATTTGTTCTATGGACAATACACCCAGCAATATTATATGTTATTGCTCTACCAACTTTGATAGTAAGGCGATTAATGAAGTTTATAAGTTCATTTGTAAAATCGTGTATTTACTAATTTAAAATATACATAAAAATTGATAAAGTAGGTAAGCTCGTTTAAAAGGAGAAACTCCTCAAACTGCTAACACTTCAAAGGAAAGTACCACATGTAATTTAGTCAGACGGCTAATGTAAATTATCCAAAAAATTCAAAGGTATAAGCTCTTGGTAAGGTTTAATAGTAGTAGGGATATTACTACTTGAAATCCAATTTCCGGTATCTGCAATTCTCCTCTCTGAACGTAAAATAACCTTACGTGACAGGTGCTTTCCATCTAAAGCATCCTGAATCAAAGATCTATTGATCTGTTCAAACTCTTTCAGTTTCATTAATTTCTTAATTGGAATTGTAGTATAATCAACATCTTCGTTAAGTAACTTTTTTAATGGATCAATTGATTCGTTGTCGTTTATTCTCCTTCTTCTCTCAATTAAGTTGATTAATAACATAGCATGATGATATTCATCCGGCACATAAAACTCAACGTCTTGTAAAATATTTACCGTTTCCTCAAATGAAAAAATATCCCAATCTTGAGCATCTAATTTCCAACCATTTCTAATAAAATTTATTCTCAATTTTGTTTCATGAGATTTGACTGATTCTTCAAGAAGTGTAAGCTGTTTCAATGATGACACTATATCACTATAAAGACCTCCTTCTATATCAACACCAAAATAATCGGCAGCTTCTTTTACTTCATTTGTTGGTATTTGCCCTTCTCTAATTGGATCTGGATTTCCATCCATTCTTTTTATCATCAATTCAAAACTTTTCTTAGTTATGCAAGGGAGACTATCTGTAAATGGGAGTTCATAAAAATCATTACCTAAGTCAATAATATAATTAATATTACCTGTAAAGCTTCTGTTACAATTTTCCCCTTTATTGTGAGTTGATTCAAGAGATGGTGGAATTAATAGATCATGAAAAAATGCACTGTTTGATATTACTCTTGCTTTATTTAATAAGTATATTGTATCAAAGGCTCTAATAGCTAATAAGTTGGTTGAATGTAGTGGTGGATGTAACAATGGTGGATTTTGAGGTAAAGATAAACTAGAGCATGGTGGAGGTGGTGGTGGATGCGATGGTTCTGATAGGTGCCGTTGTTGCTGTTGTTGTCGGTATGACAGCATCCTAGCTTTCTAGTAATAAGTTTTGCAAACAGCAACACTTCAAGAGCTAGAAACGTAATTCGAGTAGTCGGGTGATTCGATTGTCTTTATATGTGTTGTAAATACAAGTTACCATATGAGGAGATTTTGAACAGGGAAGTTTTGTTTGTTGTAATTGCTTGTTTCAGTCTGGCTCGAAATTGTTAATCTTCACTGGTTTGTCCCTATCTCACCTAGGCGACAATCTGTAACTTGAGGGAAATGTTGGTACCGCATGAAACACATGAAATACACCCTATCATCAGGCCCAACGTTTCTAAACGGTTTGTACACATTGAGACAGTTTGGTATACAGTCAAGTCAGGTCTAACGTTCATCACTTGATCTGTAACGTTGGTTTTGTCACCTGGAAGGAGAAACCTCCTTCTCTAAGCGCAAAATTGAGGTCGAAGTCAATATTAGTACCCTGGTTCTCAATATAACCAAAAGGGGTAAAATTAAGATAAGCTGGTATAAATCAAAAAGGCTGAGCATTTGTTTTTGATCCTGTGATAAGAAATCATTTGGTTGTATCTGTTGAGTCTTGAAATGAGTACTTCGTCTCAACAACCTTCATTTCGTTTTGTGTTTTGCGGTAATCCTGCTCGGTTGTTTCACCGGCACTTCAAACTGCCACTATCCGGATTGCAGCACTTCGGCAGAACTCAGCATGCGTAAACCGGACTGTTACCCGGAGCCGTCAAACCAACTAATCTCGGGCTCATCGCTTAATCCCTGAAATATCCAGATTCCGGAACGGGATCTCAGGGAATACATCGAACATACTACTTTTCATAATAATTACTTTCAGTTATATTTACCTTTACATACAGCATTTAACACAACATAGAGATCCCGGAAGTATCCGAATTTAGTTGAAATAGAATTATCATGTAATAACTGTTAAAATGGCCATGTGCTGTGGGCCAAAGGATATCCTCCCCACAGTTGATTCGCAGCAAGCGAAAGCCCAGCTAAAATACCGAGAGGTTGGGTGATCGAGCCGCACAATGGACTTTTTGTTGTATGTTCAACAATTGATTTTTCAGAGCTTTTCCTACTTTCTAGTTATGATTACCCGTTGAGTGTATATAACTTTTTTTTTCTGTATTTAATAGTATTGACAGCAGCTTTCTTTTATACCCATTGACCCTTTCAGTTATACTTTATTCTCCTTTACAGTTCAACATCCCTCCACATCATGGATCCAGTGGTTGCTAATTCTACAGTTATAGCCAATGAAACTAGAGAATTGGTGCTCGATAAACTAATTTCTTGGAGTTTCTTCCCGAACTCTTCAGTTTTTGCAAAACCAGATTTTGATTTTCCAATAAGTGAATATCCTTACTCCTTTAAAACTGATTTTTTAGTTAACACGTTTTATCCTTTAAGTTTACATTGGGCTACTCCGTTAATTATTGGATTTACTTATTTTATTAGTGTTCATATATCTAATAAATTTATTATACAAAGGCAAATTAAATCATATAAGTTGAAAAATCCGGATGCCAAAGAACTTCCACCTGTTAAGAAATTGCCTGCGGTTCCATTCCCAATAGCTAAAACTTTAATTTTTAAATGGTTTGTTTTATTCCATAACATTTTCTTATGCGTTTATTCAGTTTGGACCTTTATTGGTATTAATTCAACGATTTATCATAATTCAAAGAACATTGTGCCTCAATTGATTAGTACGTACTATCAAAATACTGATGATTTACAAAGTTCAGATTTATTTTGGCATTCTATTTGTGATATAGAAAATGGTATTTGGTACAATAAGGAATCCGATGCAGGTTTTGTGAAAGGCTTATCTTACTTTTCTTATCTGTTTTATTTATCAAAGTACTATGAAATTTTAGATACAGTTATTATTTTATTAAAAGGAAGACAATCATCCTTACTACAAAGCTATCATCATACAGGTGCCATTCTATCTATGTGGAGTGGAACTGCCTTTTCTTCACCACCTATTTGGATCTTTGTTTGCTTTAATTCATTCATTCATTCACTTATGTACTTTTACTTTACATTATCTTGCCTGAAAATCAGAGTTCCAGTCATTTTTAAGCAATGTTTAACAACTCTACAAATTTGTCAATTTGTTGTTGGTGGTTCCTTGGCAGTTGTTCATTTGTTTGTCAGTTATTTTGATGTTGTTGATGGTTCATTTAAAGATTGTATTGCTTCGGGTGAGAAAGCATTAGCTTTAGGTATAAATGTTGTTTACTTGACTCCTTTGACTGTGCTATTTGCTGCTTTTTATATCGAATCTTATAGAAATAAGAATAGAAATGTTCCAATTGCCAAGAAGACTAATTAGGTCCTCCTCCCTTTGGGAATAGCGATTCAATAATTATACTATATTATTCCAAACACGCAAAAAAAAAAAAAAAGACATTATGGTTTTACTATGCTTACACTTTTTATATATAAGCCTTACGATTTATTTTCATTTCATTTCATTATTATTACGGTTCAGTTATCCTGTGTATACTGTCTTTGTTAAGACTAAATATTTTAGATAGATACTTTTTTCACTTACTTGATATATTTTATTTTTAGTGGAAATGTAAAGACTTTGTACTTGTAAGTATGCACCCAGAAAGCGGGTCTCTGAGGTGTAAGCTCAGATGATGTTGATCCTATAGAAATTTCGAATCAAAGAATTGGCAATTCGATCAACAATTGTAAACATACAAATTGATATCTATAGATGTGTTTACTTACGGAAATTAATCTGGGCGGGTGCGAAATAATTATTGGGAGGGGATCTGTAAGTTGAAAGATTTCAGATTACTGATTACCACTTTTTTCTCCTGAAAGTGGAACGCTTGGACTTGGTTACAGTCTTAGAATCTCATACTAGTCTATACTTCACCACCTCTCACGCAATGGCTTTAAAAACAATTGTCGAGCAAGTTGTCACGTCAACATCAACATCAACAGACTCAAGTAGCTCGGTTTCCCCAACAATTTCAAAACTAATATCATGGAGTATCTTTCCAGATAGATCTGTTTTCGCTTTTCCACATATCGAAACATACCCGATTCCAGAATATCCATTGCAGTATAAAACTGAGACATTGCAAAAACTTTATGAAAAGTCGGTCCACTGGGCTGTTCCCCTGGCTTTCGGTCTAACTTATTTCTTTACAGTTCAGCAATTAAATAAGGTTATATTAAAAAGACAAATCAGATTACACAAATCAAGCAATCCTGATTTGAAAGAATTGCCACCTCCTAAGAAGTTGCCTCCTGCTCCAACATCACTTTCGAAAACTTCAGTTTTTAAATTTCTTGTTATTTTACATAATCTGTTCTTATGTATTTACTCGCTTTGGACTTTTATTGGATTAACTTCAAGCTTATACATTAATTCACATAATACCATACCAAAACTAGTGGAATCATATTTAGGTGAAACCGCTACCGGCTTGAAGACATCAGATTTTGACTATTTTTGGTACTCAGTTTCGGATCAAAAACATGGTATATGGTATAATGGGCTATCATACTACGCGTACTATTTCTACTTGTCTAAATTTTATGAAATTATAGACACCTTAGTTATATTACTAAAGGGTAAGCCATCACCATTATTGCAAAGTTATCATCATTCAGGTGCTGTTCTATGTATGTGGAGTGGTGTTAGATTTTCATCTTCTACAATTTGGATATTTGTCGTGTTTAATTCGTTTATTCACTCAATCATGTACTTTTATTATACTCTGTCTTGTTTAAAGATTAGAGTTCATGTAGTGTTCAAGCAAACCTTAACTACTTTACAAATCATTCAATTCTTAGCTGGCGGTTCATTGGCCATCGTTCACTTGTTTGTCAGTTATTTTGATGTTGCTCTGGGTGATTTTGTTCATTGTATCCCTTCAAGTGAAAAGGCTCTATGTGTTATCATTACTGTTAGTTATTTAACTCCTTTAACCATGTTGTTTGCCTCTTTTTACATTGAATCTTATAGAAACAAAGGTGTTCAGAAACCATCTCCTAAGAAAGATAACTAGTTGATTGATTTGAATTGAGCTGAAAATGGACATCTTCTAAAACCATATATAATATATTATTACGTAAGCAATTAGATTTATGAAATTTAAACTTTTGAGTTCTGTATACGTTTTTTACCCACTTGGTCGAATAATTTGTGGAGTACATAATACGATCTCTTACGCGCCGCTGTGCGTTGGATGTAACACATTTCTCAGGGTGCTCATGCAGACATGGTAAATGGTTCTCCGCCACCGGCAATTGAGTCGTAAATTGGTCAATTTGTAATCAAGCCAATAAATATGCTGATCAGTTGATGATATGGGTATAAAAGAGACGCCCTTTTATCTTTTTTACCTTTTAATCTTGAACTACTCTTCATAGGTTCATCCATCAATATATCAATCAAACACAGAAATGTCTCAATTTCAAGTTAACTGGGGTGTCTTCGGACCCGGCCGTATCGCACAGAAATTTGTTAGTGATTTATTATTTGCAAAAGATTCGAGCAGACCTATCAACATTAAACACAATTTAATTGGTATTGCCTCCAATTCAAGCATTGACAATGCAATCAGATTTAAAAATGATTCAATTAATCAACCTGATAATGATAAAATCAAATGCTATGGTAAGTATTCAGATTTATTACAAAATAAAGAAATCGATATTGTTTATATAGCTACACCAAACATGAACCATTTTGAATTGTGTTATAAATGTCTTGATGCTGGTAAATCCGTTATTATGGAGAAACCATTTACGATCAACTCAAAACAAGCAGAAAAATTAATTGAATTTTCTAGGCAAAAGAAGTTGTTTTTAATGGAAGCATTTTGGACAAAATTTAACCCAACTTTTAAAGAAGTTTACGAACTATGTTTTACTGAAAAGATTATTGGTGATATCAAGTCAGTTAAGTCGGATCTAAGTTTTGTGTTCGATAGAAATGATCCAAGCATGGAAAGAATTTATAGCCCTGCTCTAGGTGGAGGAGTTGTTTTAGATTTAGGTATTTATTCAATTTCGTGGCCAATGAATTTATTGAATCATGATAGAAAGTTACCATTTCCTAAAGTGACCTCATCCGCGCAATTATCTGATACTGGTGTTGATATAAATACTACGGTCATTTTAAAATATGGGGACGATAAATTAGGTGTTGCTAGTTGTTCTGCATTGTTTGAGAACAAAGGTAATGGCGTCGTTGTTTATGGTCGAAAGGGTAGAATTGAAGTGGATAAATCTGTTTATCCTTCTAAATATTGGGTTTATGATGAAAATAATGAATTAATTAAAGAAAAGGAATTTAAGTTTGGTGGAAATGGTATGTATTTCGAAGCTGACCATGCTGGTGAATGTTTATCTAAGAGTCTAACTGAAAGTGACTGGTACACTTTAAGTGATACTTTGACTATGTCCAAAATTCTTGAAACTGTTAGAAAACAAAACGATATTATTTTCCCTGATGAATTGGAATCTACTTCAATTTAATGGTGTTTTGACTACTTTTCCATTATGTTTACTTTATTATCATTGTTTTGCAGAATTATTACTATATCCTTATTAAGGTTATTTTGAGAAGATGAAGGCATAAGTAGTTCTTCGTTAATTACGAATAATTCTGTAGATTACGAGTAAAACTCCATACTTTGTAGACAAAGAGTCGACTCGACTCTCGACTGACTAGACTACCTGTCGGGTATTAATGTTTTCAGTATGCTCGACATTTTGTAATTTTCACATTTGTACTATCACTATAGAAAGCTGTTTCAAACAAGTCTCCAACTGGTGTATAATACCATCAAAAGGCTGGGTATCTGACTGCTGTATTCATATTATATATCAAAGGTAAATAGACAAATAGAATGAGTTTCCAAAATCAACATAAAGAACTCTCAAGAAAGTATTCCAGCGAAGACACCAAACAAGAATTTGAAGTAACATGTTCAATAATAGAATTCAACAATAAGTTCATGATAAGTTTAGCTAAGGATGGTGAAACAGATACTACATTTGACATTCAACTCCCTGTGTCACGAGAAACCCCCAATAATTATGATTATGACGACGACGACGATCAAGATGATGGTTTGCCTAAAGATTTGAATGAAGGGGTTAGAACCAACATACTTATTGGAAACAACGGAAACATAAAGGATCAAGTTATGGCTACGGAAATAGGTAAGTTGATGACTCACTTCAATCCGGGAAAGAAGAACAGTTTAATCTTATCTTCCAGTGGTAGGATTTTTGATAAAAGTGAGAACGCCAGCAACACTGACTTCAAGAAACTAACCTTTGTGTTAGAATTGGTCAAAGATTGCTATACAAGACGAGATGCCGATAACTGAGGTAAAAGTGTATATTTTTGTATTATTTCAATTCATCTTATCAACAGCTCGGCTTACTTAAGTAATCGCCCCCAGATGATTCGCTCGGGACAACTCGCAGGCCTATTGCTCCGGCAACCGGTGAAAAATTATTGAACTTGAATCAGAGTGAAGGATGACCAATTAGTACACCTGAGAAAGTGGAACCACAGACCCAAAGACAGAACTGCTCTTAAACAAGTGGTACTACTCCTCCTTCTGAGTGACCATAACATTCAACGTATCTCATTAAGCATCACAACCTCATCTTGGTTTTTCCTTTCACAATATACATTTGAACTACGGGTCTGACGAATTACTAATACCTTCTCTTCTCCACAATTGCCACCGTTCAATTCTAATTCCTTAAGAATGGTTCTTTTTTTCAATAGCTCACATACATTCAAACATGACTTTCAAACAGTGACTCTAGCCTGCTTCAACAGATACCCAAACCCATACTCCGCTCATGTGAAATCCGTCGATACAATTGAGAAACGAATCGATGAAGTTGGACGTCTTCATCAAACTAAATTGATTATGAAAGCAGGTAGACTGCCACAATTTATTAAACCTTTTCTAGGTAAAATTACAACATCCTGGATTATTGAAAGAACTGTGGTTGATCCAGTTAAGAAAACCATGAACACATATACATGCAACCTGGATCATCGTAAGATTGTGAGAATTGAAGAATATGTGACTTATCAATTCAATGAAAAGGAAAATGTCACTCATTCTAAAACAACAGTTAAATTCAGCTCGGGTTTTAGAAATACCTGGAATCTCAGAGATAGAATCGAGAGTTGGTCTAAGAATAAATTTCATGAAAATGCAAATAAATCAAGATTAGGCTTAAAAATTGTTATGGATAAAGTCAGAGAGAGATTATATCCTGCTTCACAGATGGCTTAATTGAATCTTACTAGTTTTTCTTAACTTTTTAACAATTTGACGCATAATGAAGATGTTTTAATTATATCCTTGCTTATTACTGCTTGTTTGTTTTCGTTGCTTTTATGCATATAATTCTTAACTGTCTTCAGTTCCACCTTTTCTAATTTTCTGCCCCTAAATTTTCTGCATTCTTTTTATTTTTTGAGATTTTTCTTATTGTTAGGTCTTTTCGGATTAATATCCTTATTATTTTCCCTACAATTACACTACATATCAATTATTTATTTGTTACTTACTACTATTTATTATTAATTTGAATTATTGTTGGACTCTTACTTTATCTTCTTTGTTCTTTTATATTTATGCATTTGAAATGAAACGCACTTTAAGTTTAATTCAAAAAATTCCTATTAAAGTATACATTGTAAGTAGAACAATAAGAATCTATCTTTTTAAACTAGTAAAGCTATAAAACAATAAGTAAACGAACACTGAACTGAATGATAAGTAAAAACAAAAATGCAAATTCATGTCCATGTATTGGTATAACACAAAAAAGCAAAAGAAAAAACAATTAATTAAATATGGGCAAAACAAGCCTATAAACTAGATAAAAAGGAAAACAAATAATAATTAAATTCATGCAAAACTTAAATCCCAACCTAATTTTCTAACAATCTCATACCAATCCACACACTTATCACCATTTGGATTCAACCTCCAGACATGCTTCATTATAATCTGACAACGCAAAACATTCTTCCATTTGTATCGTTTGATAAATTCATTGAATCTCTTGTTCATTTCTCTCTTATCTTTCTTGTGAATACAATTCATACCAGCAATAAACATTGGAAAACAAAGGCAAGCTTCGATATCTGTGTCTAGCATAATATCAACGGATTTGACTAATTGACTAACTAAATATTGAATTTCTAAACTAGAAGAATTGGTACGCATCACTGACTGTCTTAAATGAATCCTAGCAGTTAACTGAAAACACTCAAACATTGTTAATTGTAATTCCAAATCTCTACGATTCAGATGAGCCAACGATTGTTCATTTGGTTTTGCAGCATCTAATCTTGCATCCAACGTATACGCTTCACCCATTATGTCTTCATAAACATCATAATTTGCCGAATGAATATGCTTTTCGGGTTCGAATTTATCATCTGAATGTTTCTGATACCAATTTGTTGAGGATGAAGATGTTGATTTTGGTGATTCATCAGTTGGCGAAATTCCTTGTGATAACGTACTGCTGAGTTTAGTTGACGTTGGTTTGATATGTGCACTAACTTGATCTTCGGCTCTTTCAATTGCCGCCCTCAAGTCTTCAGATAGTGGGGATGAATCTTCTAATGAAGCAAACGACATAAAATCATCATTAGCTTCATCATCATCTGTATCAATATTCAATGCCTCGCTGTTTCTTTTTAATATCATTTTAGTATGCATAACCAGATTATTAATTTCAGCAAGAATACCGAAAATAGGAGCCGAAACACCATGCAAGGGATCCAAAAATCCCAATGTATTTGAAACATGCCACATTTCTTTATATTCATCCAGCTTAAAGTGTAACTCTCTGTCAGTAGTACTAGCCGAATTAATATCATGATAAGCATAATTTGTAGCTAAAAAATGTTCATCTTTGCTAGCATTGAAATTCTTCAAGCCACCTTTTTTTTGAATCAATTGAGCTCCAAAATTTAGATAGTTTGACCATTTGGAAACATCACCTTTACATATTTCAACTCCACAAAGAATCATAAATGATGCAAGACGCATGTTGATTAAATCATCTTGGCTCAGTAACGCCAATTGATGTTGAACGTGCGGTGGATCAAACTGTGGATTAACCTCTTTGACTACTTCATCATTGTCACAATCAACGTCTTCGAAAACTTGTTGATAGGTTTCTTGATTTTCTTCTGGAAATAAGGGATGTTTAATAAAGCCTTCTATTGCTTGCTGTATATAATAATTACCTTGTTTTTCCATTTGAGGGCCACCTAAATGGAAAGCACTCCATGCCAAAATACCATATAAAACACTGCGGTTAACATGGGCCATTGGAAGAAAAGTATTCAAGTACATATTCTCAACTTTTGGAGCTGATGATACAACTGTGCATAATCTATCTCTATAATATTCATAAAGTTTAGTTCCCATTGGTGATAACGTTGCCAATGTTGTATTAATAACAATAGAAGGATTTGTATAAATTTCAGGTTTTTGAGAAGAAAATATTAAATTTCCTAAATTTGGTGCAAAATCAAAGAGATCCTGTAATTGAGAAAATGAAGAGCCTGGGGATAGTCTTGTCAGAGAATTATCTGAATTAGAAGCTACTTGTATGTTAATGGGACGTTTCTTATTACTATCGTCATCTAATTCTCTAATATCTTCACCTCTCAGACGTTTCTGAAACAACTTTGAAAAATCTGGAGACAGTAGACCACTCAAACCATCTAATCCAGGACTTTCTAAACTCAAAGGTTGAATATTATTAGTTTCAGTATGTTCATCTTGCGTCTGCTGTTGCTGTTGCTGTTGCTGTTGCTGTTGCTGTTGCTGTTGCTGTTGCTGTTGCTGTTGCTGTTGCTGTTGCTGTTGCTGTTGCTGTTGCTGTTGCTGTTGCTGTTGCTGTTGCTGTTGCTGTTGCTGTTGCTGTTGCTGCTGCTGCTGCTGTTGCTGTTGCTGTGTAGGAAGAGCTGGGAGCATGGATTTTACTTCGAGGTTCAATGTATTAATCTGGTCATAAGGAGTCACACGAGGGGTTCCCATGAGGCGTGGAGAAAAGACACCATTGAGTATAGGAGAAGGAATCTGCAAGCTTATCAAGTTATTAGCTGGGTTTGAAAGAGCAGAAGATGGATTAGGCAGGTGTATTGGTATAGAACCAGTTGATGATGAAACTTGATGCATATCTCCGGATACATTAGGGCTCCAATTTGTTGTTGTTGAATTTCCGAAAATTGAATCAGTTGCGGATGAAGATTGCATGTCTTGAGGCAGAGGATCTGTGGTTATAGGTAATTCAGAAGGTAAATTAGGAATAGCTGGTACTGGGGGTATATTAGGAGAGTGCAGTTGGAAAGGTGGCATTTCCATCGCCAGAGGATTGAATACCACTTTATCGGATGCTTTGGAAGAATGTGAATGTGAAAGAATCTTTCTTTTCTTTCTACTTTGACTATGGTGAGTGTAGTCTATAATTTTTACTTTATCGTTAGTGTCTTTTCTATTGGTTGTTTGTTCTGTTTTAATAGCTGACGGCAAGACTGTTAACGATTTTGGTCTCCGCCTTCTTCTTGTTTTGCTATCTTCTTCAATAGCCTCCATTTCAACTTTCAAATGTCTGACCTCATCTGGAGACATATCATCAGTAACATAGGCACATTTTCTTTTTAGTCTGACACAATCTCCACATACTGGTTTTACTTCATCACATCTTTTCTTTCTGATTTTGCAAGTTATACAGCCGCCTTTTGATCTTTTTCTGATAGGCAATTGAGTCAATCCTTTATCCTGCTTTAGTAATGGTGTTGGAGCTGGTGATTGTAGCTTTGGTGAGAGATAACTTGAACTAGCTTTTGGAGAAGTTTTGGGCGATTTCACACCGACCAGATTTGATTTGAAAGTGACTCGGGAAGACCGTTGGTAGTGGTGTTGAGGAGAAGTAGGGCCATCGCCATCCAGAGAAGGAGGTTCATCTTTGATCTTCGGGTTGACCGCCATAGGAAGTCTGCAGTGGTGTTTCTGTGTTGTGGTGAGCAGCTAGAGCTGAGAAGGAGGAAAAGTCTAATTAACTTACCAAAATTGTACCCTATAACTTCTCAGATGTGTTGATAACGAAAAAAGAAATACACGCACTCTCACACTCACTCGATCGCGGACACAGGGTCTCACACATATTAAGGCGATACTATTATTGTGTTATTGGCAGGTTACTGATAACTCAACGATTAAATTGTATATGATGTGACTCAACGAAAAACGGAAAAGAGATGAACCTAAGATACAAAGGGATATATAAGAACAATCAAAAGTGAAGAGGAAAAAGAGAAGAAAGTAAAGCAATTTTGTCATCATATATAGTATTAAACACACCAACACTACGTGAAAATAAAAATGGGATAAGAAAAATGAACAGCAAATATTTAACAAAAAAAAAATATAATAAATTTATAATAACAAGACATTTCAGAATTATATGATGGAATGGTAGTTCAACACAAACTCTTTAGTAACATATTCCCAAGATGTTGGATCGAAGAAAATGTAAGTACCTTGTTCAGAACCAGGGCCGTTTGGAGTTGGTTCAACACTTGAATCTTTCGTTAACCAAACTTGTAGATCTTTATGATATCTCCAGTTTCTGCTGTTTAATTCTCTAGCAACTAGTTCTTGTAAAATATCCCTAGGTTTTGAATAGAACATAAAGAATAGAGTCTCATCATTAAATGTATTAATTCTATTTTCAACTGGAACCAAATCTGAGTTTTTGATTTTAAATGATTCAGGTGTAACAAATAATGGTTCAACCTCAGATCTACTTGTTTCTAACCATGGTGAAGCAAACGTTTTCGAGAGTTGATTTTTGGAAGATAAATCCAGGCCCAGCATATTTAAATCTAATCCTGTAACTATCAAAGCTTGGTCACTATTTTCATTCCTTAAGAAAGGCAGTAAACCCTTCAACCCAAATTTATCAATATCTTTTAATTCTTCTTCTTCTTCTTCGTTTTCAATTAATTCTGGTTTGACTTTCTGTTCTTCTTCTGATTGCGCATCTATATTACTATTATTATTATTATTATTATTATTATTATTGTCGGTAGTAATGCTGATATCCGTATAATTATTTTTATTTTCTGTATTAATATTATTGAATAAATTCAGATTATTATCCTTACTGATGGCAGGTGATCCATTACCGAGACCAGGGGGTAGAGGGGTTGTTGCATTATTACCTGACCCATTACTCTGTTTAATTGCATTCAGTATTGATAGAGCATTTTGCTTTTGAGTGCCTGGTCTAGCAGTATGTAGTAATGATAGTGGTGCTTGTGAAGATTGTTGCTGTTGATTATGAGATTGGTTTAGTTGCTGGGCTAGTTGGGCAGCAGGTGAAAGGATAGTTGTCTTTTTATCGTTGTTTGAAGGACTACCTAACGCAGGGAACTGGTCATTATAAGTTGACAACCCAGCTCTCTGTATACCACCTGGTGCACCAGCAGCTGAGCTGAAGGCGGACGAGGCCAGGTTTGGTTGTCTGTTATTGAAATCATTAGAAAGATTACCCCAAGTAGCTAGATGAGTATTCAAGATGAAGTTAGTTAGTACATTGGAAGGTTCAATATTAAGAGAAAGGAAAAGACGGAACATACACATTGTTATATACTAGGATCTATTCGGAAGGATGATCTATAAAGGTGGTATTAAAGGATGGTTTGAGGATAATTGAAGGGCAAAATGTGGTGTACTTGTGTGAATATTCGGTTACTATTTTGATTCTACACATTCATCCACCTGCAAAAGTGCTTTTAATTCTCGTTGATCGATGTTTTGCTCAATGATGCGTCGATCGGTGTGGGTGGGATAGCGACTCAGAGGATTACCGCATTTAAAAATTCTTGAAGGCCAAGGCTGGCGCTTACGTAAAATATTCATGCTTTTTACGTTGTTTGTAGTCTTTTGATTGGCCAATTACTACAACAAAAGCTATGATCCAAAATTTTCAAAATGGCACTTTTGTGAAACGCTTTTCGCTTTTCAAAAAATACGCATCCTGTCTAGGGCTGTGCTTAGAAAAAATATTTATTTAATTTGGATTGTAAGTACGCTTGATATAATCTTACTTAACTCTGTGTGGATTTAGATTTCACTACTCCATTACTTTTCCATATCCTTCATAAAATATTATCATGTCTAGAAGATTACTACCAAATATTATTATAACAGGTACTCCAGGTTGCGGTAAAACATCACACGCAGAACAATTAGCAGAACAATGTCCAGAGCTAACTCATATTAACGTTAGTGAGTTTGCTAAAACGAACAATTGTATCGAAGGATTCGATGAGTCAAGAGATACTTCTATTGTTGATGAGGATAAATTATTAGATAGATTAGAGCCATTGGCAGATAAAGGTGGATTGATTATAGATTGGCATTGTTGTGAAATATTTCCTGAAAGGTGGATTGATTTGGTTATTGTTGTAACTTGTAATAACACAGTCTTATATGATAGATTGGCCAAAAGAGGTTATAAACAATCTAAAATAAGCGAGAATGTTGAATGTGAAATTATGCAAGTTTTATTAAGTGAAGCCAAAGACAACTATGACGAAAAAATTGTTATTGAATTAACTAGTGAGGATATTGATTCCTTAGATGAGAATGTTGGAAGAATAGCAGGCTGGCTAGCTAATTGGAGAGAAAATAATCCAGAAGGTGTCTCTAATGAATTATAAATGTTTCAGTGTTATTGTTTTATTATGTACTCTTATTACAGGTGTTTTTTCGTTATTATAAATTGAGTAAAGGGACTTTTAAGAATTAAGTTCACAGAATCAATTCCGTTTCCATATGTACAACAAAAACTAAAATGTTCCTATTGAAAAATAATATAAAGTAAAGTAATTGTATTAGAAAAATAAATATGTACAGAGTGGGTCAAAAGAAAGGAAAGTTTAAAATAGATAGAGGTTTCAAGAATATGCAACTTATTTCACCTAAATCATTCTCATTATTTACCAATCTTAATCTTCAAGGCTCTTTGAGCCTTTCTTCTTTTTCTTAATTTATGCTTCTTCATCTTTAATCTTCTCTTTCTGAGCACAGATGTTAAATGGAAGCCTTCAGTAGTTTCAGGAACAACATCAGTTTTAGGGAGTTGATTTAAAATAGAGGATCTTTCTATTTGAGCGCTTTGTATCACAGATAACCATTTGTTTGATGTGGCATTTTGTTGTTGAACAGATGGAATAGTGAAAAATGAATGTTGGGCTTGTTTTGTAGAAAAAACAACAGTGGAGACCAATCTTTTGGTTATTGTTGGAAAAAAGTTAAGTCTTCTTAACATTATCTAAAATATATGAATATGGTGGTGAACAACTTGACAGAGTTGGTGTCTCGATGCGGACTTCTATAGATTGTAATTGAGTTTGTATTGATGTTCAGCTATAATTCATTTCAACGATTAATCAATCGATCAATCAAAAATTTCGGGGGATATACTCTGGTGCAAAGATGTTGTTTGTGTCGATAGACGCGTCTATGATTCAGAGCTTTTGATGTGGCAGTGTGGCGATAGTTAGAGTCGATTAATCTATTTGGTCCATGTCAGTCTGATATGTTGAATATATTGATAGCTTAACAATTAACCTGGGTTAAGTTAAAGTCTAAAGGCTCTGGGGGGGAGATTTGGGGTTCAAGGCCTTTCCTTTATATTTATTTATACATCGTTCGGTTTGAGCCATGAGTCTTCTGTGGTACATATCCATCCGTAGTAGATCGATTCCGACCGAAATCGGCCTGGCCCTGCTGCTCCACTACATGCTGGGACCGCTCCTTTGTTCCTTTTACCAGGACGTGATAAAGATGTGATTGGTCTGGATGTAACGGTATCAGCTCAGGTAAAGGGCAGTGAAAGTTGTAGTCCAACGGAGTGATTAAGTGACTCACTTACTGTGGGGTCGTGTTAATACAAGATTAAAGCTGTGATTAGGGTGATTACTACTACATACACTCTTGCTCTGACTGTTTCATACTTCCCGATCCACTCTTTTTTCCTACCTCTTTCTCTCAGATCCACCTCTACATCCCAGGTTTCTCTCTCTGAGTCATACTGCTACTACTGGCTCCTATTCGTCTTGTCTAATTAAATTTCACACCCCTCCTGCAATAAGTCACACTTAGTCTCCCGCTCGATGTCTTCATCTCCCATCATATTTAAACACAACTATTCCATCTCAAAATCATCTCCTCATTCTTCCCAAAGAGCTTCCACTTCTCCATTAGCTCCCTCTGCTTTTTCTTCTAAAAGAAATTCTTCAATGGGTTTACATAAAGCCATTCAGGTGTCTGCTTCTGGTTCCTCCTCTTGTTCAAGCTCAAGTTCAAGTATCTCCTCAAGTTCCTCTACAATGTCAGCAAATCATCATCATAGACGCAGACCTAGCTTCATCTCTTCAAACTCTCCTTTAGCTAGACGTAAGTCATTCTTATCGAAAGCCATGTTGGAAAATGATGACTTTCAAACTTATGAAATGGCATCTTCTTATCATTATTACTCCGCTTTGTCTTCTGCAAATTCATCTTGTTTATCTTCTTATTCTGATGAAAATACGCAACCCGCCAGAATCCCTTCATTTTCAATTAATTTAACTCAATCTCAAGGATTTTTGTGGAATCAAGATTTATTTGCTAGTTCTTATCAGCAAGCTAAAGCTGGCCTGAAGCCTGAACGAGAGGTTACCTCAAACCCAGTTGAAGTTATTAACGTTGTAGTGGACAGTGATTCTTCTTTTGCAAGCGATAATCATGCTGCAGGAACCTCATATGTTGAATATGATGATGTCTTTGAGTCTGATTTATAATTCTTGAATTGGATCTTTTGTTACTACTTACTCCTTTGCTTCAAAGCTATTTTTGTTCTTTGATTGTTGCAGTGATACTTTAACGTGTCAATTGTTTATTATACTAATTTCCTAGAGGGTCGTTACATCTTATCTCCTTGTTTTATTTGGTCAATTACTTGGTCTCTCATTTTTTCTTTGGTTTTGTTTTTGTCTTTGGTTTCGTTTCGTTTATTTGGTTATTATTTTTTTGGAAGCTGGATATATTTTTTTTGTTTATTTTTGTCAACTGCTGTCATACATTTATTGCATGAGTGTTCACCTTGTTGTTTCTGGCTGTTATTTTCTTCAGATGATGCTAATGTTGCTTATTGTTTGTTATACTGGCATAGTATTGTCATGATTTCAACCTTTATATCGAAATTGAAAATAATGAAGATTGAATCTCTTTCTCAAACTAATTTTGAAGTTGTTTAGATTTGCATCTTGTTACAGTTATTTCCTTTCTCGTGTTTCTTTTCGCCTGTCATTTTGTTGGAAGGTTGGGCTATTTATTTTGGAATATATAAAGTTTTTTGTTATTGTTATTATCGTCATTTTTTCTTTACTTTCTAGTATTATTGATCATACCCACTTATCCTTTCGCTTTTTTTTTTGTGTCCCTTCTTTCGTTTCTTTCTATAAACTGTTTCTGGTATTCATCCTCTTTTTTTTTCATTCAACTTATCTTTTGTTATATATTCAGATAATAGATACTCTCTTATTCTTTTTTCATATTAATTCTAAAGTCTTCATATTCATTAACCAAGGCAAAGTTTTATTTTCATAAAACAGAAAATCTGCCAAATTCAGCACAAATTCCAAAACTCGTTCTTGATGGCTTCACCAACAGTGAACATTCCCGGTTTTATCACTCCCAAGTATCATTTATTATAAAAGCATATTCCCCTAAAAACAAAAGAAATCATCAAGTTTGATTGAAATAACATCCATAAAGATGTTAAAAAAGTAAATGGTCCCTAGCAGGATCGAACTGCTGATCCCCGCGTTATTAGCACGATGCCTTAACCAACTGGGCCAAGGGACCTTTATGTCTAAAAAGCTAAGAGATTCTTTATTTCTCTTACTATTAGTATATTTTAGTTTTTCTTTCTCTTTTGTCTAACAAATCTAGGGTTTTTCTAGTTATCCAGTCTTTCCTCTTTATAATCTTCTGGGAATTTTATATATTTTGTATAGAGTATCGAGGAAATATTAGTAGAGAATTAATCAATTTTTATTGAGAAAGTTATACCTGCTAAAGTCTAATACTTAAGTTAACTGGAAAAGTAAGTTATCATCTTCTACCATACCTTGATATACTTACAACACCTTTAAACGGGATGGTATCAAGACTGAATCATTGTATAGATTTAATTAAACCCCTCTTACTCACGAGTATTGATTCATTGCAACCAATGATGATACTGTTAACTGAATATCAATTCCTATCTTATATCGGAATGATATCCACACCCTGATATTTACCCTTATATTAATCCAACTGATATTTTAACTAAACCATGATTCAATTAATATTCCTGATAATTGTACTTGTTTTGATAGAAATCGGAGAAGCTGGAGCGTTTTCATGTTTTGAAGAAGAAAATTCATGAGTATCCTGTTAATTTTGAGATATATCGTAGAAATTGGATTCTGAATATACACATACATTTCACAACTCAGCATTAAGAGGTAAACTATGTGTATTTGGCTCCTATATTAGTAAAAACAAAAAAATTGTGGATTCGGCTCTTTTTTCTATTGTCTCTAAAATGTGCATTTATTTATCCTCTTTCAATCAAAACTCCATAGCAGAATGTTTGTATAATATGATCATTACATTAACATTTACTTTCGAGCTTCATTTTGTATGTGTATTCGGAAATTAGACGCATCGATCAACGTCACATTCCCGCATACCAATTTAAGAATTACTGCAACTTAACAGCTGAAAAAAAGAGAAAAGTTCTAAAACGCAAAGAATTTGTTTATTTATAGTAGCGCAACAGGCAAAATAGTACAAAAAAAATAATGAAAGGATGTAACAAAAATTAGGACTAGTTGGTTTCAACTAGCAAAAAATAAAATAGAGTACATTAAAAATTACGATATCTCTAATTATCTTTAAATCATTTCTTAGACTTCTTCTTCTTCTTCTTATCTTTCTTATCTTCAGAGTCATCTTCAGCTTTTCTTTTCTTTTCTTTCTTATCTTTCTTTTCCTTTTTATCTTTCTTTTCTTTCTTATCTTTCTTGTCTTCTTTCTTTTCTTTCTTGTCCTTCTTTTCTTTCTTGCTGTACTTAGCTGGAGACGATCCAGCTAAATCATCACCTTTGAGACCACCTAAAGCTAAAGCTTCTTTAATAGCATCTGAGTTTTTCATTGGTGATTTACCTGTATCGTAAAATTCTAATCTTTCTTCAACTTGTTTTTTCAATATTTGACCGAAAACATTATTTGGTTCGTCGGAGTAGTTATCAATTCTTGAAGCAATAGAACATTTGTTAGCTAGATATCTTGAAATTCTACCCTTATTTTTAGCAGCAGCCTTACCAATAAATGAGGAATGGTAAATTAAACCATATTTTGGAGTGTTACCCTTAGTTTTTAAAGCTCTGAATAAAGCCTTTTCAGCACCCAATATTTGAACGGTAGAAGCAGCTTGTTTAGACAAGTTGGTTAAAGAACCAGCATGAGAAATTAATCTAGCACCAACAACTTCACCAATTAATTCTGTTAAATTTGGAGCAACTGTATTCATCTTATCAGTTAAATATTTATACAAACTCTTACGGTAGTCAGAGATTGAAACAGTTCTCTTAGCAAAAGTTAAAACATTGTCCATATCTTGTTCAGAAATATCTTGACCCATGGAAATTCTAGCAGCATCAATGACACGTTGAGCGACACCAGCATCATCATTAAGTAAAGCTGCAACATCGTGTAAACTTTCTTCAGTCAGAGAAGCTTTATCTTTGATGAATAAGACTAATTTAGCAAAAGCGTAGTTGTCAGGAACAATCTTAGCTAATTCTGGGAAATGCCATCCGTACCATTCCTTAACTCTCATTGAGTATGTATTGATATCCTTATCTAATTGATCTAATAGTGCAATAGCTTGAATGATATGGTTATCATTCTTTTGAACAGAGAACTTAACCTTGGCTCTCGAGTAAGCATGACCTAAACCTAATTGTGCTCTTTCTAAATCACCTTCTTGTAAATCTTTTAATAATTTGGAACCAAAAACTCTGACACCTCTCAATAAATCTTGAACAACTTCGTTGGAGAGACAATCTATGTAAGGAAAAACTTCTTTAATTGAAGGACCTAAAGCTTTATCGGAAATACCTAAATTGATTTGATTTTTAGATGAACCTTTTGGAATAGCCAATTCCAAGACAGATTTCAAGTAATCAGAAACTAAACCTTCACTGATTTCATTAGCATTTTCTAAAGCTTGAGCAGCACCTTTGAAAGGAGCAAAAGAGACCAACTCAACTAATTTAGAGAATGTAGCAAGGTCATTACAAGCTTCTTGAACTTCTTTCAATCTTGAACCAACTTCATCTTGTTGAAGCTTAACTTTAAAGATAGCGTAACCAGTTGGTTCTTCATATAATAAGAAATCAATACCTGCCATTTCTTTTGACTGTTGTGAGAATAGAACTGGACGGGAATGATATATAGTTATAAACTTAAATCTTTTTATCAAAGGGTTTCTATATTGAAGTACACAAATTTTCAAATTTTTTTTTGCACAAAAAATTTGCGCTGAGGGTAAACTGCTGACATAAGCACTTACATCAGCCTATTTTTATACAAGTTACACAGTTACAAGTAAAGAGAAGAATCACCACTTCCTGCCCTTCTGTATTTTAGTTTGTTTTCGACAGATTCAACAAAAGATTTCTTACCACTGCTTAACTTTAGGTACTCATCTAATACAACAACCAAATCTTGTAATGCATCGTAGTTATATCTTTCTAAATCTAGATGGAAAGCACCTTCAGCTGCCACAACTATAGCAAAAGTGTCAACGTTTTGAAAGACAGAACCAGCAAGAATAGAGCCTATAGATCCAGTTAAAGTATGAGGTGGCTTGATTAGGGAAATATTTGAGAGGATCGGAGTTTTAGTAATAATTTTATCTAAGGTTGATTTGGATGAAGCCAAAAGATTGATAGTATCACCACTATTTAATTCACTTGTACCTAAACCAATTAATTGAGAGATATTAAAATCATTGAAAATTTGATTGGAAAGCAAATTATATATTAACTTGTTTTGGAAATTAGGTATTGTAAGAAAATTGATTTTTTTGCCGTCTTTGTTTTGGATTTGATGTAATTTGATCTGCTTTTCATCTTTTTTGGCGATGAAATGACTAGAGGAGCTTTTATATAGTTGTTCATCATCATCATATTCAACTTCTTGAACAGGATCGTCTAAAGTTGGGAATGAAATAGAGATCGTTGATAAATGCTTAACCTCATCGCCACCTAACGAAATCAGTGATTGGCCAACCAGATCTAAGACTTCAGGAATGGCCACAAAGTAATCTGATTCAGTTTGTAAGTGATGATCAATTTTGATATGAGGAATGATTGGCTCTTGCTCCTGTAAGACGTCTTGCTCGTTGTTATCGAATTGGTTGTCTTGTAAGATATGTCTTGGAGTTGAAAATTCTTGAAATGGTCTTAACTGTTCGAAATGTGGAAATATAGAGTTAGTATTTCAGTTCTTCTATTCTATTAGAATAAAAGAAAGAGATACATACCATTGTCTAATTGTAGATGTGGATTTGAACAACTGTATCTACGTGGCGTTCACTGTTAAGGATCAACTTCGAATCTTGAAGCGATTTGCCTTGTAAGTTCTCGTGAGCTTTTGGCGCCGAGCTCACTCAAATTGTTACAGAAGTTAATGATTGTGCATTAAGAGGTGACAACAATCATATAGCTATACAAGTATTAGAAACACGAAATTATGAGTGAGTTATCCAATACCCTTCCAGTTATTTACCCTGTTTTTGGCTCTAATATACTTAAATAAGGTAATTTGAAAAAGTTTCGAAGTATTCTCGAGCTATACCAATCGATGTTTTCCCCACCTTTCTGAAAAGTTTGATAAAATTAAAGCTTTCTTATAATATTGGTAAATGTGTGAATATGATGATATGATATCGAATCAGGAAAAGCTTTAACGTAGTCTTGAATTTCCCCATGTAATGAAAGAGATCTCAAGGATATACATCCAGACATATCCACAGTATGTTCATATCAACAAACATGCTGATCGCATATATTAATATATAGTTGTTTTATTCTTTTACTTGATATAACTATATCAGATGATATGCCTTTATTATGGATCTCAAAATGAACGTCCAATTTGCATTAACCTAGGAAATTCAGATAGGCAGCATATCTGAAGGATGAATGCATTTGAAGTTAATGAAATCTATAGCTAATGATGTCATCCATCTGACTGATTTTAACAAATTGGTAATATTGATATCTTTAATTGAAAAAACATTGTATTTAGAGCAAAGAATTGGGACCTGAAGGCCTTGGCAACACAGAGACGAGATGTTGAAATTGTGATCCCTTGAATTATTATAGCCCTATTATGATAGAAATGAAGAGAATCCTTAGCAAATCATTATGTGCATTAGGGATGAAACATGATTTTTCCGTTTGGGTAGTGGACTTCGAAGGGAGTATTATGTTTTGGGTCGGACTTAGCAACAGGAAATTAACTAACAATTAGACCAATTAGATAGAAGCCTAAATGCATTTTCGGCATTATCCATTCTTACCATGGAATAAAGTATGAATGATAATCGTATTTCAGAGGACAAGAGAAACTTAAGAACCAAAAATTAGATTCAAGGATCTTTTGAAGTGAACGCGTTTTCAACTTTTCATTTTGCAGACAGACAATCGATTCCAATGTCCACCATCTTTTCCCCGAAACACAGATTGGAACCCTCACTTAAAGCCATCTACTAGCCATGTCCGATATAGAATCACTTTCCAAGAACTTTTCACAATTACAAGCGAGCTTATCTGATCTGGTCATCTCCAGACAGAAACTAGAAACACAATTTCAAGAAAACAAAATAGTGAAGGAAGAGTTTGATAAGTTAAACCCAGATGCTAAAATATATAAATTGGTTGGCCCTGTGCTACTACCGCAAGACTCAACAGAAGCTAATATGAATGTTGATAAGAGAATAGAATTTATTAAGAAGGAAATTGATAGAGTTGAAGGTAAGATTCAAGATACTCAGACTGATATGGAAAAAACCCGAGCTGCTTTGGTTCAACAAACTTCTCAACGTTAATCAGTATATCTTCTTTACTTTTCACGAAACACAAGTTGCTGCCTATCATTTATGAATGAAAGAATTTAATTTTTAAATTTTTTTTTAAATATACTTTAGAAAAAGAAAACACTCGTAAAAGAACATACAAATAATTTCGAAATAAGTAGAATATATACACAAGAATGATATATTAAGGGTGATTAACCTCTAGCTAATTGACTCTTTACTAAATTAACAGTACTATGAGCATTGAAAATGGCCCATTCTTCAAATGAATTATAAGCGTACGCTAAACCATCAACTTCATTAACCCTATCATTCATAAACTCAATAGTATGTTCGTATTCTTCAGATTTATCATTCAACATGAATAATTCAGATTGGACATAAATACCAGATAACGAGAATCTTTTAGAATACCAAGCAAAATCATTTGATTGATCGCCTGCGTAAAATGAAATGTCATCTGAGAGTTTATGTAATTCGTCTAATGATGATGTGACATTACTTGGTAAAATCATAGTGCCCAAAGCTTTTGAGTATTGACCAATGATGGGGGAGTTATCCAGTAATCTTTTCTTCAAATAAAACCTTATCCTTTCACTTTCAGTTGGTAATAACTTTGCTTCCGCTTGGTAATTCACTAGTTTGGCTCTGTTGTATCTTAAATGGTATATAACTAATTCCATAGTTAGGTCTTTCGATGCTGTGGTGAAATTGAATAAACCATTCAAATTATTTGGATTCAAGTCTAAATCTTTGGCTGCTTGAGAAACTGATTTTTCAGAGAACCCATACTTTGGAACGTAAGCGGTGTAAGCTTTGGATAACAACTTGACTTCCAATTTAGCTGGATCTAAGATAGGAACATCAGCATGGTACACAGAGTGAAAGCTTCTGACAAATGGGAGCGATCTTTTGAACATGATTGAGTCGTTGGTTTTCCGTGGTGGTTTTGTGAGAAAAGACCGGTAACACCAGAAATCGAGATTCGTTAAACGAAAAGTGGTTCAACTTTTTTTCTGCGCTCATTCTATTAAGAGAGTTCCTAGCTACTTACAATATTTATACACAGGCTCTTATTGGCTGAAAGTGATTAGTTTCTCTTGCTGAAATTCTTTTATTCCCCAATAGGAGTTAAATTTACCATAACCGCTCTTGTTGAACCCACCATGCGGGAGATGAGGTTCATCAAACACCGTTGGTGCATTCAGATGAACTGATCCACTATCAATTTCACGAGCCATTTTGTAAAACTCTAAATGATTATTGGTCCAAATAGAACATTTCAATCCGAAATCAAGAGAATTGATTTCTCTAATTAACCCATCACTGGAATTGAACGTTTTAATTACTACAACGGGACCGAAAATCTCTTCATGGTATATTCTCATTGATTCATCAATATCACTTAAAACTTTAGGTGAATTGTTATTCAATGAACCAACTACTAACCTGGCACCTTTCTCAACAGCATCATGTACCAAATCATCAACCCTTTCGATATGTTCTAGATTTCTTTGTTCGATACTTAGATCTTGATCATTTGATATCATTCCATTTGCGATTTTACTAACAAGTTCAATAGATTCATCGTAGATCGATTCTTCAACGTAAATAAGATCGGTACACATACAAATCTGCCCTTTATGACACCAACTCGACCATAATGAAGTCGTTATGGCCTTAGTTAAATCCGAGGTATCTGACTTAATAATTGTACAATTTTTACCACCTAATTCAAGTAAGATCGGCTTAACATATTTTCCCGCAGTCGAAGCAATTTCAGATCCAGTTTTAGTGGATCCTGTAAAATTTATCTTTCTAATATATTTATTAGCAATGAAACTTTCAACTACGGTCTTGGAGTCTTGTTGTTGGGTATTAATCAAATTAATTGTGTTCTCTGGCAACCCTGTATTTCTAATGAAGTTTTCAACAACCAAATATGAAATCAATGGTGATAATTCACTACTTTTATGAATCACGGAACAACCAGCACTTAAAGGAGCAGCAATTGATCTGGTCGATAAAATACCAGGTGCGTTCCAAGGTGAGATACTTAGTACTGGTCCAATGGGTTGATTCACAACCATAGATAATTCAGGAAGGGCTGTCTGTATTGGAATCATACCTTCGGATAATGTAGACAGCAACGATTGATAATGCTTTATCATATCAATTGAACCGAATACATTAAACTCAGCAAACCATTTAGCAACACCAATGTCTAAATGAGCTTTTATCAGTTCCTTTTGATTGCTTTGAAAATTCAATAATATTTTATCATATATTTTCACTTTGGCCTGACTTGGGATACTGGCCCATTGTTTAAATGCCTCTTGTGATTTTTCACAAGTGTCGTCGATTTGTTGAATGTTTGTGGGTGATAAACATGAGGCTTTGTGCAGGAAGTCACCTCTAGCCGAATAAACGTCGTATGTTGGATCGCTTGTGATCCGCTTTCCCTGGATTATCAAAGGAACATGACAGTAGAGTCTTTTAAAAAAAGTTGATCTTGTTGAGAACATCGTTGAGAGCATTATTAAAAGTTGACAGTGGTTGTGTATGAAAAACAGTAGAAGTTAAAGGGCCCTGGATCAACTTGATTTAAGCGTATTTTAATTCAGATTTTTTTTTGAGGTTGGCTATACCAGTTAGAGATCTTATTGCAGAACTAAACAAATTGAACATGACAACGAATCCATTATACGTCTCAGAATACCTTCCTAGAGTCAATTCAATATCAATCTGCATAGGACTCCCAATATCAGATATTTATAAAGCTGTTATCGCAGGCAATGGTGAAATGATATTAATCAACGATTATTTGACAATTCAACTACCCGAACGAACACAAACCCAACAACCAAACTTGATCCCCTTACTAGTTCCCCAAGATAGAAATGTTAATATACGATTACCGTGTAATTCCCAAAACATCAGACCACGGAATCAAGATATCGAGTTTCTAACATCGATAGATAATTATAAGTGGACATCAAAAGAATTAAGCCAGCGTAAAAGCAGCGTTAGTTGTAAAAGTTGTGGCAATGAATTAGTCAATTTGAAAGACGTAGGTAAAATAAATTCTATGCCCTCGGAAACATGGTCTGAATTGATGGATTTCTGGCATTGTCATAAGCCTGCTGCTAGTGATGGTAGTATTATTTCAAATAGGTTTAATTCGTTCAAACCTATAAAAAGGGATTTGATTGTTGGGCCTTATTATATAGTTTTGAATACAAGTGAGTTCAATGGATTTGGTGAATCGTTGTGTTGTGGGAAATGTGGATTGAAGTTGGGTGAATTGGATAACATCAATAGTAATGAACGGATGTTTAAATGGAATGTTAGGTTGGATAATGATGAGTTCAGGCCTTATTTGTTTGCTTATTATGTTTTGATTGATGGTATTAGTTCTAATGCAGTTAGATTCCATTTGATTAAGAACACTAAAACTAATGAAAAGCTGTATATATGGTGTTTTAATTTTGGATTGAAAGTTGGTATGAACGAAGGAGTAATGCTAGAAGATTCGTTAAAGATTTTTTATCAAGATGAGCAAGATAAGATTAAAGAAACATTGAAGAGTAAAGAATTGCATTATGAGCTGTTGGAAGTTGACGATTTGATTTATGTGGATTTGAAAACAAGTTTACAAAATATTAACGAGAGTTTACCCAAAACACAAAGAGAATTTAATAATATCTGGAAAGTTTCATATTTATCTAGAAATTTATAAAAGTTATGTATATATACATGTTTATAAAGTTTCAATGTGCAGTTTCAATAATGGAGCAACTTGCTTTCTTGATGCTTTTATATTTTTTTGACTATATGCCAATAAATCTTTACTATTACTCTCTAGTTTAGATAGTTGTAAATCATCAGCAATAAGAGCTAAAACAGAATCAGATAGTTGATCATTACCGTAAAAAGCCAATTGTCTTTTGAACTTGCCATTCAATTCATATGAAGTCATAATTACAACTAAATCTAAGGATCTTTCTGATTTCCAATTGTTCAATTCCGAGGACAATTGTTGAAACTTAACTAAATAATCTAAAGGTTTGACCACCGAACTAATACCGACACTGAAATTACCGAATTTGTATTCTTTATAATCTTTTCTTAATATGTCTCTTAAGCTCAAATTTTCGATATTATTTTTTTCAAATCTAATTTGATGATAAAAAGGATCAATTGAACCTAGGAACGATGAGTTTAGACCAGATAAATATTCATAAATTGATTTATCTTTAGGTTCTACCCTGAACTGTAAATTCGAAGTATCTATGAGAATTGGAGAGACAAAAAATTTTAATAACGGTAAATCATCTTTGAAGTTGATCAACTCATTTTGGAAATGTGTTAAGACTAAAGTATTACAAGACCCTGATTTTTCAATTATTCTAGGTGTTGCATTCAAAAATTTACGTTCATCATCATGATGATCCATGATACTAACAATTTCACAGTTTGTTTTCGTAATTAGGTGATTTTTAATCAAGTCACCTTGAACATCATTATGATCCACCAACACCAATTGAATTTTTATGTTGCTGTTGGACAATAGTTCCGAATCCGATATATCGTTCAGATATAGTAAATCATTGGAGTCGATGTTAGTTGAATTGATAATGAACTCGATATCCTTTCTCAAGAGCAGGTCTTCCTTTGGGATGTTCAGTAATGGTAGGATCAAGTCTTCATTGTTGAGGGAGTGCAAGTAGGAATATGAGATGGCAGAAACCACCGAGTCCAAGTCACAACTCTGGTTTCCTGCGACAAGGATGACTTTCTCCAAATGTAGCAGATTTTTGGAGAACTGGAGCTTAGCCGCCTTGAGGAAGGAATTGAGGGGGAGCATTGATGTGGCAAGCAGGGAACAACAGATGGAACTTAACCTATCCAGACTGAAATGAGTTGATGTTGATGTTGATGTATGTTATATGAGTGCCCAGACCATCTCTCGTTATAAAACAGACGACTAAACAGGGTCAGATACGAGCAATTACATTTCCAAAAACGGAAGAACGTTCTAAGCCTATAAATAAATTTCAAGCCCTGTTCTTTTCTGGCAGTTAACTGAAAGTGGATCATCAGACTCAACACGTATTTTTCAGTTTTGGAATAGTGTTCTTTTGCTGTATTCTCTGTATTTCCTCCATTTCCACCTATACCAGTAACAATGACCGTCCCTAAACGACTTCTTAGGTTCGGCATACTCTCTGTCACCCTCTCTTTGCTGATCATCATAACCACAAACTACCTGGACTTCCACAAGGTCGATACGCACATAAAAGGGTCTTTGGAGTACACTAAAGCCAAAATAGATCAAATACAGGCCTTAAACAAAATTAATAATCTTTCATCTCCTTTAGAAACAGACACCAGTAACTACGCAGAACTGGTGAACAAACTGTCTTTTAAACTCACCTCCGATAAATCAAGAGATGCTATTGTCCAGTCAAACTATAAACAATTACAAGATATCATCAACCTTCGGATAGATAAACCAAAAGTTGATAACTTGGTACCTGCCCCAACTGATCCGGACAATTACGAAAGGGCCAATGCCACATTGATGGTGTTAGTTAGAAATAGAGAATTAAGAACCGTTCTATCGACTATCAAACAAATTGAAGACAAATTCAATAAAAAATTTCATTATCCTTATGTTTTCTTAAATGATGGCAAGTTTAATGATCGATTTAAAGAAGCGATTAAAAAAGAGACTTCAGGTGAATGCTATTTCGAAAGAATAGAGAGTGACATTTGGGACCAACCTTCATTCATAGATACAGAAAAACAGGCCAATGAAATGAAACAATTAGATAAAGAAGGAGTTGGTTATGCTAAAAAGGTCTCCTATCATAACATGTGCCGTTTCTATAGCATGAATTTCTATAACCATCCAAGAATGAGACAATTCAAATATTATTGGAGATTTGAACCAAATACTGATTATTTCTGCGATATTGATTATGATGTTTTTAAATTCATGGAAGATAACGACAAAACTTATGGATTTGTCATTTCTTTATACGATGCTGAACAATCAGTCAAGACTTTATGGCCAGAAAGTATTAACTTCTTAAAACAACATCCAGGTTATTTACATCCAAATGCTGCTATCCAATGGCTAACTGAAGACTTACAAAATCCTAAAAAGACACAAGGTGCAAACGGTTACTCCACCTGCCATTTCTGGTCCAATTTCGAAATTGCAGATATGGATTTCTATAGAGCAAAGCCATACTCTGACTGGGTCGATTACTTGGACCAAACTGGTGGCTTTTATTATGAAAGATGGGGTGATGCTACTGTTCATTCAATTGGTGTTGGTTTATTCGAAGATAAATCCAAGATCCATTGGTTCAGAGATATCGGTTACAAACACCACCCTTATACTCTTTGTCCTAATTCGAAGAAGTCTCATGGATGCAGAGTTGCTGATTTTACCTATGAGCATTTAAGAGATCAGAACTGCTTGACTAATTGGTGGAACTTCGAAATGTCTGATGAAGAGAAAAAGCTTTATTAATTGTATATAGTTTTCACTTATTTGTATTTATTTGTATTTATCTGCTTTTTGTGTTTATGCTTTGCCTTTTCCTTTTCATTTTCTTTGTATTTATTCTTAATAGTTCGTTTTCATTTATACAGCCACAGTTTAAAGAATTTCGCTCGCTTGAAACTGAGTCAGACCAAGAGTCAAATTTCAACGACAACCAAAACCAGAACCACAACTGTAATTGTATCTTTGAAATTACCACTAGACCCAATACAATACAATCCAAACAAGAGTCTTAAGATGCCAGCTGTCAATATTGCAATCATCGGTTCCGGTGTCGTCGGCTCTGCTTTCATCAAACAATTGAAAAACATCAAACCTTCAGAAATCTGCTACAATGTAGTTTTATTAACAACCTCCAAAAAAGCCTTAGTTTCCACCGATTACTCTCCAATTGATTTATCTTCATATGAAATTGATTTAATCAATTCAACTAACAAAGGCTATTCTGTTGATGACATCATCACTTATTTGAAAAAATCTCCATCACCTTCAATCATTGTCGATAACACCTCCAATGAATTCATTTCTTCCAATTACCCAAATATTTTAAAAAATGGTATTTCAATTGCCACTCCAAACAAAAAAGCTTTCTCTAGTGATTTGAAAACTTACAATGCTATTTTCGATGTTGCTGGTAAACCAGGTAATGGCTTGATCTTCCATGAAGCATCAGTTGGTGCTGGATTACCTTTGATCTCTCCACTGAAAGAATTAATCAAAACTGGTGATAAGGTTGAAAAAATTGAAGGTATTTTCTCAGGTACTTTATCATACATTTTCAATGAATACTCCACTATCCAACCTAATGACACTAAGTTTTCCGATGTTGTTAAAGTTGCTAAGTCTTTAGGTTATACCGAACCAGACCCAAGAGACGATTTAAATGGTTTGGACGTTGCTAGAAAAGTCACCATTTTAGCTAGAATCTCAGGCTTGAAAGTTGAATCACCGACTTCTTTCCCTGTTCAATCTTTAATTCCAAAAGAATTAGAATCTGTTAAATCTGGCGATGAATACTTATCAAGATTGTCTGAATTCGATAACGACGTTTTGAAATTGAAAAACGATGCTGCAAAAGAGGGTAAAGTTTTGAGATTCATCGGTAAAGTTGATATTCCTAATAACTCAGTTTCTGTCGAAATCGCCAAGTATGATTATTCTCATCCATTTGCTGCTTTGAAAGGGTCAGATAATGTTATTTCCATTAAGACTGAAAGATATCAAAATCCAATCATTATTCAAGGTGCAGGTGCAGGTGCAGATGTTACTGCTGCTGGTGTTTTAGGTGACGTTTTTAAAATTGGTGAAAGGATTGCTAAATAAATTCTATCGCCATTACTATATAAATAATATTCGTTATCGTTTTTCAATAAAATGAAAGATTCTCAAACTTTTGAGTTAAAGAAGGGAAAATTTTATCGTATCGTATTTGTGGAAAATAAATATAACAAAGAATAACAAAAATAAAAAAGTAAAAGTAAATTCATTCATGGAACAGATTCAAAAATGACAGCATTCATATCCTTAGATGATTCTAACTTCTTCTTAGCTTCTCTAAACAAATCACGCAATAAATTCTCATCTTTACATCTGTTTCTGAAATCAAGCATAACACTTTGAGAGTCCAAATAAACCGAATGCTTTTCTTTTTGATGGATCCCACCGCCTAATTGCGACCGACCAATTTGTAAATTGACCTTTGCAATATGAGCATTATTTGGAGCCAAGAAAAAATCACCATTTTCTCTCAGTTCAGCCATATAGGCACCCGTAATATGAATGAACTGAGCATACTTAAAACTTGGCTTTCCCCAACTGTAAGAAACATCGAATTCATTATCACTGAAATAATTGGCAGTTCTGTTATCCAACAAAAAACCAGACTTGTCTAGTAAATAAAGATGGTAGAAATACTTGCTTGATGAACTCGATGTAATCGAACAAAATTCTTCATCTTTCCACGGATCAACACCTAATGTAATATCAATTGTTGAATGTAATGGATTACGAATTGGAAGCATACACAGCTCTTCCCAAGGAATTTCAACTAATGTTAATCCATATAATGTGCAATGTTTAGCCCATGAATCAACTGCATCTTCAATTAATTTGGTCGTTGCATTCAGCCATTCTAACCTAATATGGAAACAGTGTTCAGGATTATGAACTATATCATAATGAACAGTGGCTAATTCTGGTCTCCATGATTTTTTATCTTTATCTAAATCAATTGAAATCTTTCGACTTAATGTTATTTTTCTTATTTTATCAAAGTTGGAATCTAAAGTGGAATGATTTAGTGAATTAGTATCTTTAACTTCAGTGGTGCTAGAAACTTGTGGAGATGATGTAATTGCCCCCAATATTGAGTTTTTTATTGACGCAGCTGTTGATAATGACCTTTGTGCTGAACCATCTTCAGCAGATTTCTGTGGACTCAAACCATCAGATGTCCCAGACGCTGTAGTTGTTGGTGAATCTAATTTTTCACTAGTCGATTTATCAACTGGTGACTTCAATGAAGTTTTCTTACTTGGACTTAATTGATAAGCTTTATGAATTCCATAGAAATAATGACCGTCTATGAATTTATGCTTGTGTTCAACATGATAAAAAAGACCTTGTTCCATCAAGTCATTGCCATAAATAAGTGCATCTGATCTGTCTTTAATATCAGAAAAATTGGCAACTAACCACGAAACCAAATCCATTCCAACAAAACAATCAGGGTGTATTCTCAAATGCCATTTTCTATCTTGCAATTTGATACCGCCTTCACCTAGGAGAGCAGGTACTAATTTATTAAATGAAATAGATTTATCAAATTTAGCTTCGACGAATAAACTAATGTGCTTATTTTCAACTAAAAATTCGGCAGATGCAGTTTTCAAAAATTCAAATAAATTACCAGTATAAAAATTAATCTCAGGTTCTATCATCGGGTTTTCATTTTCATCAGGTGATTGATATCTTGATTTAGATATCGTTGAAACAAGGGATCTAATGCCTTCTAATCTAATCTCTTCTGGCGATAATTGCTCATTGGAAATCTTGAAAGAGTTTGCATGAATTTTAGTTGGTAAAATCACAAACTTCATTCTATGACTTTTCTTATGAGTTTCAATACCTTCATCACAACCAGCGATAAGTTGATCCAATTGATTCCAGTTATAATTGTTTCTAACATCAGCTTGCGAACCTTTAATTGTAACAGGAGAGTACTCTTCTGCATATCTAGTTCTAATAAATTCAGTATAGTCTTTAGCTTCAGCAGTTGGAATGATAGAATCAGACATGCTATTTCTACTCCAAACTTGAACTTTAATAGTTGAACTATACTCATAAACAATTCTATGTATTTCATGCCCTAAACTTAAAAACAATCTTGAACCAGGAGTAATATCTTCAGAACATGAAATAAGTCTAGCAGAACTACCTTCAGTTCTTTGATTTTCAGTTGCGATTACACGACTACCCACACAAATCTGGAAGCCAAGTGATAATCTCAGAGAAACCATATTACGCATTAACAAATCAGGCGTATAACCCATATCAACTTCAGATTGATTCCAAATGACAGCATAATCCCTAAAAGTGAAATATTTACAGAAATCTTGAGGAAGTGGGAAGACTGACGTTGTAACTGGTAACGCAGCGGGCGATGTAAGTGAGGTCCATTTAACAGTCGCACGTTTAACGTCTTTGGGAAAAACAAATTGCCAACGACCATAACTAACCATTCCTTTTAATTCTTCAGTGACTACATTTGACGGATTTTTAACATGAGTCCAATAAAGATCAGTTAAATTCGTTTGGGTATTTGATTTTTTAAACATTGTAGAAATGTTATTATTGATTTCATTTATTGTTCTGGTCACTAATGTAGCATTTGAGTTTGTACCCATTGAAACAGTTGGACGTCTTTCTCTAAATGATGATCTAATGGAGCCAACACCCAATCCTCGTACTTTAACAGTTCCCTTTGCAACAGGAATATTTGAAGAACGCATTGGGGTAACCTCAGATTTAGAATCGTCAAGATTGAACTCAGAAGTAATATCAGATTCAGCTGGATTGGGCAAATTACCATTTAGCATTTCCCTAATTCTACCAGAAAAGGCAGTAGTAGTAGCACCAGCATCAGAGGATACAGCACCTAGTCTTGGAGTAGAAATCATTTTCTTAACCATATTTAGAATCGAAGGTTTTGGACTCACCAACTCAGGTATTGGATGTGTTGTGCTCGCACGCTTTATTTCTGCTTCTGCTTCATCACCCTTACGCATGATGTCAAACATTGATGAAAAGGCGCTTGTATCTGACTTGAAGACAAGGTCAGCATTCGTATCAATTTTTGAGATTTCAAGAACAGGGTCTTTTGAAGCAGGGGCCAGTCCGTTCTGTCTTGTTATTTCACTTAAACTAGGCAACGACCTTTTGGGAACCATTAATGGTTTTGGAGATAGCCCAGGAGTAGGATCGGTTGTAGCTTTAGGTATTTTTACCCTCGTTGGGGCAGATTTAGGATCCCGTGCGAGCATTGATGTTGCTATTGACTTCGATTTCAATTGAGTTCGTTTGGATTCGGTAGCTTTAGGTGGTTCAATAGGTGCTAGTTTCTGATCCTTCATATCATTGAGTTTATACTTAGATTGAGATTGAGATTTATGTTCAGAAATAGGTCTAGGTTTAAGAGGGTGTGTAGGCTTATGTGTCAAAGTATGAGTAGATTTAACAACCGAAATTGGCGCAGCTTTATGTATTGGTTGGTATTCCTGGGGTGGAGATGGAGTATCGACCGAAATTGTTCCACCTTCATCCTTCTGAGTAAAATCAGGAATTGGAATTGGACAAAATTTATAAGCTGCAGGAGAGTGTGACACATCTTTAGTTGCCTGGGTAGACTTAGCTGAAGTAGCGGGCACCTGAACAGAGGTAGAGTCAGGTCCTAGTGCAGACTTAAGTCTAGTTAATTTTAGGAAAGCAAGCCTTGCTTTTCGAAGATCAAGAACTTCCTCAGAAGAAGTTTCATTAGAAAAAATTTCATTATCATAATGATCCATAGCAAGTTCAACATCAGCTTCTTTTCTTAAATATAAACTATCCACGTTAGCTGTGTTCAGTTCATTTTCCATAATGCCCATCATTTGTAATTCATAAATTTTACATCTTGGAAGCCATTGTTGAACAGATTGAGATATATCACACCAGAAGGAAATATCCATCCAACTTGGAATACAATGTTTGACTGTATTTTGTTCATCAGTATATCTAACTAAAGGAACAACGTGTAAAGGAGGAGGACTTAAACATAAAAGATCAATTGTGGAGTCAACTGTAGACATCAATTTACTTGTTTGAACTAACAGATTGTAATCAACATCGAATAGACCGGTACCAGGCGAAATAATGAGAAAATGGTTGGTAGTATGACGTAAATCTGGATCAGAGAAATAATCACTGACTAAACTCATTCCTAGATTGATAGCTTGAAATAAATTACCTTCCACAGAAGGTAGAAATTCGACATTTAAATAAGGAGAATTTCTTTTAGCTATTTCAGGTGAAATAACACTCTTCTTAAAATTGGCAAATTCTAATCTTAAAGTAGCCATAATTTCACTCCATAATAAAATACTAACTTGATCAACAACAACTCTATAATAATCTTTGTTAATGGAAGTATTTTCATTGGTATTCTCCCTAGGAAAATTTACACTTGTAAAGAAAACAATGGTAATCAAATGATTAGTACCCATTTCTTTCCATCTTTTGAAGATTTCCGGCAATAAAGAATTTATAAATTTATTGAACATCTGTTCACCACCTCCATCAAAATGCCACATTTCAGCTGAAATTTGAATAAATACAATAAATCTGGCAGATTCTGATCTATAAACAATTTTAGTTGATTTACCAATATAACCTGAAAACACTTTCTTGCCATTTCTATAAATTTTGTTAACAAAACCTTTAATCTTTCCATTAATAAAAGTTACCCTTTTAGACCTATGCAAACACATCTTTTGCAGAAATCCTGTCATATTCCACATATCACCTCTTGAAAGATGGAGATCTTTAATGTAAATCTCAACGACATCGGCTTCAACTACGTCTCTTTTCTTTAATCTAACCAAAACTTGACTTCTAAGTTTCAATTCCAGGAGAGTTGAAACACTAGATAATATAGATATTTGATGTCCTTGGGGGAACACAGAATTGATGTTATTCAAACTTAAAGGAGTATTCGTATTAGCTTGATTTTTTATCATTGTAGGCTTCTTGAAAACAAAATAGAATTTCTTTGACGTACCCTCCAAAGATTCAATTTCGGCAACATCACCGTAGTTGGCACCCGGAACCAGAGAAGGGTCCAATATCACTTCATCTAGACAACTATTTGTATCATGTAGCTTAACAGTGAATTGGACAGGATCATGAATCACAAGCTTATCAGCTGGGGTGGTTTGTTCTAAATTGCGATTATCAATCGTGCCTCTTTTGGACATTCTAGCAGAAGCAAGATGAGCTGTTCTAAAACGTCTTTGGTCAACTGGATTTAAGGAATCGTTGATGTTGCTGTTATTTGCTATTCCACCTGGGACTCTTGAACTTGGAGGTCTCCGACTGGGAAGTCTCCGACTGGGAAGTCTCCTAATGCTTGCTTTTAGTAGGGAGTTTGTGAACTCTTTCTGAAAAGCCTTTGGACGACGACCATTTCGTTGCAGGCTGGCAAAGGCATTGGACAACCTCTGAGTATGTCCCTCATCCTTTAGAGTCTTAAGCTGTGGAGGCTGACCACGCTGCGATGATAAAATCGTATAATCTGGTAACAGTCCATGCTCTGAATGGTCTTTAGCCTCTTCTTTGGTGAATCCAGACATTGGCGGAGTCGGGGAGGGATGAAAAGGGTTGTATCAGTTAAGAGTAGCCTGATCGATTCCTGAATCCTGATCATTGAAAAGCTGATAATGAAATAAAAGGTGATAGACACCGCGCCGCACGGATTTTCTTCTAAGCTCTAGGAGTGGAATGGAATAGAATAAAATACACATTTAAGTAGATTAGAGAAAACAGTTATACAGGTACATATTCAAAGGGGAAATGGCTAGGAAGAGAACTCGGATGGCACCAACACTCTGCCTCTGAGTGCTTGGCTCAAGACCCTCTTGGTTGCAATAGATGAGGCCATCGACGTGATTCTAACAGCCTCCGATGCCTTATCAAACTTCAAACCAATTTTAACTTTCCCAGCAGAAACAAGAGCATTATCGTTTTCCTTGATGCCAGAGAGTTCAGTCTGCAACTTCTTGAGGTTGTCTAGTTCTGTTCTCATCTTGAGATTCAGATTAGTTATAACAACATCAAATTTACGAGGGTTATCCAGTAATTCAGATGGTTGAACAGTACTGTTCAATAATAACAATTTCGCTTGTAAATCTTTCTCTAGATTCTTAAGGTTTTCTAAAGAGCGTCTTAACCCATTACGAACTTGAATTTGATCAAAGGATAACTCCTTATCTTGAATCGCTGATTTTGTCTTTTCTTTAGAACTTATCAGATTTAGTTGAGTTCTAAATTCATAAAGCTTCTTGAATTGTAAAGATATTTTTTCCAAAACTTTTTCAGAATCTTTCAAATTGGAATCTAACTTACTACAAATCCCATCATATTCAGCTTGTGTTTCTTTGATGCCATTAGCAATGGTTCCCGCTTCATTTAGTCTCCAGAAAGTGGGAAATGAAATAGAAGATTTGATAGTATGTGCTAATTCATTATCCTGATGACTCATCAAAAACTCTCTAGTGTCCATTAAGTTTTGAAAAATAACATGGAACTCAGCATCAACGTCAATAATAATCTTATGCATCTCGTTGGCAATTGGACCACCAGTAAACTCAGGATATTCAATCGTACCTAAGGAAATCAAGTTTGGAACAGCTTTAGGACCCTTCAGCTTGCTTAAATAAACTTCATCATCCTCAAATGATTCCACTGCAAAGTCTTTGTATTCTTCACCGATCCCAGTTGCTGAGGTCTTATATTCTTTTAATTCAGCGTCAGCAGATTTAGCAATCAATAGACTTTCAGTATCAATGGCCTTAGATTTCAATGGCTGAGTCTCAGAAGACTTGGTAACAACTTTAATTTCAACAGTTTCATCTTCTTCAGTTGGCTCAGTAATTTCTTGAGTTTTTTCTGGAACAGTAGATTCCGGGACTTTAGAAGTATCCTCAAGTGATTCTGATTGGACTTTCTTCTCTTCAGTAATATCTCTAGATAAATCAACTGGTGGTTCTAGTGGTTTTTGAGATTTATCAGGGGATGCCACTTTAGAATCTTCAGAAATAGCAATTGGTTGTTCTTCACGTGGTGAAACACTTTTAATAACTTCAACCTTTTCAAATTCTTCACTGGTAGAAACTTTAGAATTCGGACTTTCAATCTTTTCAAAACTTTCATCATCGCCAAAACTAGAAGTTGGACTATCATGTTTTTGTTTAGCTTCTGTAGTATTAGTAGTGGGAGCTTGCTGTTGTTCTAATTCATCATCAGAGAGTGGTTGAGCTTCTTTATTTACCTGTAATTTTGGAATTGGTTCAACGGCAACTTTCTCCTCAGCTGGTACTGTAGGAGAGCTTCTATTTGCAATTTCGTATATTTCCTGTTTTTCCACATCTGGTTCAACAGAAGCTTCTTGTTTTCTAATAGTTGGAGGAATAGCAGATGGTGTTGGTTCATGAACAAAATCATCTTCTTCACAAGTAGATTCTTCATCTTCATCATCTTCAAAATCTTCTTTATCATCTTGAAGTTCTTCATCCTTGTCACTTTCTTCATCTAATGCACCACCAAAACCATCAAAACTGAAGCTTGACTTAGCATTACTCTTATCAGCAAATCGTAATGGAAGTGATGCAGTTTTGCCAGTGAAGGACAAAGAAGATGATGACTTTGATTTACTTTCTTCAGAGTTAGGATTGCTGAATGCATTACTTTCAATAGTGGTACCACTACCAATCAGAGCACTCGTAAGAGCAGGTTGACCAAATCCAAATGAGGGCTCCCCAGAAGATGTCCTTGGATCAGTGAATGAAAATTTGGCAGGATCTGAAAGCTTCGTCTCTTGTTTCTTAGTTTCAACTTCAGATCTACCAAATGAAGTATCTTGGGCAGAAGTCAACGAAGTTTTACCAGAAGTAAAACTAAATGGTGTTGACTGGTTATCCTTCTTTTCAGGACCAAAACTAAAGGCAGGAGTTTCGGAAGATGACTTACCGATCGAATCAAGTAAGCTATTTTTTGGTTTTTCTTCTGATAATTTACCGATCGCAAAACTAAATGCAGGGGTTTTAGGATTTTCGTTTGAAGTGTTATCATTAGTAAACCCAAATTTAGGAGTTACAGAGGATGTCTTATTTAACGATTCAAAAGGATTAGTCTTCGAGGGATCTGAAGATGACTTATTAATTAATGAATATGGGTTGTCATTAGTGAATGCAGATTTGTTACCGCCAAGTGAGGCAAATGGATTATCGGCAGATGTAGTGTTAGTTCCAACAAATCCAAAAGAAGACTGACCGAAAACATTAGCTTTAGCAGGTTTAGCGCCAAAAGACGATTGAGCAAATGTATTAGAAGGTTGATTAGATTTGAAAGAGTCGAATGAAAAGCTCTTAGAAGTATTCGACTTGGTTGGGATTATAGAACTGAATAAAGAATTTGAATCGCCTGACTTGCCAAAAGTAGACTGAGATTGGTCGAAAATATCTTTTTTTGGCTTAGCTGTAGAATCATCGAAAATAGACTTTGTAGCAGCAGATCCTGTAAGAGAGCTAAAAGCCGACTTTTGATTAGCAAAAGCGCTGAAACCACTAGTGGTACTACCAGAAGTAAGGTTAAATGCTAATTGCTGCTGCTGCTGTTGTTGTTGATGATTACTTCCAAAACCAGTTTGTCCAAACGCCAGACCAAATGTGGACGAATCAACTGGAGTGTCAGTTGTTACATTAGAATGCGTAACAGGGGGAGCGGCATGGACTTGTGATGGAGCAGAAGAAACAGGAGTTGACGTGACTTTAATGGGGACAGAAGATTTAGCAGCATCAATTCTTTTCAATTCAGACTCAACAACGGTTTCTAACTTACAGTCGCCATGCTTGATACCAATTGTATACCAAATATTCCATAATAATAATTGGCCTCTATTTGATAAAACGGTTAGTCGTGGTAATGGACCACTACTTTCAAGATTCGGACATGGAGCTAAAACATTATCAGTACTTGAAACATCAATGGAGAGACCCATGATTGTATCATCATCACCGCTGGTGTCATCTAATGGCATTGACGCCCTATCGGAATCATTTAGTTGAGAAATTATTTTTGTTGAAGTTAAAATTGAGATATCTGTTGTTTTAGATGTAGCAGCAAATAATAAATCTGGGTAATCTTTACACCAAGATTTTAAGCTAGACGTGTAATAAAAAGGGATTCTTAATATATAGTCGTACAAAGTGCCAACATCTTCGGCTTCTTCTATACGGAAATTAGTTAAATTGACAACAAGGGCTAAGCAGTTGTAACCGTCTACCGGCTCTAATTCTAACGAATCCGCAAAAACAACTAATATAGAATCATCATTAATTTGTCTCAAATAATAAGGCTTTGATTTCAATGATAGTTTATCTTTTAATTGAATTGATCTCTTGTCGTTATTGTTATCAATAATTAAATCTAAGTTTTCGGATTCTGCCACAACAAATCCGCCACCGGTATTCAGCCAACAGAAAGCAGTAGCATTGGTAATTTCTTTAGGTGGTTCCTTATTTGTAATGTCTAATATATGACAAGTTTCATTTTTCAATATCAAGGCAATTTGTGAATCGTTATAAGTATTAGGAATGACACTGATAATGCTAGAATCAAATGAACGTATTAAATTAATTTCAGTAGTTGATGAATTCAATAAAGTAGTAACATCAATGTAACCAAAACTTTGTTCATCATAAACTATAAATAAAGTTGATTCAGATCCATTCAACCAGATCTGGGTTATATCACCATATGTTGAATGATCGAACTTAATCGTCTTAGTATCAGTGTTTGATAGCTCTAAATATTCATGTTTTTCATCACTTAAATCAGCTTTTGTAATTAAATCATTCAATTTGTCAGCAGGTACAACTTTCAATTCGTTATTATAAATGGCAATTATGAATTTATGCTTGATTGAAACAACAAGTAAATTGAAGAATTGATCTTGCAAATTTGATGGTTGGTTATTTTCAAAAAGTTGAACTGGAGGCTTAGCTTGGAAGCCAAATTCCTCTAATTCAGCCTGTTCTAATACTTCAAATGACATTGTATTAATTTATTTACCAGAAACAGTAAGTAAACTAGGTCTGTATGCGTAGTTTCTATCGTGTTTGCTTTAGTGTGTTTTATACTGTGGTGATCACACAGATTATTTGATTTGTGCCTTTCCGTCGAAAGTGGCGTGCGCGGTCCAATTTCTTTAGGCAGAAAAGTAAATATATAAGGATTCGATTATAGCAAATGGTTGTTTAATTAAAAGTATACAAAAAGGAGAAAAGAATTTAATATAGTATTTAACAGAAGCATGGAACAAAGACTGAAATCAATTTATACGATAAAATAAAGGTGACAAAAAACACTTTTACATGATAATTTGAGAAGTTTCAACGTTTTCTTTGATAGACTTGTGAGGTAAGACTTTACCGCCATTGACATAAACTTCATCCCTGACGGTAACATCTTCACCTAAAACCGTGACACCTTCTAATCTGGCCCACTTACCAACAGTGGAGTTCCAACCAACGATAGTAGACTTAACCCAAGCGTGATCCTTGATTTGAGAATCCTTTAGGATGGTAGATCTTTGGATTCTAACACCTTCACCAACGACAACGTTAGGACCAATGACAACATTTGGACCAATCTTACAGTTCTTACCGATCTTAGCAGTTGGGTCAATTAAAACATTACCACCGTTAACGAAATCTTCTTTAGAAATAGCAGCTGGATTCTTCTTGGATAAGGCGGTCAAGTATAAACACATACCAGATAAGAAATCTTTTGGTTGACCAACATCCATCCAGTAACCTGGCAAGTCAAATGAGTATAAGGACTTCTTTTCAACTAATTGTGGGAAGGTCTCTTGTTCAATTGATGTTGGTTTTAATTCAATTAAATCAATGACAGATGGGTTAATAACATAGATACCTGCATTAATTCTGTTACCAACAAATTCAACTGGCTTTTCAACGAATCTTTCAATTAAATTTGGAACGTCTCTGTCGTGGACAATGACACCATACTTAGATGGTTCATCAACCTTGGTCGCAACGATAGTGGCGTCACCTCCATGGTTGTTGTGAAAAGCTAATAAGTCAGTTAATGGGTACTCACAGATAACATCAGAATTCAAAACAAAGATAGGAGAGTTGTCCTTTTTCAAAACATCTTCAGCTAATTTCAATGGACCAGCAGTACCTAATGGCTCTTCTTCGACGGAAAAAGTGATAGAAACACCGTATTCCTTTTCGTATTTTTGTAAAGTACCAACCATAACTTCAGGCTTGTAGTTAACAGCCAAAACAATATCAGTACAACCAGCAGCAGCCAAAGCTTCAATTTGGTGTAAAATCATTGGTCTGTTACCAAATTCGACTAAAGGCTTTGGGACAGATAAGGTTAATGGTCTTAATCTTGTACCATAACCACCGACTAGAATTAAACCTTTCATTTTGAGAGAGCGAGAGTAAGAGTGAGACAGAAGTGAGCAACTAACAAGCGAGAGTCTGAACCTTCAGAGAGTCAAAGAAAGTGGAAGCAGCAAAAGAAAGAGTAGGTGTTAAATAATGGACATGAAATTTGATTTTTAGTATCATTAGCTGGCATATCGCGATTATCATTAGAATCAGATGGGGTCCAAAAAATTAATTTGGCATCGTGGGCACAAGCGCGTCGGGTAGATCTTACGTAATGCGTCGACCGAGTCGGTCTTTTCCCGGGGTTTGCCCTGGAAGGGAAGGGATAAAATTGAACGATATCCTCTAATTCGTAAAACCCATTTTCCAATTATTGGCTGAATAATTCATATCACAACACTCACATAATGAATAACTCTCAGACAAACTCCCAAAGACAAAAAGAGGTACGAGGATGACTCAACCAGACTTATTTTAAAATCCAATTGCAAAGCCATTTTAACTTACGATACAATTCAACCTCCTTCCCCATCCAATTTGGAAATTGTCGGTGATTACAATAAACCAGAGTATGTATTGGATGATACATTCTCTCCTGAATTAGATGACCCAGCCATTTCCAATATTTTAACTTCAGATGGTCCTTTGTACTGGTTTACTGGACTTATATTTGACTTCTTATTTACCTAAAGACACTGAGATTCTTAGAATTGATATTTCCAAACACCAATTGAATATCTTCAAAGAAAGGTTTTCCTATCTGAGTACGATATTTTACATGATGATTATAACAGAAAGAACAACTTGAATAAATCAGAGTTATTAGTTGAAGGTTCGTTTGATTTAATTTATGTCAGTTTCACATTATTTGAATGATGTTGAGACTATTACAAAGAAATTGAAAAACTTTTTGAAACCTGAAACAGGTGTTTTGATTATTATGATTTGTTTGATGGTAGAAATGATGTTAGCCCTGGCTTACTTGACTCTAATGATTCAGTGGCTCACCATGGTGGGCTTTCTCCTGACGTTCTTTTTGACCAAGTGCGGATTTAATAAGTTATCACAGGTATTAGTTCCAGTTCCAATTTAATGACAGTGAAGAAAATATTGAAAGCCATGTTCCAGACCATAAATTGAATTTTATTTTCAATGAAGCCCCAACAAGAGTCGTTAATAGTATAACAAAGTATTTTTTAAAAGAGAAACGACTATTTCTATTTTTCAGAACTGATTTGGGGTTTAAAAGTTATAATTACTGTTTTTTTTAGGTATGTTTTCAGTCGATCAAAATATTAAAATAAAGTAGACTAAATGAATTGATATGAAATATAAATATTGACTTTCCAAGAGAGGGGTGAATGAAAAGTCATACATTCTTACGGATCATTGCTTCCAAGATAAAAATTTCAAAACCTTAGAATTGAACTCTTTGTAATTATCCAAATATAAATTATGACCGGCATTTGAAACAACCTCAAAACTAGCACGGGTTCCATCATCTCTATCATTTAATAACTTGGCAGCAGCTCTGCCACAATCATTATACATGAAATCATGTTGTCCGTAAATCCATAATGTATTTTTAACCTTTAAATCCGAAATTCTATCTAGCATTGGATATTTGGCAACGACTGAAGAATCAAAAAGTCTCATAAGAGAAGTTTCAGAGATTGATGGTTTTAAATTAGTTTGATATAAATATTTAACAAATAAATCTAATTCTTCCCAATCAGTGACCGAACCGGATCTAGCTAATTTACTTAAATTTCTTTCACTTAAAACCTGAGGTCCCCAGGGTCCTAGCCATCTTAGGAAAGAGAAAAAAGAAACGTAGGAGTCCCACACCATTTTGAATATCGGCTTGATTGATGTATATCTACCCATGAATCCATAGTCACCTGGCCAATATGAACTCTTAAAAGTTAATGTTTTAGGGATTTCTTCATCGTCTCGTTCATTTTCAACTATTCTTTGATATTCAGGATTGGAAATCGCCATGGGTGATCTCTCGATACCACCTGGACTAACCAAAACCAATTTATTGATGTTTTCAGGATACTTCAAAGCATAAGCTAACGAGATATAGCCCCCAAAACTGTGGCCCATCAAATCAAATCTGTTGATACCATTTGCAATTCTCCATTTTTCAAGTGAATCAATATATGACTTTTCCACTTCTGAAATTAAATCTTTTTGATGTTCAAGGTAATCTTTCAAATCTTTCAATTTAACCTGATAATATTCAGGCATTCTTAAATTCTTATGAATATTTTTCAGATCTTTTATAGTCTTAGCATCATATTCAAGATCTAGTGAATTACCATATTTATCATACTTGAAGCCATCAGTGGGTCTAGAGCTTAAACCAAATCCAAGCATATCGACAGCATGTATTTGAGTACTAGCAGGAGCCTCATTGATAAACCCATTAAGATTTTTAAACCACCAGCAGCTCGAAGCTGCATAACCATGTAACATAACTAAGTGATTCTTTGGTTTTTTGGATGGATCTTCATTATCAAAATTTTGAACTCTGATCTCATTCAATGCGTCACCTTTGTCATTATAATACGTCCTGAGACCAGTTGCAAATAATGTTTTCCCGCTGCTATCAACAGTTTTATTATTGTAGTAAGGCAATTCACATGCCATCAACTTATCTTGAGCATTTTGAGCTTGAGCCCTAGTATCTTTCCAAAAGTCCATCCAAACGTTGAAAGACTGCTCAAATGTGTAAGAAGCGGGGATTCCATTTTTCAACTTTCTTACATATTTCGGTGGTGTGGTGGTGGAAAAACATCTTTTCTTTGCAATGATGTTTATTTGGTTTTGCTGGAGATTGACAATCACTGTCGAATCGTACTTTAACATCCTAGAAGCCATCTCTGTGAGACAATTATAATGGAGTAGTATAATTTATAGGTATATTACCACCCATTCTCTGGTATTTTATATGTATCCCACCCAGTCTTTATTATTATCACACCAAATCATGTGAAAATTTTAGTCCAAAGCGGAGGTGTTTTGGCACGGCTTATTCGAGATCTCAGGATTTCGAAGTTCAAGCAAAGCCTTATCTCTGATTTCTCCGATTGATTACTTCTTTACTTTGCTACGATACAGCTTAAAATATACAATTCCCTCCTGAAAGAGAAGTAAGAGACTGCTCTAAACAAGACCTAATGTTATGTATAAACTTACAAACAACAATTATATAAATATATACTAATAGCCCTCACCATTGAAGTTGGTGAACCCACTTAACATAAAAATCTTATAGTAATCTTTCTTACTAATATTGTTACAGAACTCACAACTGGAAGTAGAAGCAGCATCAACACAAGAACCAGCAAAATAATAGTTATCGGCACCTGAACCATCAAAACCATGCTTAAAATAATCACACAAAATGATTTTTTGTAAATCTTCAACGGATTCAAACTGCTCAATCATGTAGTTATTCAAGTACTTATCCTTAGCTAAATTATCAATTTCTTGAATACAACGATCAATTGGAATCAAAATACTTGGGATTTGAATGTATTTATCTAAGAAGAATAAAGCATTGGGAACAGCATCGTCGCCCAAATGAATAACTGGAATTCCAACCCAGAAGTCAAACTTCTTCTGCACTTGGTGTAATAAGTTGTACATCTTTTTGTACAAGATAGGACACGCTTTAACCCTGTTTAATCCTTGACCTGTATTAGACAATTGATATCTTTGGCCATTAAACAAATCATCATCTGCAGCAGACCAAAGTTCGATCATATCTTTCATAACATAAGACCATAATTCTAAAGCTTGTTTAACGTATAAATATTGTTTCTCATGATCATGAGTTAATCTAGCACCAGCTTGACCATATCTAATGCCTAATGAATATTTCTTGGATTTACCTGAATCTTGGAAAAGAGTATCTAATCTATTAATCATTCTTCTCACTGGTAATCTGTTCTTATTAGTGTAAGAGTTGAAATCACCGATTGAATATAAAACTTGTCTTAATTCCTCGTTATGGAATCCATATTGATGGTATTTATTAACTAATCTTTCAATGGCTCTTTCCTTTTGTTTAATCAATCTATTAATGAGAGCTCTAGATTTTCCCTCAGGTCTAATTTCTGCAGTTGCATCGAGAATTAATATATCATCAAACATTTCTAATACTTTACTATTCCCTTTTGAAGTTAAAAATTGATGAACAGTGTTAATTGGCTTATATAAATCAAACTCCATGTGCTCTCTGATTTCAGGTAATTTCGAATCCATAACCATGTAACATAATTTACCAAACGTATCTCTCATTCTTTCTGGATTCATAATTTTATACCTTCTACCAATTTCAAAAACAGTTTGATACCATTCTGCGTTATCTTCAAAATTTTTATTTTCAATTAATTTTTGACCTAACTTCATATTTGAAGAAACAACTAATCCTGCCAGAATTGAACACATTTCACGTAATTGCTCCACTATTCTCTTAGTTTTTGATTTATAAGATAGAATATCAACTCTATCTGTGTATTCAGAAACATTCAATGCAGCTTCTAATAATCTTAATAATTGTCTTTCTTCGTAATTTAATCTCATTGGAATAAAACTAATGTTTTTCTTTATAGCATCCAAAATGATACCATCAATTTTTTCCTTGGCTTCATCTTTGTTTTGAGAGGCAGAAGCAGCTATACCATCTTCATCTTCCTCATCTTCCTCATCTTTCATCTTTTCATCTTCCTTTTCATCGTCGTCTTCCAACTTGACTAGTTCTTCAACTTGATGCCTTTTTCTGGAACCACCTTTATGAACGAATTGAAAGCAAACTCTACAAAAAGCTTCTTCACATTGTAAACATTTGATTTCAATAGGGTTGTGTTGGCAGTCAATACAGTAATCTGGATTATAAGTTTCAACAGGGGCTTCTTCTTCTTCTTCTTTTTCGCCAGTTTGCTTCTGATTTTGTTCATCTAGCATTCCTATTTCTTCTTCATTAGCATCTAATAATTCAGCTAGAGTCCTCTTTTTTTCCTCAGTCATGCTTAAAATATGTTAATGACGGCCTTATATGTGAGCGGCTATATATTCTCTTGCAGTGTATGGTAAAGGTTAGGTTAGGGTTATTGTTGTTGGAAGTAGTGCTCAAGCTGTAAACTGCTGTAGAGTTAGTTTTCCCTGCAGGTGGAGCAGCGCGGAGAGCTGGTTTGATTAATGAGCTGGCTTTCAGTTTGATTTAATTGTTAATTACAACTTACAAAACATCAATTAAATATTAGTTATTATCAAAATATCGTTATATAACTATTAAGAAATAAAGAGGAAGAGGAAAGAAAATTTGAAAGCTTGGGAAGATGTAGCTCTGATCAGGCAAGTATTCTCTTCCATAAAGGTCTACTTTCTTTAGACGCTGGAAGTGTCTTTTCTCCTGAAAATTCGGCATCCTTCAAGTTTTGGGTACTTTCTAGACGAGGATTGTCTAACATCAGAGCAGCTAGTAGTAATGGGAAACAGAAAGCTAAACCGACACCAACCAAAATTCTCTGAACATGTTTGTATGCTTCAATAAGGGCTGTTCTTTCAGGTGTACCATAGGTATAAGTAATAATCCAAGTAAATGGAGCTGAATATGCAGCAAGAACTACAGCTGGATCTGAAATTCTCTTAGCAAGTTCTCTTGGCAAGATCTGAGTCCAAATAGCACCTGAAATTGTACCACCTAAAGCTGAACCAATGTTGTAGAAACTTAAATATAGAGACAAAACAGTAGCCATACCTTCGTGACCAGTAACAGTTTGAATGGCTGCTTGTGTGACATATGTGAAGAAACCGGCACCAAACCCAAGTAAACATTGAGCACCAATAAAACCATTATGGGTAGAATCATCTCCACCACCTCTGAATTTGATCATCAAACCAAAGGCAATACACCACATGGAAATACCAAAGATAATGAATGGCTTCAATCTTCTAACATAAACAATAACCAAACCTAAGAAAGTACCTGTTAGAACAGAAACAAATGAGTATAAACTGGACATTCTGGTGGCAGATTTGACACTCTCATTCATACCAACAACTAAAATAGTGTAAATATAATCACCTTGCATATACCAGATAAGGTTAATGAACACACCAATAGCTAAACAAGCCCAAATAGCTTTTTGTCTGGCAAATTCAGGTGCAATAAATGGATGTCTAGCAACCTTCCATTCCCAGAAAACTAAAACTGGAATAAAACAGAAACCTATGACTAATGGAACGATAACTTTAGCCTTTTTCCATTCTGTGCTCACACCACCAGCTAGAGTGAATGGGGTTAAGATTAAACCTAAAACTAACATTAATGACAAAATACCAACAATATCTAATTTCCAGAAAAAAAACTCAACAAGGAACTTCTTAAAACCCATAGTTTTAAAGTCAGATTGTCCTGATAATCTCTTGAGGTCACCACTCTTAGAAGCGAGGAAATGCATATGAGCAAAACATAACAGTAAAGGAATAGAAAGTAATGGAATGATAAAAGCCCACATACCAATACCCCAAGACCAAGTACGGGTAGCTAAGACAGTCTCAGTGATATCACCAGAAACCCAAGTGTTGATGACGAATGGGAAGGCAGCAATGAAGGAACAGAAGACCCTCCAGTTCATATTGGAGAAATCACTGGTGATCACTTGTAATAAAACAATAAGACCAGAATAACCGAATTGATATAAAATGGCACCTGCAGCAAATCTTGTAACATCATAAGCTTGAGATTCAATGATTGTACCAATAGTGTATAAGACAAGGGAAACAATGATTAATTCAGCTCTACCAAAAGCATCAGATAATCTAGCATAAAACAATTGAGCGACACAAGCAGCAACACTTCTAACAACAGTAACGGTTGAAACTAAAGAATGCTGGGCATACGATGAAGTAGCATAGGTTTGATAAGTGTATCTAATTGTACCATCTAAACCATAACCATAGGCAACTAGAAAGATTGAAAAGAAAACAGCAGCTTTATGATACCACTTATCATATTGTTTGTTCAAAACTTCAATTTTTCTAACACCATACGACTTTTCAATAGTCTCTTCGTTTTCTGTATTGGTGTAGCTTTCGGAAATTTCCTCTTTATAACCTTCCCCACTCTCCAGAGGAGTGGAAGCACTATTCACAATAGGTGGAACAGAATTCATCTTGATAGGTTATCTATCAGCTGTTGTTTAATTCTAAAGAAGTCTAAAAATACAAGTTTGAAAAGTAAAAAAGAAGGATAACAAAAAAAAGCATACCTTTTTATAGGTAATAAGTTGAATGATTCTTTTTCAAAAGTAGTAGGTTTATAAAAAAGATTTATAGCAAGTCTTGGCACTCATATACACACGAACAATGCCATGCACAATTTTGAGGCTGGACGTCACGCATATGATTGGCCGTTATATACAATTTTCCTTATGAACAAACGTGAATTTACAATCAAATTCATAAATTAATGGTATTTGAAACAGCTGCACCTATATAAAATTGAGATTTGTATGAAAAAGCTTAGCTAACCTTATTTTTGCTTTAGTTGCACCAATTAGAACCCCTTCTGGATTTAAACGTCTTGGCATATAATGTAGAGCTGACAACAAAGTATTATAGTCCACATAGTCAAGGGAGAGTACATATGAATAGATTCGTACTATATATATCCACAACAAAAACAGAACAGCCATCTAACCATCAATGTGGATAATCATAGAATACAACAGTCGGAAAAACATTCATGAGAGCTGAAACTATCAGCAACTAATTTAAACTTTTGATGCGGCCGATATATACGCGAGGGGATCTAGATTGATCGATCAGATAACTTAAATAGCCGGCGTGCCGTACAGTTTGCAATATAGGCATATACACTATAATGGCACACTAAAGTGAATCGGAATTTTCCACAACCCATTCCTCACAATTAGTTGGATAATCAATAAATAACGCCGCTTTTAGACCCTGAATGCACTTACAAAGAATAGGTTGCTGAAAACCCCGGGCGCGAACCCTTAAATTTTCGCGGTAGCCGATAGTCTGCAGGTGGCAAGTATTTCAAATGCCTTCAGTTAAAACTTTATACTCAATCAAGAGATCTACCGGGTGGGCCGACACATCATAATTTATAGGTGTGTATACCATGATTGTATATCCCGATTTCCCATGCATTCGTTCATATGGGGTCTTAATGGATTCCTGTGGTTCCACCCATTCTGAAAATCAGATCGGCGGCTGTCATATAGTTTCTTATATATATATATATATATATATGATTAGCTGCAAGCAAGTAGAAGATCTTTTAGATAAATTGAATTTCTAAATCCAAGCTTAATTTAATAGCCTTTCAGATGAGCTTGTACGTCAAATTTTCTAAAAGGCAACTGAACACCTGAAAACTTTGACTCCCCAATGGGCAGCTCGAATCTTGGCTAATTTCAATATTATCCATCCACCTAAAGAAATGTCGAAAGTAATCATACATACATATAACTAAAAACCAAGAATGATAATGATATAAATTGTAGCAAGATCAGAAATCTTAAGCCTTTCAAGTTATATATATATTGCTGGGTCAAAATTATCCATTCAGAATTACAATTTCACGATTGGCTAGATAAATTTGAACCTGCCTGTTTAGTGATGTAAAGTCAGGGGTTACTCAACCCTGACTAAAGCATGACTAATTATGGTGTTCTAACACCTCAATACTTCGTCAGATGTATGAATAAATAACGATTTTTGTTTCTCATGATATTAGATTTATCAAATAATAAATCCCCAGAACATTCAATTAATGGCTGAAGCTCAGAAGTCTAGTGGAACAAATGAAATCAAATATGGAGTATCACTAATTGAAACATAAAAACGCAATTGATAAGACAATCCTAGTAAACATGACGTCGAAAAAATCAAATTACAAGTATATTCAACACCATCTGACAAAGAAGTAACTGCTGATGCTTTGCATGTCCATTATCCAAGTGAATAACATAATGAACGTGTGATATATCTAAAAGAATATTGCTATATCTAGTTAAAATTAGAATACATAGGAAACCTTGGTCGACGATTTAATCGACAATAGCCAAGTCACGTGATGATATTTTTCAGTTAGTCTCTCGACAAGTATTTAATTGCCGCACGTGTTACTATCTGGGTGATATTAGTTTGCTAGTTAATCATACTTCTCCATACATCTATCCCGTTTATTCCTCACTAATTATAGAGTCGGTTAGAGCTACTTTCTTTTTAGATACCTTCTCTTCCCAAATTAGTTCAAATTTTGTACCTGCATATAATTGAGTACCTTCAATCCTATTACATTTGAAAACAAATAAACAATGTCCGCTTTAAATCTCAACAATCTTGACGAAGTGAAGCGGTTAGAGTCTGAATTCCAAAATGGCTCAACTGACTCTTTAGATCAAGACGATCAAAAGGAAATTGATATTTTAAATAGATTAAATTCAGATAGATCTTCATTGACTTTAGATAAAGATTTTAAAAGTTATGAAGAGGTTTTAAAATTACAACAAGAGTTACCTGATCTTAAATTGACCTATGGTTTGGAACCATATGTTCCGACCGCTGATGACAACCCAGAAACTGATAAAGTGTTTTTCTTTGATATTGATAATTGCCTGTATAAGAGGTCCACAAAGATTCATGATCTAATGCAATTATATATTCATAGATTTTTTAAGAAGAATTTGAATTTAAATGATGAAGATGCTCACCAATTACACATGAAATATTATAAAGAATATGGTTTGGCAATCGAAGGTTTAGTTAGATTACACAAAATTGATGCTCTAGAGTACAATAAAGTGGTCGATGATGCTTTACCTTTAGATAAGATTTTGAAACCAAATCCAAATTTAAGAAAAATGTTGCTAGAGTTAAGAAGATCTGGTAAAGTTAAAAGATTATGGTTATTTACAAATGCTTATAAGAATCATGCTTTAAGAGTTATTAAATTGTTAGGTTTAGGTGACTTGTTTGATGGTATCACTTATTGTGATTATGGTAATTTCCCATTAACTTGTAAACCAATGAAGAAAGCATTTGATATAGCTTTAGAACAAGCAGGTGTTAAATATCCCAGAAATGCTATATTTGTCGATGATTCAGGCTTGAATGTTAAAGCTGCCAGAGATTGCGGATGGGGTAAAGTCATTCAATTCATTGAATTAGATGAAGACGTTCATAACTTGAAGAATTTAGACGACAACGAAATTATTATAATTAGAGATATATTACATATACAAAAAGCAGTTCCAGAATTATTCTGAAATGAAAAAGTCTCTTGAAATTGCTATATCTGTTTCCAATTTATAGATTAGTAAACCAATTATACTTAAACAATCAGTGACAGTAGGTATTATCATTCCAGTGTATCTAGCAAAGTAATCTGACTTAATTTTTATAAGAAATAAATGGATATTGTAAAGGTAATACCATTCATTACTCAATCCAGTAACCTCTCCTAATTCGTTTTTAACTCTTAAATTAAGACCTACATCTTTAGTGACTAAAGGTGATATCATCACTATGAAATCATATATAATTCTGGTTCTGGTTCTGATTAAATTATATTCTCTCTTGTTAGTCTTGTAATTTGCAGGATCAATTTGGAGATGCTCGCCACCTTCATATAACAATAAATATTCGTCATTTAGTTTAGTCTTAGACATCAGCATTAGAAACTCAAAAAATCCAGTAAATAAAGCATCTTCACCTTCTACATCGATCACTTTGGTATATTCTGAAATTTTTTTTTCACCGTATTGATCACAATGCACATCATTAAAGCCTGTATCAACTAAGAACTTAAACATTAAGGATAACTTTAATTTTCCATGTTTTATGTTATCGATGAATCTAAAAACCAATTGATAATTCTTGTTGAATCCTGTATCTATTAAATAAATAACTTCTTCAAATGAAATTCTTTTTGCTATTTTGATGACTAAAGTGTTCAATAGCTCAAGGCATGTTATTCGTATTTCATCAACATTTTCACATCTATTGACTCTTTTATCGACTATTAAATACATCACAACTGTGAACAGCCATCTATTGAGCTTAGATAGCATTTTTTCATCAATATCTTTCTCTTCTTGATAATTAATAATCTGATACATCTTTTGGACTTTATAAGCAGTCAACAAAGGAGATGGAGCTTTTTCCAGATTTTCCAACGTTAAATTAATATTATTTGTTTTTATTAGCTTATTGTCAAGGCCTAGTATTATTAATAATTCATTTAGTTGTTCATCAGATAATGAAACTGGTTTTGTCAATGCGGATGGTAGTTCCTTAACAATATCCATAGATGATTCGGCAAATATTCTACTTAAAACTTGGAAATTATCAAATTTTCCAAAGATATTCTTTAAGGTCGCTTCATTCGTGAAGTATATGATATTTTCATCAAAGAGCATATTCAAAGTTTTATCATAACCATGATAATGACCACATGAACCGTTACCTTTAATAAAATGAAAATCAAGTAATTTGTCATCATCATGGCTCTCTAAACTACTCTTAATACTTTCAATGTATTCACTGTTCTTAGGATCATTTAAGAATTCTTTTCCCAGCTCTAATTCAATTCTTTCTCGGAGTAATCTTTCACCTTCAACTTTAGCTTCTTCTTCTTTCTCATCTTCTTCTAAAAACCGTTCTATCTCCTTTCTATTTTTAACTCGATTTATGAATTTTTTCTGAGAATATGATAATTGGAGTTTTCCTTCTAAACTCATATCAAACCCCAACTCATGGTTTAGATTAGAAACTGGCGTAATAGACCTTGACCTTGATTGTCTTTTCGTACTTTTTATACTCGGATTCGTGGTTTTGGACGTGAATGATCTCTTTTTAGTTGTTTTGAAGGATCCCATCAAATTATCTAGTTCACCATCATCATCACTAAAGTTATCTTCACTTGATTCTTCGTTTTTCATCAAGTCCACTAACTTCTTCGGAGACTTTCGAGGGGATTTTAAGGGATGAGATGTTTGACCTGATTGATTCATCATTTTACTTAAAATAGTGTTTATCGAGGGAAGTGGTAGCTACAAATTATTGAACAAAACTAAAAACATATACAATTTAAGCACAAACAAAAAAATGGGTTGAAGTACGCGTATTGAGTGATGCACATTTTTTCTCTCCTCACCTAGTTCTCAGTTTTCCTCTTTTTGAACTTTTGTTTGTGGGATTTATGTTTATGGGAGCCTTTATTCACAATGGATGGGATCTTTATGATGCCTTCTTCGCCTTCTTCAACTTTGGGTCCATCAGCACTATTGAAAACTTTCATTCTCCAGTCTCTCAATCTCTTCTTTTTAGCATACTTTCTTTTATCCTTTAATTGGGCTTGTTTTTCCCTATAAGGAGCGAATTTCTTTATTCCAATAAATTCATTCAAATCTACATCTTCAGCTAATAAGATTTCTCTTGTAGTTAGTCCAAATGATTCAGGAGAAACTTCTCTATATTTGAATTTTATATCTTCTTCCTTAGATTTCTTTCTACCTCTTTCTTCTTCAACTTCATCTAATAATTGGAGACTATTTGAATTCACTATCTTTTCAGCTGTTTCTTTCACTTTAGCCTTTTTACTTTTCTTTTCAAGTTTGGCTTCTTTCTTTTTAGACTTTTTGGATTTCTGTTCAGCTGGCCCATTTTCATCGGCCTTTTTATCGGCTTCTTCTTCTTCATCGTCGTCTTCATTGTCGTCTTCATCTAATTCCTTCTTCTTTTTTTCATTAAATTCAGCCATAATCTCATCATCTTCATCCCATTCAGGCTTGCTTATTTCATTAGTGTAGTATTCATCATCAAAAATCTCAGCCATCTTAGAATCCCATTCAGAATCATCAAAATCATCTCTTAATAGGCTCTCACCGAAAACTCTCATAATAACTTCTTCTGGAACTTCATCACCAACAGCTTGTTTAATTTCATTAATTCTATCCATAACCTGGTTGACTTTCTTTTGTTTCTTCTTCTTTAATAATTCATCCTTTTCTAATTTATCTTTTCTACTGTCATCTTGCTTCTTTTGTCTTTCTTTCTTTCTTGAATTTGTTTTCTCTCTTCTCATTGTAGCTTGTGATCTAGCATATGAAACAATACTTGCAGCTTCTGGATCCTCAAATCTAAAGTTATAAGCATGCTCAAATTCTTCAACTGCATCATCAAATTCATCGTCATCTTCCTCTAAATCAACTTCCTTGGAATTTTTAGTTGGGATCCAGGCACGTTTATTCATATAAGCTTCCAAAAAATTTTCTCCATGACTTTCTGGATCGGGAAGTTCATCATCTTTCTCTTTATTTTCATCCTCAGGTTTCTTTTCTTTTTTAACTAAGAAGTCATCATCATTGTCTTCATCATCGTTAAATGCAGCCAATAGCTTATCTTTATCTTCTTTTTGTTGAATTGCATAAGGTTTTTCTTCGTTCCTCCAATCACGTTCTTCACCGTCATCATCTTCAAATGCATGACCATCTAATAAATTCATTCTTTGATAATCTTTTAAATATATTGGCTTTTCTTTCTTTTCTTTAACGGCACTATTTGAATCGTCTTCCTCTTTGAAAAATTTAACATTACTATCAAATAATGATTTATCACCAGTTTTGATTGCATTTAAAACTTGGTTAATACCTTGTTCGACATCATTGGTTAACAAATCACCAAAGTCATCTTCTTCTTCTGAGGTAGAGGACTCATCATCTTCATCACTATCATACTCTGAATCATCTTCATCATTAAACTTTCTCTTTTTTTCATCTTGATTATTCGATGTACCTTCAGGATTCAGTTGCCTGGATAATTTCAGTTCAGCTTCTCTAGCCTTTTTAGCAGCGGATTTTTTTCTACCCATTATATATCTAGTTGAACAATTGTGCTGTTTATTTGTAAAAAATGATCTAGTATGGTCAACTCATTAACCTAGACAACTTTTAAAAAAATTATTAAATTTTTTTGTTATGAGGCTGGTAAGCGGCTCATTATTACAACCGTGCACCGTCTCCAAATTTCTTATCGATCGATCAATCGAAAAAATTTAAAAAAATATTAGTGATCAAGTTTTTCCGGAGCTGGACCGATCCACGATCTTGAGGATTAAGATCTGGATTCTGGACGACTCGTGACTCTAGCTCATTAGTTTGTGGTTTTTGAGTTATAACGTCTTTTCGGTTAAGTAGACTGCGATATTGAGTCTCCAATTCTAACAATCTGAATGACTACCTGTACCTCTACCCTTGGGTGATATATATAAGTATATAAGGGGCATAATATACATTTTGTGTGAGCGGCCTGTACCTAGCTGATAAGAAAAAAAGAGTGGAAGGGGGAGGATCGAATGTCCGCCATGTTCAAAGTTATGCTAAATTTCTTTTTGGTTAACTGCAATTTGCAGATTAGAAATTAAAATGAGGCCAGACCATATCTAGAAGTCCTTCTTTTTTTTTTAATCTGTATTAATTGGCTAGTCTATATATGAGATCATATGTATCTAAGTGTTTCTTTTTGTACGCAATTGAGTGAGTACGCTAGTTTTTCCCTACTGTGATCAATTATTAAGTTTCTCCAAATCATTGAATTTACATCACTAGTATTGGTGTTAGCTACTGCTGTAATTGATCGGTTGTTCAGTATATATGTAACTAGTTAGGTACTCCAATTAATCAGTCGAAGTAGTCACCTACTACATAAATAAACCGTCAAATTTGCAAGCTCGTTAACAATTGCCGCTCAAACACTTACACCAAAATTAATTCTTTTCAAAAGAAAATAGTCGCGTTTTTTTTTCTCGTCTGATCATTTAATTGTGAGTCTGCAGCGCAATTACTTTTTATCTCTCCTTCATTGGTTGCATGTACTTTTAATGCTTTCAGCCTATACGGTTAATGCAATTGTAGCTTAGGAAGTGAAATTCAAAATGGTATACCGAAATTAACCATAATGTAAAATGAAATCAAACTTCATGTAGATTGGAAATTGAGGAATCAAATTAACAAAAGAGGGATCTCGAATTTGAATCCGGACATATAACAGCTTAAACCTAGTTAGAGGAGTCGACATCCAAGGCATTAGATTGCAATTAAGCTAGCTACTATATATATGTATCTGATCAAACTGATATAGAATTAGTTAACAATCTATTCTTTTTTTCAACCTTATGTGATATATTTTTCAAATATAGATTGATCAAATGTAACGTTGGACATTGATATAAATTTGTCGACAGGTTGAATATGAATCCTCGTTTTCTTTAATTCTATTTGGGTCCATGACTGCACTATATATAGTCTAATGTGGATATTAAGCATGGTTTCTTAGATCTGGTGACAGAGACAGGCTCCTTATATACTTTATAACAAAAAAATTGAATTGCCACTCGAACAGCACTAGCTTTGTATCATATTTTAGCCAGATCATCAAGCTAGCTGATAAGAGTAGCATCCAAATTTGCATTTCAAAGATCTTAAGTGTGATGTGATTGACAATATTAAAAAGGCATTAAGTGTTTACTTCAAGCTTTAGAATATTTCCGTTTTTTTGGTTCAAACTCATATTAAATTGTTCTAGGTGATTTCTTCACCATAGCATCGAGAAAATAGCTACGTCTAATCAATACATGATTGTAAAGTTAACAGTTTATATACTGTAACGTCCTTTTTTACTTTAATTCTAGATCAATATAGCTCTTCGATGTATGTCGAATACAAATAGTTTAAACAGCTGCATATATAGTGCAAAGGAAAAAGCCCCTCAATTGCTTTAGATAGATAGGCCTACTTTTTATTACCTTTTGAGGACACGCCCTGTTAAACAAGGAGATCTCGAGTTTAAGGGCCCCATGCATCAATATGAATTTGACATGATTGAACCATTTATATCAATATTTAATGAGTTTGCAGATATTTATTTACATTGCATTTTAACAATGAATTGTTAAACAATTGCACTTATTTGATAATTTGCAAGTTCTATTAATACATGGATTATACAGAGTGCGCACAAACAAAATACCCCTTATTTTAATTGGCATATACGTGTACGTAATGGTACAATCATGCTAACTAACGGGCCATGTGACCTAGGTTCCTAGCTCTAACACATATTGGGCAATATATGATCCGTTATCCGTTAAGCTCCATGAATTCCTAATTAGACACAGAAATACCTTTAAATGTACCGATAACAAACACTTGTACGGAAGGAGGTATCTTACTAATGGAATTAACCGACGAAGTTTCTTCAGAAGTCACGTAGTCTTTACAATAAAATGATGGTATTCCCGGAAAGACAAGTAAACTATGATATCACATGAGCTATATATATAATCCAACGAGCCGGAAGTATATCTGTTTAGGTCAAAATGTATAAACGCTACCTCAATTGACCGCCTCTTAGCCGGGTAAAGAGTCATCAGTATAAGGTGTATATAGGGTAGCTAGTTAGAAGACACCAAACGAATACCGTTTTACCTGTACTAATTTCTAAGGAATCAGGCTCCTATATACTATAGGGGAGTTTCTTGTTTAAACTCATTTTCTCATTAATTCTCGAATCTCACCGATGCCGGGAGTCCTTTCTTTTTGGAGTTATCAGTCATCAGTCAATTCGATTTTAAGCCTAAAACAAGCGTAGAACAGGATCGATCCACCTAATTATTCCTAAATCTAGGGAGGAGCAATGACGTTTGGGCTTTGGCACTTGGAGGCATAGAGGTGGACAGGATCCGGCGGAGCAAGATTATATATATATATATATATATAGAAGTGAAATGACTAAGAGCTGTGCAATCCGTTTAGACAGCTATAAGTACTGAACTGCTACCTGCCACTGCATGTCCATCAACTGAAGACCATTCGGCTCTCGTATAATTTCAATTCAGCTTTGCCAAAGTTGTAATCCAATAGCTAATGGCTGGCTTGATTGGTGGACTGAACTGTTGTATAATTCGAATTCCAACACCTCAAAGTGACATATTGAAACTTAATTAGTTGTCGACTGGGCGGTAGGTAGGCAATCCGAATTCAATGCCCTGTAGCCTGTTTCCGTCCGTCGAACAACAACGGGGCCGGTCTTTCCCCGGCACAAAAGACCTGGGGGCCCCACTAGCCGAGCCGCACATTACTTTTTCCGCCTGCCAGATAAATTTTTATCAGACGCACACCAGGCGGCTGCCTGGCACCTCCCGTGATTTGTGAGCCAGTTTGTCCGTCCGCTACTCCTGCCGTTACAACAAAGCTCGAACGGGGCAAGTTGGTAGAGGGGACAATTGCTAATGGAGAGTGCAATTGAACTGCTTAAACAAACCAATGATCTGGAGAAGGGGCACTCCAGCAGCAGCAACACAAGAAGGGCAGTCTTTGTCTTTATCGTGGTCGAGTCGAGGCCCGCCGTTGGGCGAGCACAGCCGCAAAAAAACAAAAAAAAATTAAATTTTTTTTATAGTTTCAAAATTTCTTTTTGCGACTTTCTTTTTTTGTTCTGTTCCTTGTTTGAGCGTGTTTTATTGTTTTTTTATATAAACAGCATCTCCTCCCTTTTCCCTCTTTTTTGACCTGCCCTCTTTCTTCTTGGACTTATCCTTTCTAGAGCTACGAACACACTTACCCTTCTCACAATTCCTTCTAATACATTCCAATAATCGCAATTACCTATTGGTTACCCACTGTTCTCTGCAGTTCCGATCAATCGCCTCATTCCCGCTAGTTATCCCCATTTTTAAATATACGCTCCCATATAAGAAACATCTGTTTCAACGCAATCAACGCAATCAACGCAATCAACGCAATTTACACGCTTACAATCATCCTTGATAATGTTTTCTCAATTTCCACAACAAAGTCAAATTGATGGTCGTTTGACTCCTGCAAATGACCACGCTTCTAAAACCATCGCAGGTGCCATTGTTGGCTTACTAAGACATTCAACTGATAAGAAGATCAATTCTTTTGCAACTTCCTCTGATAATAACAATTCTCCTCCCTTAATTGATGATTTGGTTTCGAAATCCAACTCTACCAGCTCTTCTGCTTCTGCAACTCCAGTTACAGTGCATTCAATGGATACAATGCCATCTCCTCCCCTGTCTCCTTACACAAAGAACGCAACTCTAGAAACTGGCAATCCTTCTAAATTCACAGCTTTGATTACTACATCTTCTGCCGCCGCTGTTAACAAGACTCATGAGGCTTCTCAAGAATCAAAGACTGAACCACTTGCTGGCGACTTCAAGAAAAGAAGCTTTCCAGTTGAAGATATGAAAGATTCTTCCTTATGTTTAGATCCCTACAATGATTTGAAAGCTCCAGGTTTCAAAAGAAGACAATTGAACTTTTTGAGTCAATATAAATTAATTTCTTCAAAGCCATCAGTTGCTACTATTCGGAGACAACACCACCCTAGGTCAGCTATGAGCTCCACTTATTCTACTGTGCCAAGAGCTAGATATTATGGTTCTGACACTGATACTGCATCTGAGAGACCAAGAACTAGAAGAGTTGTTAAAGAAACGTTTGTTTCATTAGAGTCTGATGATAATCATTCTGTTATTTCTAGACCATCAACCCCAAGAAAGAGAAAGCCAGCTGCAAGAAGATTTGATTCTCCAGTTTCGTCTTCATCGGCCCCACCTTACAACTTCGACTATAAGCAAATTGAAGATTTTTCTCCACCTTTATCCACATTACCAAACAATCCAAGAGCTTTAAAAACAGAATGGAAAGGTCAATCAATGGACTTATCTGACGATCCATTATTATCAGAATTACATCCTGCTGAAGTTCAATTAGCTTCGACTTTAAGACTACCATGTATGGTTTATTTAGATTCGAAGAGAAGAATTTTCGCAGAAAAAGTGAAAAGGTCAAGAGCTGGCTTAGCATTCAGGAGAACAGACGCTCAAAAGTCTTGTAAGATTGATGTTAACAAAGCAAGTAGATTATATGCATCATTTGAAAAAGTTGGATGGTTAGAAGATTCTAACTTCAAGAAGTATCTATAGATACAACTATAATTACAACTTAAAAAAAAAAACACAGGTGTACAGTTTTCATTCTCAATTTGGTTAGGTTTCAAAGGTTTGGTTTCATATTAATTTTCGGTTCTTATAATTACAATTACTAATAACAAAGTGTACTAATATTACAACTATAGATCATATTTTTTCAATATAATATCATATACAATACTTTTTTACAACATGTACTCTTAATTTCTCTGGGTGTATTTCTTTTTATTATTATTCCAATACACCTTCTTTTCTTTCAAACGGTGGTTTTATTATAAATTTTTGGTTTCATTAGCAAGGTGTATGCTAATTATATCAGCGTGACTATATTTAACTATATTTTCTTTTCCTAATTTTTTTTTCTCGATTTATTAAATTTGTTTTGTTTATCCCACCTCCAGTCTCTCCTTTAACTTTACAATATGACACTCATTTATCCTTTTATATCCCCCTTATACTACTCTATTTTTATATTATTTTAATCTTTTTTTAGTTCATTTTGTTGTCTTTTCATTATTTTTTGGGTTTTACTGTCTATCATTTTTTTTTATATTTGGGTTTTTAATTTTTTTTTGCGTTCTCGATCTCGATCTCTCTACTCTCTTAACTATATTGTGTTTAGTTAAATTTAATTTATGCGTTACTATTATTATTATTATTATTAATATTATTAATAATATCGTTGTTGGTACATATATGGTATATTCGCTCAACTTGGGTTTTTGTTCTTTATATATATATATCTTTTTTCTTACAGTCTGTGTGTATGTGTTCAATTATAGAAATTTAGAAAGTCCCTTATCGATTGGTAGGTCGGTCGTCCGCGACTCAAAATAAATCTCAAATTTTTTTTTTTTTGCCTGAAAATATTTACAAAGAGAAATTTGATGATTTGATATCTAAGAGGTGCCAGTAAAACGTTAGAAGAACAAAGTACATCCACCTACACAGCAAAATATATACAGCGAGAATGCTTAGAAGACAAGCTAGAGAGAGAAAAGAATATCTTTACAGAAAAGCTCAACAGCTACAGGAACAAACTCTTATTGAGAAAAAACAACAATTAAGTCAAGCACTGGCAACAGGAAAGAACCTCCCTAAAGAACTAGCCGAAGACAAAAAACTGCAAAAAGACCACATATACGACGAATCAATCCAAACATCAACCACAGTGGACATCGATGACGAGTACTCTAAACTATCAGGATTAATAGAACCAAAAATCATCATTACTACATCAAGAGACCCATCATCCAGACTCTCTCAGTTCACCAAAGAGATCAAACTTTTGTTTCCAAACTCAATTAGACTTAATAGAGGTAATTACGTGATGGCCAATTTGGTCGATACGTGCAAGAAGTCAGGCATCACGGACTTGATCGTGATCCATGAACATCGTGGTGTTCCTACAACACTGACGATTTGTCATCTACCATATGGACCAACTTTGACTTTCACTTTGCATAATGTTGTGCTAAGACACGATATCTTGAACGCTGGTAACCAAAGTGAGTCATATCCTCATTTGATATTTGAGAATTTCAATAGTGCATTGGGCAAACGTGCCGAGAAAGCGTTGAAGCACTTGTTCCCTCCTGGGGTGAAGACTGAAAGTCCTAGAATTGTGTCGTTTGTGAATAACGATGATTTTGTGTCTGTCAGACAGCATTTGTATGTTAAAATGAAGGATGATGTGGAGGTTAGTGAAGTTGGACCACGGTTTGAGATGAGATTGTTTGAGGTTAAGTTGGGTACATTGGATGATAAAGATGCCGATGTTGAGTGGATGTTGAGAAGATTCGTTAGAACTGGTAATAGAAAGAATGTTTTGTGATTTTGGATGATTGATTTACTTGTACATTATACATTTCTTGTTTTTACTTCTAATCATAATTTTGGTGTTCTTTTTTTTAAAAAAAGTAATGTTCTCATTTAGGATCGTAAGGAAGGCCAAGCAAGTTCGTGTAAGTTGTTAGTACTGAGGGGCTGCAGAACGCAGAACGCAGATTGCAGTCTGCAGTACAATATTTATTCTAACAAATGGAAATCTTGGTTAAAAAATAATTAAATTAAATAAACATTGTACCAATACTAACAAAAGAAATTGTAAAGGCTAAAGACTTTGAAAATAATCAGCACAAACAATAAATCAGATAAATCAAAATAAATCAAAATAAATCAAAATAAATCAAAATAAATCAAAATAAAATAAAATAAAACTAAAAGAAACAACCATATAAAGACATCTAAGAGGAATAACAAAAAGTAAAAAGTAAAACAAAAAAGTGGAACAAAGCAAACACAAAAAAAAAGCTTTTTCATTTTCATGGGTCTTGTTGAAAGGAGTTAAAAAAAAACTTTTTTTTATAAAACATTCTTTTTTTTGTTGAAAGTTTTATTAATAAAATCAGAAATGAAAAATAGCATAACAAAAAAAAACAATTATAATAAGCATAATAATGATAATAAGAATAAAAAAAAAAAAAAAAACAGGTATTAGTAAAGCAGAGGGCCTTTTTGGAAAAAAAAAGGTAACAAAAACAAAAGCGTAGGGAGAGGAACGAATTAAGAAATAAGATCAGAAACTTGGCTAAATTAGTTAGGGAACAAAACGACAAAGGAAAGAAAAGAAACAGCAAGGAAAATACAACCCAGGTCCTACAAAGACCGAATAATCAAAATCAACATTAAATAATTAAATTAACCCTTTAAAGCAACACCACCATGATAGCTATGCAAGCTGGATTCTTCATCAGAAGACTTCTTACCACTTGTACCACTACTAACATTATCAATTAATAAATCATCAATGTTATTATTATTATTATTGTTGCTGTTTATGCTGCCGTAATTAACACCAACTCCACCAGATGACATTCTAACTGGAGCAACAACTGAAGATTTTCTTGATAAACCAGCCAGAGACTTACGTGCAGAACAAGAACAAGAATCTTCATCTGAATCTGAAGAAGACATTGCATCCAAGGTGAACTTTTTAGGTTGTTGTAAATGATGTAAGGCAGAAGGTATATTAACAGCAGAATTATTATTGAGCTGGAGTGGGCTTGTCTGACTTTTAAGATTGGAACCGCGTCTATTCTGTGTTGGTATTCTTGCTACATTAGGATTATTTGAGAAGGAAAAGGAATGAGAAGGATAAGTTTGTTTTGGGGAAGTTGAAGGGATATTAAAGATTTGTGTTGGAGATCTTTGAGACACTTGATTATTTGAGCACATGGAATTTGTTCTGGATAATCTTGGATGAGAGATAGACAGAGACAATGAAGGTCTTCTTATCTGGTATTTTGATTCCTGATCTTCCTGGGTTATCATGTCAGCATATGAACAAAAGGATAAACTTGACTTAGTTTGTTTTAACTTTGGAGATTGTGGGGTCTGGTTTGCCTGTTGTGGGAAAGGTATTGTATTTGAGTGACTTGAGTAAGTACTTGAGTGACCCAATTGAGGTCTATTCTGTTGTTGCGGAGATTGCACCTGTGAAGTCAAGTTTGAATAGCTCGGAGAATTTAAAGCTCTAGCCAGGTTTGAGGTTGAAACAGAATGCTTTCTAACATTTGGAGAAAAAGGTGTGGAATTGGCAAAGGCGGCTTGCAAATTTGCAGTAGAAGATCTTCTTGGAGAATTAAACTCTGAAGGACTAATATCAGAGACATCATTATTGCTGATGGTATCCATTGAAGCAGGAATGAAGTTTTCGGAAGCAAAATGTCTTGGTAAAGAAGTTGGCACGGGCTGAGAGTCGATTAAAGGGTCTTGAACCATTCTTTCGAAAATCAGGGAATCCTGTCTTTCCAGGCCCGATAAACGAGAAGCAGTTCTACTACTTCTGTTACTTTTCGAGCTTGAAGCTAAAGATAATTGATCACCATCCAAGTGTTGATTGTGGCGGTGGTCATGGTGAGAGGATTCGTCAGACAAGGACAAGGGCGAACTAATCACGCCCTTTGTGTTTGGGTCTTGAGGAGCATCTTCTTTCTTTTGAGAAGAGGACTTGAAAGAAAAGTGGGATAATTTATCTTTTGATTCTTTACTTGAAGGAGATAACATCATAAATACGGAGGGAGATATAGACAGATAGGGCAGTAACAACAGGCAGCAGTGAGCAGAGCAGTGACAAGGACAGTGAGTATAAGACTAAGGAGATTGTAGGATTAGGATCAGGGTCTGTTTCAGTCTCATAGATATACTAGGGTATAGGATATGGTAGAGGTAGGAGATGTCCAGTGTAGTGTGTGATGGCAGAAGAAGTGGCAGTCAGCGTATTTATAAGAAAGTCAAAACCAGGAATTCGCACGTACGGCCAGCTGCTTCGTTTCCACTCTTGCAGTTGCACTTATTCAATTTCGACTGGACTGATGTTCTATTTCACACCAACCATATATATATATACTAACTAATACACTACCAAAACAATATTGGATAGTATTTGATTTCTTCTAGTACTAGTAATCCACAACATCATCTATCCACCGTTCATCTATCTCATCACAACGGGTTTCACTTTCAACTTCACTGTTAATCAGGCTAAAATTGGGAACAATGCCATCCCCCATCCACACAAGATAAGCTTATTAACAATCATTAATCCAGGAGATTCTATCGCGGGGACTTTACCAGGGCTACTAACCTTTTCTCACTCCGCAAACGGGTCTATCATCTAACAGTCGGGTCTAATTCTCCGGCAGATCCTGGATCGAGTTTCTTCTCTTTTAGAGAACTTCTTTTTATAATACACACACAAACAACTCCGTACTCCGTACTTTGTACTTTGTACTTTGTACTCTGTAGTCTGTACTCTGTACTCTGTACTCTGTAGTCTGTAGTTTGGAATCTGGAATCTGAAATTTATAATACCACACCGGCCACCACTGCAGCCAAAGCCTAACAGGAGTCGCTAATACTCCGTTCCATCCTCTCCTATTGTTCATTATTCCTCCCACTCCACAATTTCTCATCCATCATGTCCACCATATGCAATATAACCCTAGACTCTAGCTGTTAGATCACCTCGCTATATAAATCTTTCTCTAAAAGAAACCACAGTTGTTGCTCTGGTCATCCTTCCTCCACCCCTCCACTTAGTATTGCCGCTGCATGTTACACTATAATGCTATAATGCTATTCTTCCTAAATTGCTATTTTTCCTGAAACCAGCAGATGAAGTATTCTTGTTTCTTGTGATTTCTGATTCCATAGATGACATGGGCATGACCTTTTCAGTGCATCTTAATTCGAGATCAATTCGAGATAAACTCCAGATCAATTCGAGTTCTCGGGGTAATTACCTCACCCCGGCTCGCCCAAATATCCCGAGTCCACAATCCACTCTCCTAGCTGAGAACCCTAACAAACCCTGACAGGCCCTGGCAACCCTTCTTCAAATTCTGTTCCACAATTAGAAACATCAACAATTTTTTTAATATATGAACTCACCTTTCTTCCATCACCTCGATCCATTCTTTTTAAATGAAGATGACCATGATCAGTAGTCGCACTTCCTTTCTCTTCAAATGGCTTCATCAAAGCTAACCGTGGCACTCACTGCCCTAGCTCTATGCCTAATACTCTTTCAAACAATAACTTTTACTCGGAATAATAGCACAGCTCTCAAAATCGTCCCTGGTGATCAACTCATTTTTATAGAAAATCAATTAGAAAATGAACTTAAAAAGAAAAACAAGTCTTTGATGTCTTTGATGCCTTCTTGTTTGGATAGCACTAATCAATTGCAGCATGTCTTAGATCAACCTAACACAACAATATGATGTTGAGGCCAATTACCAACATTCCGATTATAAAATAGGTCTGTTTACATTCAAACAATCGGATGTTTTCAATTACGATATTGGTAAAGGCGAACCATCATACCACCGATTCTTTTCTGAATTCTTTGACATTTATATCAAAAATAAACAATCTATCCCACATCCACAAACACCATATTCTAAAGGCACCAGATTGGGATTCCCGAAAAGATTAGAGGAAATATTTGGAAGTTAGATTTTGAGGAAACCCTTTCTGAAAACACCTTACGAGCAGGTTTGAACACATCAAGAGAATTAATTAAAGATTTGAAAATAAAGCATGCTGATATGATCAACGATATCCCATCAGATTTACCTTTCCCATTTTATAAAGGAAATGACTATGTATTATTTGGCAAAGGTATGTACACTTGGCAATCGTTAGTTAATATACAACTTCTTAGAAAGTTGGGTTCTGTTTACCCCATCGAATTAATCATAAATGACGAAAAAGATTACGATAAGACTATGTGTGACGTCCTTCTTCCTTCTTTCAATGCTAGATGTGTTTTATTGTCTACTGTTTTTGGGAGGGAATCAATGGATAAATTGGAATTGGGAGCTTATCAATTCAAATCAATGTCTTTATTAGCATCTTCATTTGAGAATATGTTTTGGTTTGATTCAGATGCGTTACCTTTAGTCAATCCAGATTATTTATTCGACTGAGATGTTTATGATAGATTGGGTATGGTCACTTGGGCTGATGTTTGTCGTAGAACCACCTCTCCCGACTTGTTTGAAATTCAAGGTATACAAATTGAAGATGAAATAGTTGGCCATGTTGCTGATAGGTACACTGTTCCTCAAGTCCATTCTACTTCACCACCTATAGATTTCAAAAAAATGATGTTAATTTTCATGATAGAAAAGGTACCCCTGCAGATTGGTCCGCCGAGTCAGGCGTTATGATGATCAGGAAGTCGGATCATTTTGATGTCTTGTTGCTTTCTCTTTATTATAGCTTGGATGGCCCACAAGGTTACTTACCGCTACTGAGTCATACTGAATTAGAGGATGTGGAATTGATGATTTATGAGATCATGAATGAGGATTTGTGTGTGAAGGATTGGAGCTTTGTTTGGTTTGATGGGAAGGATATGGAACGGTTGTGTTCGTTTTTTCAAGAAAGATTGGAGTTTTTGAAGTTTACTACTTGGGGAAACTAGATGATTTTTGTGTTTCTTTTTTTTTTGTATAGATGAATTGAATGAGATAAACTAAGATATCGTTATGTCTGGTCGATCTTTGGCTGTTTAGTAGAGGTCTTAAATGTAACATCAGGGGGTGTCGTGAAACGCGTTGTGTTGTGTTATTGTGTCTTGTTAATTATATCAACCGACTTGCTGATAAGGAATGCCATTGCGTGGGGTGATCTAATTTAACCCAAACATTCAAATTACAATCAGTGTTCAATGTATCGATACCACATCGCAGCAAAATCACTCACTATTTACAAGCTAATTGAAGAATTCAATAAACAGAGAATCAATCCAAATCATTCCTAATATACAGATATAATATAAAAAAACAAAATAAAAACATAGACAAAATAAAATTAAGCAGAGGTTGAAGAGGTGTACTTAGTAACAGCTCTGGTACCTTCGGAAACAGCATGCTTAGCTAATTCACCTGGTAAGATCAATCTGACAGCAGTTTGAATTTCTCTAGCAGAGATGGTAGATTTCTTGTTGTAAGCAGCTAACTTAGAAGCTTCAGAAGCGATTCTTTCAAAGATATCGTTAACAAAGGAATTCATAATGGACATAGCCTTTTGAGAAATACCGGTATCTGGGTGAGTTTGTTTTAAAACTTTGTAAATGTATGAGGAGTAGGTTTCCTTTCTAGTCTTAGATCTCTTCTTGGTACCTTCGGTAGAAGCAGCGGTCTTCTTACCGGCAGTGGTCTTGGAGGCTGGAGCTTTGGAAGCTGGTTTCTTTTCTGCTTTTGGAGCCATTGTGTATGTGTAAATAAGTTAAAGTTGTTGAGTGGGGAGATAAGTAAAAGAAAATAAAAAGGAACTGGTAGAGGTTGGGGGGAATCAACTAGTATTTATACACACCCTCAGCGCCAGAAACAGACGCACTGCCAGGACCACGTTTGCGCGTTTTAGAAGAAAGCGCAGGTTACAGCACGCTTTTTCTTCCACAGAAAATATGTCTTCGCGCACGAGTTTTTCCCACTAAAAAGAGACTAAAAAGAATTCTTCTGAGCAGTACTTTTGAAGCTAGCTGACCAATTTGGAAGGGACTTCACCAACACTTACCATAAACACGGTTTTAAGCTCAGATTCGGGTCGAAAGTGGCCAAAGTGAGTCAAGAGAAGTCCTGAGCACGGTTGGGGACCGTGTTGTGCGGCTCACATGCGGCTCAATCAAATCTTCACTTTGAGCAAGCCACGACCCCGTGCTGTAAACAAGCGCGTTTTGTTTCTCGCACACTTTTGGAAACATGTAGGGCTCACTGCAACCAAGAAATATATAAACTCACTCAATTCCCACTTTCACTACCGCTAACTACACAGTCAGAACACCCACAGAAATCAGTGATCTTCACAACAAGTTCTTATATATTATTAATTATTAAACACAATGTCCGGTGGTAAAGGCGGTAAAGCAGGTTCCTCTGAAAAAGCATCAACTACAAGATCAGCCAAAGCTGGTTTAACTTTCCCAGTTGGTAGAGTCCACAGATTGTTAAGAAAGGGTAACTATGCTCAAAGAGTTGGTTCCGGTGCCCCAGTTTACTTAACTGCTGTTTTAGAATATTTAGCTGCTGAAATTTTAGAATTGGCCGGTAACGCTGCTAGAGATAACAAAAAGTCCAGAATTATTCCAAGACATTTACAATTAGCCATTAGAAACGATGAAGAATTAAACAAATTATTAGGTCACGTTACTATTGCTCAAGGTGGTGTCTTACCAAACATTCACCAAAACTTATTACCAAAGAAGTCTGCTAAGGCTAAAGCTTCTCAGGAATTATAAGTCATTTCTACTCTTGCCAAGTATTTTATTTTACCAGTGTTTTTATATTTTTAGGATTGTATATTAGTTTTATTTAACCTCAAGTTTCCAATTTATTTGTCTGTACTGTAGCAATGTAATTGATATTTTGATCAATTGCTCCATATAGTTATTCTGTTTACTTTGCCTTACTAGTAATAACTAAAGTGATAATGCTAATGTGGGTGTATTAAAATTAACAAAGTGTAACTTTGAACTATAGAGAGATCGAAATAAAAACGTGTATACCCAGGACTCCCAATAAAATAGTGAAAACCAAAAACCTACTTCCTAGCGCACATATCGACAATAATATTAATAACGGAGACGACAACTTCGGCAGCAATTAAAACGATCACGATAAATTCCAGATACTCATCATTAGAATGACCTAGTTGTTCTTTTAACATAGTTAACAAATCAGAAATAACTTCTAAACGTTGGTTCAACAATGCAACTCTTTGATTAATTTCTAAATACCCTCTAGTTGCTTGATAAATTGGTTCTAATTGCGGTTCAGACCACATTAATTCAGGTGAATCCAAAACTGACCCATGTAAATTAATATTTATTCTCAAGATAAACAATTCACCAATGGATTTCATGATTTCTTCTCTCGTCATTTCAACTTTACCCGTTTGTGCAATTTGCTGGGGAATGTCTTGTGTATCTTCAATCGTATTATCAACTAATTCTTCAAACAATGAAATTTTAACAGATTGGGATATAGCGTATGAAATTGATAATTTCAACATATAATTAGAATCATCCCTCAATGTGATGAAATCGTTATAGATTCTAGGTTGATATGATTGCGTAATATAGTAATTCATTTCTTCCATTTGAACATCTTCATCTGCCAATTTTTCATTTTCAAATCTAGCCAGGTCAACTAAAAATGCCTTCTCTTCATTCTTGCTAAAACCCCATAACACAACAACACCATATTCAAAGATGAATACATCATGGGATCTTTTACCAACGTCAATTTCACCACCTTCGTCATCTAATCTAATTAAATCTTTATGCACCTCATTCGTTGGTTTGGAGTCTCCATTACTTCCAATGCTACTAAAACTTGGCCTCTTGGAACCATTTGACCCATTAGACCCACTACTGTTCGCTCTCCAATCTTTATATGCAAATGGAGTATAAATACATTCATCAAATAGTTTTGGTGCAGTTGAATGGATTCTTTTCCTATCTTTTAACCATCTAATCAAATCTCTCATTTTATATGAACCTGACGTACAAAATGCGGTAACACGAGGTAACATAGATCTATGCTTTTTACCTAACCTTTCAGCATCTTTTCTGGCTGGTCTGTCCTTAATTTGTTGTAATGATAAAACTTTACGAGTCGAAGTCGGAGTTTCTGGTCTCGTATAATCTAAATCGTCGGGTAAAAGCTTTAATTTCTGTGAAGTACGTGAAGCTCTTTGAGGAACCATCTTCGGACCTAGCTCTTTAGTGACCAATGGTGGACCATCTGCTGTTGTGGTTGTATTTTGGGAGGACTTCATACTACCTAGCGGACTTTTCAGTTTTATTAATGGGGTAGAAGGAGACGGAGGAGCTATTGTTTTCGAAGAGCTGGTTGCAGTTATTGGGGGAGGGTCACGGGCATTGGCGTAAGGATTGTCGGACAGAAGTGACGTCCTTTCTGTGGGCTGTGACATTGAAATGGTATGAAGTTGTGTAAACTGGCTCAACTATAGTTTTGTCTATTAGCTCTACTGTGTATAGCAAGCAGCTAGTCAAGTGAAATCCAAAGGGAGTGTTGATAAGCTCCATAAGAAGAGACGGGTCGTGCGCGCGTCAACAAAAAAGTTTTTTTTTTTTATTTAGCTAGGCTAGTTAGTTTTAGATCTGATAACAACTTTTTACTTGAAAAATTCACTAGCAAAGACCACAATTACTCTAGCACGAACACCCTAAAGAGATCTTCTAATCATGGCTAAAAAAAATGGATCTTCTTCATCAAGAAGATTCACTCACAAGTCGTTTAGAGAAAGAGTTGATTCCATTAAAATAGACCCGATTTTAAATTTACACAAAAAATCATTCCATGATGTTGAAATATCCCATTTTCTAGCAACTTTAGAACATTGGAAGGAAGTTAATTTATCAAAGACTTTTTCAGAATTAGTAGAGCAAGTGGAACCACTCACTTTGAGTCTACCTCAATTGTTATATCACCAAGAAAAAATATTTGATTACCTTGAAACTTCATTGAAATTGAACGATGACCTCTCTTTACAACCTTCTTTAGAACTCTTATCCCAATTTGCTCATGATTTAGGTCCTGATTTTGTCCCTTATTATTCGAGGTCCTTAGTGGTCATTAGAAATCTATCCACACAAGAACAGACAAATTCGGAGGCATTAGAATGGATTTTTAATTGTTTAGCCTACATTTTCAAGTATTTATCAAAAGAACTATCCAAAGATTTAATTCCAACTTTTGAGTTACTTTTACCATTGTTGTCATTAAGAACTAAGGATTATGTTACTCGTTTTGCCTCCCAGGCTATTTCATTCTTGGTTAGAAAAGCTAATGCTAAAAGTTTATCCGCTTTTATTGAAAAAGTCTTCAACGCTAAGGAATTAATTGAAGACAATTCAGAAAGTTACCATAAAGCACTAACAATTATTTTTGCTGATTCGTTGAAAGGTACATCTGGTAATTTACACTCAAAATCAGCTACTATTTTAACTTACCTCGCTAACCAATGTATACTAATACCAAAGTCTGAAGCTGTTTTATCTGACGTTATAATGGATGTTTTAAGTCATTCTGAGTCAAGGGCAGAAGCTGTTGTATTATATGATACCTTGACTAAAGTGATAGATCAACAGCTAGAAGATGAAGGAATCAGCTTCACAAAACTAACCAATCTAACAAAACTATTAGCAACTTTGGCATTCGCAGAAAGTGGTTGGAAAGTTACAAGTTGGACAAAATTATTATCATATGTGAAAATCCTTTGTGAGTTATCTTCAAAATTAATGGTCGAGGATGATGATGATGAGTTGATGAAAGCTAATTTTGGGGATTCTATAATTCAATTTGCTTCAGTCCTAATTAGAAATTCAGATCTACAAGAGTTAACTAAGAAACATATTGATTTGTTCACATCAATGAGTAAAGTCAATGACAAGTCTGTGTTCTTGCCTTTTATTGATAACGCTTCCGATTTAAACAAAGAAAGAGTTTTGATGTTTGGTAATAAGTATGTGAGGTCTTTTGTCTCAGAAAATTGGGAGACTTCATATAAATCAATTGCTTACTTCTTAACTAAATTAAATGATAAAAACATGATCGCTGTTTCAGAAGATGCTCATGCTTCAAATCAAGCTATTCTAATTAATATTACTGATGAGTTTAGTAAGTTTATAATATCAAAGTTTGAAAAGAGTGTTGATTTTGAAAATTCGAATGAGTTATTAGATTGTTATTGGAGAATGATTATTTTGGAATACACCACTTCTGTTAATGTCCCTATTAAATACTTGCTGAACTTTTTCAAGGCTATTCAATCACGTTCTTCTTCCGTTGATAAATTCTCAATTGATTTGACCGGTTCCATATTAGGTGCTATTTCTAACCAACCCTTGAATGATGAAACAACTTTGCAAGTTTTGAAAATCGTGTTATTGAATTTAACTAGATGTTTAGAAAGTACTGTTTTCTTAGAGTCTTTTGACAAATTTGTTATTAAAATAGAAAGCACATACACCAAGACTTTAGATTTACTTTCAAAGAAGAAAGATTTGATTATTGATCAGGCTGCTGAAAATTTACTTACTCCAAGTCATAGATCAAGAGAATTATCTTTAAATTTAATAATATCACTTCATAGTACATTGAGTCTTGAATGCTCTAAAACTATAAATACATGTAGATTGATTGAACAAATTCCATTAGAGTTACAAGTTGGGAGAGATATTCAACTCAGATTTAGAAATATGATAAGTACTTTCAATAGCGAAGTCACAAGTGAGTTAGTCAATAAAGTTGTCGTTAATTTTTTATTTGGTCAATTATCCAATAAGTTCCAACCTTCGTGGCTAGCCGTTTTTGAATTCACTCAAAATGTTATTACGAAAATTTCCGAATTGGTTTGGGAGAATTCTTTTGAAATGATTTCAATAAAATATGAAACTTTACAAGATCATGTTTATTTTGAGCATGATTTTGATTCTTTCAATGCTACGACCGATATGAATAACTGGTTACCACAAAATACTAGATTGTTAACTAATTATGAAATCAATGAGAAAACTTGCCATACTTATCAGCAAATTGACTTATCATTAATTGAATATTCTGAAACAAAAAGAGATAGCTTAAAATTGACTAGTTTTAATAGAGGTCAATCAATCAAATTATTATCTAAAGTCCCAGAAGTTGCCGAGAGACATTTTGAATTTATTTTACCTTATGTTTTAGACGAAAGTGGAAACTTGGACGACGACTCTTCAATTCTAAAAGAATGGACTGCCACTGATAGAAACTTGTTGATTGAATTGTTAACCAAATTTAAGAAATTGAATAAAGTTGCTCGTGTTGATGACTTGAAAGAGTTCTTGTTGATCTTACTTTCCAATAATTCTTCGAATACTCAAGATTTAGCTTTACGTTGTCTTTTGAATATGAAAAATCCAGTTTATAACAAATACCAAGACAACTTGAAGAATTTATTAGATAATACTATGTTCCGTGATGAAGTTATTAAATTTTTGCAAAATAAAGAAGAATCTACAATTGAAGATAAAGATTTAAATGTCTTGATGCCATTGGTTTTAAGAATCTTATATGGTAGATCTCAAACTAAAGGTACAGGCAATAAGCAGTCTACTAGATTGGCCTCTATTAAGATTTTAGCTAATTTCCCAGATGAATATATTAAAGATTTCTTAGCTTTGTCTTTTAAGAAAATTCCATTTGATCAGTTATTCCAAAATGGCGGCGATATTGATAAGGATGTTAAATATAGATTGTTAAGAAACATTTCTGGTTTCTTGAACTTGAATTTGGAAACTGTTGATATTTTGCGTAGGGCTCATTTTGATTGCTTAACTGTTTTAATCAAACCGCTAATTTATTCTCTCAGTGTTTCTGAATATGTTATTTCAAATCCATCAAGTTTCGAAGAAGAAAAGTTCAATAAAATTGCTCGTAACAATAGACAATCTGGTTTCAAACTGTTGTTCTCCATTACTCAATATTTAGGTGCAAACTTTGACTGGAAACCATTTGGTGATATTATTTACTCTCAGTTGATCGAATCAAAGATGGAAAACTTTGCTGAAGAAAATTTGCAAGGTCCTTCTTCCTTAACCAAATTGATGTCTAGTCTATGGCCTGATAAGAATCTTCATTTCTTCCTTTATTACAATGATAATCAGCCTGTTAAGTCTTTACTTTCTATTTTACCTAATCCAAAAGCTAAGGATACTATCCTATTAAGTGTTTTAGATTTCATAATTGCTTTATTAGAAAATTCTTCTGATGACGATGAATTTGTTAATGTCATGGCTCTAATTATTTCATCTTGTTTAGATTCTTTGGTTCATGTTTTTGAGAATACCACTAATAGTGAGGTCAATGCCAAAGCTGTTCAAATTTTACTGACCTTTGTTGAAAGAGAATTCATCACTGAAAATGAATCCAGAAAGATTTTAGTTTCTTCGTTGACTGCAGCTTTGGAAAAACCGAATGGTCAATTACATGTTAAAGTTAAAGCTGATGTTGTTAAAATTATTGCTGGTATTGTTAAAGATTATGATTGTTCATTGAATGAAATTCGTCCGTTATATGAAAATATGTCTAAGCTTTATATGGTTTATTCTGAAAGAGATATGAGAATTGTTATTTCCAGTGTGTTTCTAAGTTTAGCTGAAAGATTTGAAGAATTTGCTAGAATTGCTCCAATTGTTGATGACATGAATTCTTATTCTAAAAAGAGAATTCATGATGGTGATTTTGAAAGAAGATTATCTGCTTTTAGTTTAGTGAATAGAGAAATTTACTTGAATTTAAGTTTGCTTGAATGGTTACCTGTTGTTTACACTGCATTATATTTTATTAATGATGAGAACGATCAATCTATGAGAACTTCTGCTTCTTATTCTTTGATAAGGTATATTGATTGTGTTTCTTCAAAAGACACTCAAGACGAAGCTAGCGAGTATATCGAATTTTTGGAAAAAACTGTTTTAGATACCGTCAGACTAGGTTTAAGAAAGAAGCATGAAATGGTTCAAATTGAATATATCAGTGTTATTTCCCATATTGTTGAATCTTGCAAATATTATCACGGTTTAGATGATATGAAGGTTCTGTTACATAATGGTGATGAAGAAGCTAATTTCTTCAAGAATATTAATCATCCTCAAGTTCATAGAAGGCAAAGAGCTATTAGAAGGTTAGTTGAATATGGTTCTGAATTATCTGGTATGACTATTGCCCATTATTTATTACCTATTATTGAACGTTATGCTTTTTGGACCGAAGATAAGTTTAGAAATATCGCTAATGAAACAATCATTACAATTTCAAAGTTGATGTGTTATGTTAGTTGGAATCAATTTAGAGCTATTTATGTCAGATATATTCAATTGATGAAAACCGCTAAATTGAAAGAACGTGAAGAACAATTAAGAGACTCTGTTTTGTTGGTTGTTGCCCTATCAACCTCATTAAATCAATGGGCTACTTCTTCTGATTTAAGACCTAGAGACTTCCCCAAAACAGCTGGAAAATTAGATAAAATTATTTTGGAAGATATTATTCCACCATTGGGAAAAATGTTAGCCGTTAGAGATGAAAAAACTGTTCTTTATAGAGTTCCATTATCTGAAGCTTTAACTTCTTTGGTTATGTGTTGCTCAGAAGATAAAATTTCTTCTGAATTACCAGGTATTTTAACTTCAATCTGTCACATTTTAAGAGCTAGATCCGAAGAGTTAAGAGATACTGTTAGAAAACATCTTTGTAGAATTGCTATTTTCTTAGGCCCTGATTATTTTAAATTCATTTTGAAAGAACTAAAGACTGCTTTACAAAGAGGCCCACAACTTCATATTTTAAGTTTTACTGTTCATACTTTGTTATTAGCTTTACAAGACCATTTCCAACATGGCGATTTAGGTGATACAGCTAATGTATTAATTCAAGTTATTATGAATGATATTTTTGGTGAAGGTTCTCAGGAAAAGGAAGCTGAAGGTTATAATAATAAAATGAAAGAAATTAAGCATAATAAGAGTTATGATACTGGTGAGTTAGTTGCTGGTAATATTTTCTTAAAAGACTTTGGTCATTTGATTTCACCTGTTAAATATTTACTACAAGAAAGACTTTCCTTGAAAACTCAAAGAAAACTTGATGAATTACTTAGAAGATTTTCTTTAGGATTAAATAAAAATGAAGAAGCTTCCTCAACTGATATTATTGTTCTATGTCATGAAATTCACTCTCAAGCTATTGATTTTGTTAATGATAATATCAAAGAAGATAGAGAAAAGGAGATTGATGAAAAGGATGAGCATTTCCTGGTACAATTAGATGCCAGACCCGTTAAAACTCAATTAGAGTATTCTCTTTACATAAAAACAATGCAAAAATTCTCATTTGAATTATTAAGAACTGCAATTACCAAGCATGCTTCATTATTCACTGTCTCCAATTTGTCTGATTTTGTTCCAATTCTAGAAACTAGTTTATCATCTGACGATGAAGGGGTGGTTATTTCAGCTTTAAAAGTTTTAACCTTATTAGTTAGATTAGATTTCCCGGATGAAGTCAATGGTAAATTCACTGCTTCAGCTAGATCTGTTTTAAAGATTGTTAAAGATATGCCATCAACAAATAATGAATTGTGTCAAACATGTCTGAAATTCTTAAGTGCTACTATTCGTCATAAGGAAGATTTGAGATTGAAAGATACTGCAATTAGTTACATCTTGAAGAAAGTTGAGCCTGATTTAGATGAACCTATGAGACAGGGTGTTGCATTTGGTTTTGTTAAAAGTTTGATTTCCAAACATTTTATGATATCTGAAATTTACGATACAATGACAATAGTCTCTAGAATTATGGTTACAAGTACTTCAAAAGAAATTAGAGAGGTTTCCAGAAGTGTGTTTTTCACATTCTTAATGGAATATGACCAAAGTAGAGGCAGATTAGAAAAGCAATTTAAGATTTTAATTAACAATTTAAAATATCCAGCCCAAAGTGGTAGACAATCGGTTATGGAATTGATTCACTTAATTGTTAATAAATCTGGTAAAGAATTATTAGAGAAGTTAGCTTCATCATTTTTCATTGCGTTAGCTAATGTTTCAATTGGTGATGATTCGCCAACTTGTAGAGAGATGGCTTCTGAAAGTATTCGTCTGATTCTATCTAAGTTAAGCGACTTTGATGGTAATTTAGAATTTGTTGATAAATATATTACATTATGGTTAAAGCAAAATAGAAATGAACTGTTAGCAAGATGTGGTTTACATGTTTACTCAATCTATGTTTCCTCTGTTGGTTTTGATTCAAATGTTTCATTAAATGAAATCGCACTTGACAGAATTACTAGGACTTTACTAGGAGCTAAAAAATCAGAGGATGTATTATCTTCTTCATCCGATGTTTCTCATGAATTGGTCTATTTTTCATTAACTACATTAGAAAAATTAATTGATGAAACTGATTTATTTGATTCAAAATATGAAAAGATTTGGAATTATATTGTTGATAGTTTACTTTATCCACATTCATGGGTTAGATTGTCATCGTCAAGACTTGTTGGTTCATTATTAAAAACTTTTGTTGACAACAACGATGAGCTCGGCTTTGAAATCTCTGATTCTCAATTGCAAGAAATTGCTTATCGACTATTCCGTCAGTTAGGTGCTCCAAACATTTCAGATAAATTATCTAATCAAGTTGCTACTAATCTTGTTTATATTTCTAAAAAATGGAATTTAGATGAAACACCATTTGTTCAATATCAAACAGAGGAAGAACAACGACAAGAATCTGATTCATCTGCACCAAGATTCAATTCGGCGTTTGATTGGGCAATCAACAGATGTTCTGCCATTCTAAAGAATGAGTCAAGACCAAACAAAGACATGATTGTTACTAAGAAATCCATTATTAGATATGTTGCCTTTTTGACCTCATTTTTAGAAACTCCAAAATTATCCGAAATTGTTTCATCGCAATTATTAGTCCCATTAATCAATATTTCAGAACAAGATCCATTAATTGAAGATGATGAAAATGAAGAGAATAGTTTGCCATTTTTAGCAAGCAGATGTATGGAAAAGATTTCTTCAAAGTTGGGTGTTTCTGACTATAATTTAATTTATTCAAATGCTAAGAAGATTATGACTGAAAGAAGACATGATAGAAAGACTAAACGTGCTCAACTAAGTTTGAAGAATCCTGAAGTTGCTGCTCAACGTAAATTGAAGAAGCATATGAGAAGTAGAGAAAAGAGAAAGTCTGAGAAAGATGAAAATGGATTCTATAAGCCAAAGAAAAAGAGAAGAGTTTAGCTTGAGTTTCCTAGTTTATTGTGTTTGTTTTCATAAATTCTGTTGTATTTTTATTCATTATATTTTTGTTTGCTTTTGTCATTGCATGTGCTTATATACTTACTACATCTATTTGTGCTTTTATTTTTTTTTTTTTACTTTTTATTCTGTTTATAGTTCTGAAATAATTGTTATAATTTTGTTTTTCGAAAAATATAGGTAAAAATACAAGCGGATACTAGTATATAACAACTTTAATGAAGGCTAAAATAAAACAAAAATCAACGAGAAAAAGGCTATTACGTACAAAACATTCAAAACGAGAATACACAAAAAAAATAGATGAAGAACTTTCATAAGCTATAGAAAAACGAAACAAAAAATTCAACAACCCCCAAACATATTGATAATAATGATGATATATGGAAAAATAACAAGCAAATAGTAGAATAAGATAAGAAAAGGCAAAATCAGAGTAGCCGAATTTAAACTAATTGTTCTTCTTCAATTTTCACCTTCTTAGTAACATGAGAATCATCACCATCTTCAACTTCCGGAGCAGGATGATCATTAGTAGTGGCAACTGATGATGGTGGTTCCTCAGTTAAAACCGGAGGTAACACAGAATCATCTTGAGCCTCTAATTCAGGTGTATCAGTTGGTGCAGGACTTGAAGCGATCGTTAAATTAGTAACATCACCTTCCTCAATACCAATTTCACTTTTAGGTTCTTGTTCTAAGTCATTGGTAGGTGGTTCAACGGCTGCAGAAGTTGTATCAACTGGTGTGGGAGCTGCAGTAGTAACAGGTGTGTTGTTTGCCTTACTTGAAGTACCATTGCCATTAGCAGCGGCACTGCTATTATCTGCATCGAAGAAGCCCGCTTGCTTCTTCAAATTATACTCTTTTAATTCAGTTTGATATCTTAATCTATCCTTTTCATACAAGTCGTAATAAGGCTTTCTTGAATCACCTTTCAATAACTTCCAGGCATCAGTCATTGCCTTTGACATATCAACATTAACACCGGGTTGTCTGACTTCTTGTTCCCTCTTAATTCTTTCTTTTTCCAATTCGCAAAATATTAAGTAAGCATTAGTTGGTCTTTTTGGTAAATTTGGATCTTTAGCTTTCTTTGGCTTTTTACTTTGACCTCTAACTTTCTTACCAGTTGTTGTACCATTGTGATTAATTGGAGATGAACCGTTATGTGTGCCTGGTTTTTCTGGGTTTAAATCGACCTTAGGTAACAATTTTTCATTTGCCTTGGCAATATCTAGTGGAGTGGTTGATAACAAGTGGGTTATATCAGACAACGACAAACCTTCCATATCATCAGGATCCAAATTATCAACTTTTAAGTGGCTTAAGTTGGGTATTGACGCATCGTTTGACTTCTTTTCTAACGATTCTAATAAAATTGCGTACTCAAATCGAAGTCTCTTGATTGTTTGTCTTAATCTTGAAACCAAAACAGCTCTCATTTCATTGTTTTGTTCAACATCATGAATTCGTTGTGTTAAATCTTTACATTTTTGTTTTAGTCTTAATGCTAAATAAAAAGAGATAATGAGTGAGTTAGTATGGGGTATAAAACGGTTTCGTTTAATGGGATTAATCTAAGGAAAAAAATAATGCTTACCTTCGTTCTCAAAAGGTAGAATTTGTTTTGAAGTTTTAACATTAAATGAAGCTTTAGTTGTAGTAGTACCAATTGAAGGGATATTTGGGTTAACAGCAGCTAGGTTCATGCCGGATGGTGTTCCCGCAGTATTATAAGTAACAACAGCAGCTCCACCGCCAGGACCTATGTTCATACCAGAAGGCAAAATGCCATTATTGATTGGAGGAGATCCTGAAGTGAAAGAATTAGGTGTTGATGAACTCATATTGTTCGAAAATGACTTTTTTGTAAGTATGTTTTTTTTTTGTTTTGGAGTGGTTCAATTTGTGAATGGATAAAGTGCAAGAATGAGATGAAAAGTGTATAGGTTCTTGTTTAAAAAGTCTGTAATAACTCAAATAACTCGGATAACCCGATTGTCCTTACTGTGTTGTCGATGAAAACGAGGTCAAAATCAAAAAGTTCACGAGGTTCAATGGTGAGCGTCGATGGTCGCGCCGGTTTTGATAGGTTGAAAAGGTAATTTTCTGTCTAGTCTCCCTCTTTTAACTCAGTTTTACCTGTTCAAGGGCATATGAGGAACAAGAAGTAATGTAGACTTGTAATTTGCTCTGAATTATTTTTCTCCTTATTTTGTTTTTTCCTATTATTATCTAGAATAGCTTCAAATAACAGTTACATGGCTGGATACAATTCCCACAACAAGATGAGAGGAATCCCTAAAATGAGAAAACTAAGTCAACCTGAGAGGGATCAATTGAATCAAAAAGTTAATAAGGGCTTACTAAATAACTATGATTCAGAAGGAATTAAAGCACTTCTGTTAGGATCTGATAAGTTTTATAATTTATCAGGGGAAAACTTTGAAAACCAAACACTGATTACATCTAATCAGCTGGTTCCATTTATTTCAGTGAGACTGATTGAAGATTATGTTGTTGCCAACCCTAAGGGAAACTTGCAAGATGCAAGAGGGATAAAGCCGGTTTTTCAAAAAGTTCACAATAGGAGCCATGAGAAGAAAGACAGAGGCAACGATAAAGAGAGTGTTTGTAGAATCACGGTTCAGAAAACTTTTACGTCAAGCTCTGCCGTCAACAAACTCTATCAGCTCAAGAAACCCAATCAACCCAAAGAGTTAATGTTATTAGAAAGAGTAAAACAAATGCTTCAGCCCCCACTACCAAGGACTGGGTTGCTTCTCCCGCTCTTATTAAACCTAGACAAGAACTTGCAATTGAACTGTTGTTCAAAATGGCTCAGAAGAACTGGACAAAGAACAAAGCAAGTGATCAACCTGGAACTGAAACAGAAGCTAAATCAAAAAGATCTGGACACCAGCTAATTTTGTAGCTAACAACTATTTAGTCGTGATTCCTGAATTCCCATCTTTTTTTATCCCTTAATTTGGGAAACGCGTTTTTGCCGGGCCTGCCACGGATTGGTGCGGGACCCCCATACACACAGAATGTGGTTAACACGTTACCCATAAAAAATCTATATATTTTGGGTATTAAATATATTTTAATTAATTGAATCTGATTTATTATTATATGATAACAAGGAAGGGGGAATCTGAATAGTGTTGAGAGGGAACAGCTATAAAACAAAGAGATAAAAAAGGTAGGAAGTAAAAACAAAAAAAAAGAAACACTAAGGACAGGTATTGAAAAAATTAAAACACAAGTTAAAACACAATTCTTCAACTGGGATAAGAATTTGAAATTAAAAACTAAAACAAAAATTAAAAGTCAAAAAAGCATAAACTAATTGTAAATAAAAAAGTTAGGTAATAAAAGGTAATAAACTACACAAGTAAATCAATAAAAAGCAGTACACGGTGATAAAAATGGAAATAAATTCCAAAGGAGTAAGCAAGGTATAAGGGAAGAAAGAGCTCATAAATACACTTTAGCAAATAACAAATACCCATAAATTTTGACAAAAACATATATTACTATCTATTGCTAAGTATAACCATTAGGTTTATATTGAAAAATCCCAGCATAATTAACGAAATAAAGAAAAAGTGGAGAAGGAGTTAAGCAAATAAGTTTAGATTAAAAATGAATTCAGTTTTTCTTTCTACCAAACAGACCTCTTTTCTTCTTTGGTTGTTGCACGGCCACTGCAGGAGCAGCATAAACACCTTGTTCAGTAGCTGGGGTTGAATTGTAAGCAGCAGATGAGCCATTGTTATAAATTGGTTGACCATATTCATCGTATTGAGCGCCTTGATCATTACCGTAAGGATTATTGGTGAACAGGGGGAAGTCTTGTCTAACTTTCCAACCTAAAGTAGGAGTCTCTAACTGTTGTTTATAAGTGACATCACCAGTGATCGCATATTCAAAAGACCGTATAGTATCCAAAGGTCTTTCATCTCTGGCTCTTGAGGGGTTAGAGACATCTGGATTGATAATAATATTACCAAAGATATCTTTTAATTGACCATCACCTAAGGATGAGTTTCTTTGATGGACGTTAGCTTGTTCTTCGAACGGTTGGGCTTCATTGACGGCATCCAAAATTGGATCGTGAATATACTGTGATTTGAACTTCAATCTCTTTTCATCTTCAGCGGAAACCTTAACTTTGATCTGGTCGTTATTACCGGACTTTGACTTGCTTCTGAAGATAGCCATTATGGTAGTGTATGTGTTAGTGGTGGAATACGGATGGGGTCAGAAAGAAGAGAAGAGTGGTAAACGAAAGTGAAGTGAAATCAACGAACTACTCATCTGTACAAATCAGGTAGGCTGAAGTGATGCTAAACTAAGCTACAGAAAAGAAATTCTTTGAACGTGGCGGGTGGCTGGTGCTTTTTCTCGGCATAATCCCGCTAGATCTTCGGCCCAACTGCTCAGGAACCTTTTTGAGCTGCCGGCCATATCTTGAATTTTTTTAATGGCTGACAGTGACGGAGACAATCTATATATAGCCCAACTGGTCTTTAAAGTTCAGGATTATGATCGTGATAAAGATTACAATTCAGGTGCAATTCATGAGTAACCGGCTTATTGTGTGCACTGGTAGCCTTTAACTCGGAGGTTCGGAAATAAATAAACGGGAATCAGTTTGCCTTTTGAACTCCAATTTCCGAACAAGCAGAAATTCAGGAATTATTCATTTATATTTTGATCCACCAAATGTCATATTATTCTTCCAAAAAATAGCAGAAGAATAAAGTACAAGCTATATATAAAAAACTAAATGCAGAAAAAAAGAACTTTGAAAACGCGTACAGGAAAAGTTTTATTAAAACCAAACACTTAATTAAAAACATGATAAAAAACACCTAAATTAAATAAACCAGGAAAACTTTAAACTTAGACGCTTAGCATAACTTCATTACCTTTGAAAACATTACCTATTCTATCAACACAATCAACTCTTGTATTAAACGTAAATTTTACTTTCTTATCCTTCTTGTCTTTACCCTTACTCTTGCCCTTTTCAATCCCTTCTTCTTCCACAAGCTTAACATATTTGAAAACAAATGCATTCGTATGTGAAATCCCTTTGAATCCATCATCAATATATACTAAATAATATGCTACTCCCTCATTCTTCGCACAATTCCAGCGTAACAACACTTCCTGCTCGGCATCACCCAACACTTGAGCACCATCATCGTAGTTAATTAAACATGAACTAAATTGATTGATCACAGAAACATCAAAATAATTATTCGAAGGGTAGTTGTTACCATTTATGATAGCTAGTTCGCCAACTTTTAAAATCGGGTCTTTTTGTAATTTTCCTTTTTTAATTGTGGATGAAGAAACACTACCACTACTTGCAACTCTAGCCGAAGATGTAGCATTGGTCGAAACTTTGGATAAATCGGTTGGAATTAAAACCCAATCTTCATCCTCATTATCATTATAAACATCTCCTGAAATTAATTTTTCATATTCCTCACTATCAATAACCGATGTAATTATAGAGTTTTCAAGTGTAAAAGATTGAAAGAAATTATCATTAATATTATCATCATCATAACTTAACTCAACGGACTCTAATATAATATATTCTCTTGAATTCTTTGTGGAAATTTGGAAGTTTTCATTTATCGTAAACCATTTATTTGATGTGGAAATTAGTGGTATGATTAAGAATCCAGTTCTAACTTTGGAAATCGATCTATATCTTCTTTCGATGTAATATTTAATTTTCAACTTAAATATACTCTGAGTTTTGTGATTCAATTTATATGTCACTTTAACACCGATTGTATTAAATTTACATTCTTGAATAAACTTGAATAAGGTCATCGACTGAATCAATTGATCATTGTAAATTTGATATCCATCATCATGAATAAATTCATCATATTTGATTTCTAAACATGAGCCCCCAATAAATGAATCTTCCATATTCAAACTCCATTTCAATCCATGCTCTTTATTTTTCTTCCTGATATTGATTGGTATATCGAATTGTAAATTACTATTAACCCAATTACCACTAAAAATTTCATCACCATTTGTAAAAAATCTATTGCCTTCACCATTTGAAAAACTTGTATAAAATGAAAAACTTGAATCATTAATTTTAAAGACTGTCGAATTAAAAGGCTGAATGCTAGTGGCGATGGAACTTTCTTCATCAAATAACCCAATCCAAAATCTTGTATCATTTTCGATAAAGTTTCTTTTACCTAAATACTCGTAAGTCCATGCCGGTGCAAATAATGCAATGTTGCTTTTATATTTTTGAATAATTTGGCACGCAATACTAGAGTCAAATCCACCTTTACCAATTAAGCTCCCTCTACCCCAAACATCATATCCAACAAACATTTTGTTTTTAACTCCTAGTATACCAACATTTTTAATATTCTCTTGTAAATGCTTAATATTCCACCAATAATTAGTAAAAAATGAGTCTGAACTTTCGAAAAAGTTATAATTTTGTTCACTAACTCCATTCATATAGTAAACTCTATTATAAGGATGAACATATGCATCATACCAAATAACTTCATTTTTAGCATCCAATTTATGTAATTCAGTTTTTAAATTTTCAATGAAAGGAATTAATAATGCTCCAATTTTATTGTTAGTAAATTGGGTTTCGACGTTCAATAAGTACCCATCAAATCCAAAATAATCAATTAATTTAACTAATGGATCTATGAACTTGAATCTTTTCCCATCATTACACGTGACTAATCTATCCAATTCTTCCCAATCTTTCAATGAATTGCCTTCAAATATAATGGTACCAAAGCATTTAATACCATTTTTATGGCAAATATTAATCCAACTTGATGGTGGAACACTGATACGATGATGACTAAAATAAACAAATTTATCAATAAATTGAGGATACTGTAAGTAGTATCTATGACCTGAAACATGGGGAAAATAGCCTAATGGATTTTCATCTTCACTTGGCTGATAACCATTCATAAAATCGTGGCAAATCAATAGTTTTGTACTTGCAATAGTATCTTCTCCACTTGTTGAAGAGGATTTTTTCAATTGCGTTCCAGGATTAATACTCGGTGCAGTTGATGCAGTTTCATTACTATCTATTTTAGTTGAAGAGATACTTGATGATAATGGGTTTGATTTATTACGTTGGTATGAATTCAATTTCTCTGTACCTTTCTTCAATTCATCTAATTGGAAATTGTAGCCTGAATCTGGATCAATGATTTCATCATACCATTCATATAAATTTTCCAGAGAGATGAAATATGTTGATTTAGTTGCATTATATAGAGATGAAGACAATGTCGTTGTGGAAGATGGTAATGGTCCTTTCGTAGTGCTATTACTGTTATTCGGCTTCATGATAAAACTAGTAAGTGAAGGAGTGGAGAAGCGTCTCTTCTCTTCTTTAGCAGAACCGATTATAGTTTTATTGAATTTATTATGTGAAGTGGAAGCTCTTCTAGTAGCTGGAGAGTCTTGAATATAATATTTGAATGTTTCGTATTTAGACAGGTGATTCTGTCTACTGCTAAAATGAGACCAGTCTTTATCAACTGAGGTCGTTATCTTTAGGTCCAGAAATTCAAACAACTTGAAAGATGAAAGATTGTGTCTGTGGAATGTCACTGGTGTCACTTGTGTAACTGGTGTAGCTGCTGTGTATAAATGACAAGTGGAGTCTTGTAACTAAGATCGTAGTTGTAGTTTTTGCCCTTCCTAAGTTCTTAGTTGTAACCAAACCAGATAAACATTCCCCGGACTCAGATGCGCCTTCCTATCTATGTTGTGCTTTCGTAATAGCGACGCACAGTTTGTTTCGTCGCGTCGCTCTTTTGGTATGGGTGTACCGGTGCTGCGTAACCATCTCACAGGGCTGCTTAGTGAGTGAGAACTGAACAGAAGCAGCACAACTACAGCTAGTACAACTAGTACAACTCAAACCTTCTTGATTCTCTCCACACACACCCTTATCCTTACCAGTCACCCCTGTAGAATTATCCGAACTTCAAAATGGTATGTTTAATTGCATTCAAAATCAGAACCTGTTGCCTCAATTGAGTTTGATTAAACAGTGGCATGTTACAGTTCTTATCAGCTTTTTACAAATAAAGTTCAACATTTAATTTAGATCCCAATCCATTTCGAAGAATACTAACACTTTGTCAATTGGATCCTTGATTCATTGTTAATATAGGCTGGTGCTTTAGAAAATGCCCGTAAGGCGATTAAAAACTTATCATTAGATGCCGATGAATCCTTATACGGTCAAATTTACTCAGTTTCAGGTCCAGTCGTTGTTGCTGAAAACATGATTGGTTGTGCGATGTATGAATTAGTCAAAGTTGGTCACGATAACTTAGTCGGTGAAGTCATTAGAATTGATGCCGATAAATGTACTATTCAAGTTTACGAAGAAACTGCAGGTGTCACTGTTGGTGATCCTGTTTTGAGAACAGGTAAACCTTTATCCGTTGAATTAGGTCCTGGTTTGATGGAAACCATCTATGATGGTATTCAGAGACCATTAAAAGCTATTAAAGAAATGTCTCAATCAATTTATATCCCAAGAGGTGTTGATGCCCCTGCCTTGTCAAGAACCGTTCAATATGATTTCACTCCAGGTTCATTAAAGGTTGGTGATCATATCACTGGTGGTGATATCTTTGGTTCCACTTTTGAAAATTCTTTACTTTCAGATCACAAGATTTTATTGCCTCCAAGGGCTAGAGGTACGATTGTTTCCATTGCAGAATCGGGTTCTTACACTGTCGACGATACTGTGCTGGAAGTTGAATACGATGGTGTCGTTAATAAATATTCAATGATGCACACTTGGCCAGTTAGAGTTCCAAGACCTGTTGCTCAAAAATTGTCTGCTGATTATCCGTTATTAACAGGTCAAAGAGTTCTAGATGCCTTATTCCCTTGTGTTCAAGGTGGTACTACTTGTATTCCAGGTGCTTTCGGTTGTGGTAAGACCGTTATTTCACAATCTTTATCTAAATATTCTAACTCTGATGTTATTATATATGTGGGATGTGGTGAACGTGGTAACGAAATGGCAGAAGTTTTAATGGAATTCCCAGAATTATATACTGAAATGAGTGGTACTAAAGAACCAATTATGAAGAGAACCACTTTGGTTGCCAACACATCTAACATGCCTGTCGCTGCTAGAGAAGCTTCCATTTACACAGGTATTACCTTAGCTGAATATTTCAGAGATCAAGGTAAACACGTTTCTATGATTGCTGATTCCTCTTCAAGATGGGCTGAAGCTTTAAGAGAAATTTCTGGTCGTTTGGGTGAAATGCCTGCTGATCAAGGGTTCCCTGCTTATTTAGGTGCAAAATTAGCTTCTTTCTATGAAAGAGCTGGTAAATCTGTTGCTTTAGGTTCCCCAGATAGACAGGGTTCTGTTTCTATTGTTGCTGCTGTTTCTCCAGCTGGTGGTGATTTCTCTGATCCAGTTACAACCGCTACTTTGGGTATTACACAAGTTTTCTGGGGTTTAGACAAAAAGTTAGCTCAAAGAAAGCATTTCCCATCCATCAACACTGCTATCTCATATTCTAAGTACACCAACGTTTTGGATAAATATTATGATAACTCCTACCCAGAGTTCCCTTCATTAAGAAACAAGATTAAAGAGATTTTAACCAATGCCGAAGAATTAGAACAAGTTGTTCAATTAGTTGGTAAGTCAGCCTTATCTGATTCCGATAAGATTATTTTGGATGTTGCTACTTTAATCAAAGAAGATTTCTTACAACAAAATGGTTACTCTTCATATGATGCATTCTGCCCAATTTGGAAGACTTATGATATGATGAAGGCTTTCATTGCTTACTACGAAGAAGCTCAAAAAGCTGTTGCAAGTGGTGCTCAATGGTCTAAGTTAACAGAATCTACTTCCGATGTTAAACATTCTGTTTCTTCTGCTAAGTTTTTGGAACCAAGTAGAGGTGAAGTTGAAATCAAGGGTGAATTCGATAAGTTGTTGGCCAATATTTCTGAAAGATTTGCAGAAGCTTCTGAGTAAGCTATCTGGTCATATAGATGGGTGTAATTTTTTCTATTAATATTTTTGATCCAACAACTTATAAAAACTAAAAGACGCTTTTTTTTGATTTCTGTACTTTGTGGTACTTGTCTCTCTTGCACTGTTCTTGATTGGATGCTTCAGTTCATTCTCCTTCATTTTCTTCTGTGTTTATTCTTCTGTTCTTAAATTATTAAATATTGTCATCGTTTTATATATTTGAAAATGGGTATAATGACTAGTTTTAAGTTATGACTGAATTCGTAGCATTTTACCATTTCGCTCGCTTCAAGTGCTCTCGCGGCACAGCCTAAAATACTGAATTGGCTGAGTGAACAACTGTTTAGCTCATAACAACACAATCCGTTAATTGGACTCACCTTATCTAATATCACAAGCACCAGTCGTTTAGAAAGTGCCATGAATTTCTTGCAGAAGACATTAGGTACATTAACTGGGACTTCCATTCCTTACACTTTTGGAAACAAGGTAGTCTCGGACATAGCAAGTGATCCAAGCAGATCTACTTCAATTTGGTCCTTATATGACGGAACCTCAGATAAAGACAACACTCCTGTTACTATCTTTGATTTCGATTTGAAAAACCCATATAATGGCAAGTACGTTCAATTTGCTAAAAATTCTTTGAAAAGATTAAGATCATTGAGTTTATTACCTGGAGTTTTACACGTTGTCGATACAATTGAAAATGATTCTCATTTATATATTATCACAGAAAGAGTTAAAATATTAGAAGATCTTATTGATTTAGACTATCCTGAAGAAGGTCTTCCTTCTGATGTGTTATTACTAGGTATTTATCAGATTGCTAACGCTTTGAAATTTGTTAATGTTGAAGGTTCTTCTATTCATGGTAATGTTTGTAAAAGCTCAGTTTTTGTTAATCAATCTGGCGAATGGAAATTAGGTGGATTTGAATTGCTAGCCAGTTTGAAAGAAAAGGATTTTTCGGCAATTTCAATGGCTTTCCAATTGCCTTCATTTCAAGGTACGTTATGTCCAGCGGAATTTAAAAATAATGGTGCTTCTTACTTATCTTCAACAAATGCTAATCATGCTGTTAAGTTTGATTCCTTTAAATTGGGTGTCCTCATTTATGAATTATTTAATAATGGAGTTAAAGTCACTGAAATGGGTGATCTGTCTAATTTAACCAGAATTCCAAGATCAATGACTGCTCATTTAAAGAAGTTAATTAACCAATCCTTAACAATTAGATATTCCATTGAACATTTCACTAAAATAGGCGAATCAAGCTTTTTTGACATTTCTTTGATTACCATTTATAAAGAATTTAATGAATTAGCTTTAAAGTCAGATCCTGAAAAAATTGAAATTTTCCAATCTTTAGAAGAAATTCCTCAGTTACCAAAAGGTTTCTTTTATAATAAGATTCTTCCTGAGTTAGTGAAAACATTCTCCCAGATAGCAAATAATGAAAACAATGTTCAATCAATGATACTTTTCTTGATTTTAAAAAATGGCTTAACTTTAGATTCTAATGCTTTTAGTGCTTCCATCAAGCCGGTTGTTTTCAAAGCATTTACATTTCCCGATAGAGCAATCAGAGTTACACTACTAAATGCATTACCTCAAATGCTTCCTAATCTTTCTAATTATGAAGTTCAAGATAAAATTTTCCCAAATTTAATTCAAGGTTTTAATGATACCAATACTTCTATTAGAGAAGAAACCTTGAAAGGTGTGATGGCAATATCGGATAAAATTTCAGCTAGACAATTAAATAATGATTTATTAAGATTTTTGGCTAAACTGCAAAGTGATCCAACTCCTGAAATTAGAACTAACACTATTCTCTGTCTAACGCAAATTGCTAAAGATATGAACTCTAATTCAAGAACCACCGTTTTAGTCACTGCATTTTCTAAAGGTTTGAAAGATTCTTTTGTTCCACTAAGATTAAATACTATAGTTGCATTTGAAAATTGTATTGATTACTTCTCTCCAGAAATTTGTTGTTCCAGAGTTCTTTCAGCTTTGTCTCCTGCTCTTTTGGATAAGTCATCTAAGGTTAGAATTGAAGCCGAAAAAACTTTTAATTTGTACATGAAGAAAATTCATGATAAAGCAGCTACGTTACCTGTTGATGATGAAACTACAATGGAAGAACAAGCACAAGAATCTTCAAAATTAGAAAGTGGGTTTGGAGCTTTATCACTTGGAAATTTAGGATTAAACGCTGCAAAGAACTCTATATTTGGGTTTGGTGGTGCTGATGGTGCTACCAATGATTCCACTGCTAGTTTAACTATGAAGAACACGGAATCGATTGTAACACCTTCCCCTGATGAAATTTCGAAATTATCTACAAAGAAACCTATAGTTCAGAAATATGAAATCGAACAAGATGATATAGATCTGGATGATGATGGATGGGGATTTGATGATGGTATGGATGATGAACTAACTAGACCTAAGCCAGCTCCCGTCAAGCATATTGCTTCAAAAACAAAGCCTGCAGTGAAAAGAACAAGTGTTAGCAGTGCTAAACATGGATTAAAATTGGCCCCAAAGAGTACTTCTTCAAAGTTGAAGCTAGACCTTGAATTAGATGCAGATGATGATGGCTGGGGAGATGGGTGGTAGAGACTCTAATGTGTATAACAGTTTTTAATTGTATCATTTTTATATTTTGTTGTATGCATTATTTTAATTCTATATAGATCATTTATTTCTTTACTTTGAGCTTAGAACGAGAAAGCACAATTCCGGGCTCATTATAACAAAACAGAGGAATCAAATATCAAAAAATAAAGCTCCCTGTCAGGGGCTCGAACCCTGGACATTTCGGTCGACTTCCGAAATTTCGAATCCTTAAAAGCCGAACGCTCTACCGACTGAGCTAACAGGGACGGAGCTTGTTGCAATTTTTGGTTTTTCATTTATATGATAAATATAGGCTACAACACTTACAAAAACAATAACAAAATTCCGATTTTGCTCCTTACCTTTTTTGTGACCCTTAATTGCTTTACTTTGTTTTTAACATAGGGTTATGTCTTTAAGAGCTGGACTTCTTATTGAGGTGTGGATATCATTCCAATATAAGATAGGAATTGATATCCAGTTAACAGTATCATCATTGGTTGCAATGAATCAATAAACTCATGAGTAAGAGGGGTTTAATTAGATCCATACAATGATTCAGTCTTGATACCATCCCGTTTAAGGGTGTTGTAAGTATACCAAGGTATGGTAGAAGATGATAACTTACTTTTCCAGTTAATTTAAGTATTAGACTTTAGTAGGTATAACTTTCAATAAAAATTGATTAATTCTCTATTAATATTCCCTCGATACTCTATACAAAATACATAAAACTCCCAGGGGGAAGAGGCCTATATATATCAAAATGATATTGGTATTCTTGACTTATTATTCTGAACAATGAAGTTAATATTAACAATAATATCATGATAAGCTTATGATCATAAGATTGGTCTGATCCCGTAGTCGGGTACGGTCCGATGCCGTATCCAGAACTAGCTTACGGAATAACAATCATTATATTGTAATAACATTGGAATCATAAATACGATCCGATATTATATTCGAAACCAGTTTACGTAACATGGATATAACCATCAGGATCCTGACACTTCTTTACTATGAAGTTACAATTAATATGCCAATTTATTAAGAAAATAAAGATTATGCTCGCTCAAAGCTATTTATTTCTCGAAAGTATTTTGACACAATAATTTTAAAGCTAACTTTTTCAAGGTACCTAACTCTTTCTGCGTTTTGATAAAGAAAATTGGAGAAAGGTGAAGAAAAATTAAAGATTGAAAATTAAATGACACTTAGAAGAAATATAGAAGAAGGGAAACAAAAAATCAGGATCATTTATATCTATAATACATAATGTTAAACATAAAACTAATTTTATTACAGAGAAAAAGTACAAAAATATATGCAAAATGGTATAACATAAAGAAAAACGGGAAAGACAAAGAACCGTAAGTTGCAAGTTATAAAAACAATAAATTGATTTTAAAAGTGCAAAAAAATAGAAAATAGACTATATGTAAATACCTTGAGTAATCAGTTGGAATTGATCATAAAGTCTTGTATACATGCTACCAACACTCTTATTTATCAAAACATTCTCAATAAATAGATCAACTTCTTCGTCTGTCAGATGTAGTTGCAATCTTTGCTTCATTAAAACAGAGGTGTTTTCCCCAGCTTTAAAACATGGAAGTTGAGAATCCTTTTGCATCAATTCAATCATACTAATTAATGGACCAGCATTACGACGAATTGATTTAAATGCTTCTTTCATTAGATCTTTGAACATTTTAAAATAGTATGAGTCCACACCACCCAGAATTTCGAGATATTCATTAGTGAATTTAAAAGGAGCAGCTTCAAAACCTACAGAACCCGGTGAATTAGATAATAGGAAACCAAAATCAATATGAATAACATGCCCATCAGCATCTAACATAACATTACCATTATGTCTATCCTTGATTTGTAGGATGTAACAAATAACCGAAGAAGCTGCCAATGAGATACAGAAGTTTTCCTGAGCCAGCTTATAACGTGGAGTATTTTCAGCGCCAAAAGTTCTAAGGAAATGATCTTTTAATGTGGCTATTTGACCCTTTGGGTTTTCATTATTTCTAATCATATGCTGTGTTAATGATTTCTTAATAGAGTGAACTGATAACGCATCAGTAATGGTTTCGACCAAACCAGTATTAGAAGATGTAACCAAAATACGCATTCTCTTAACCCAGACTCTAACGTTATCTTTATACCATATTCTAGCCATTGTTTGAATCAATTGGCAGGCAAATGCCTCTTGAGTTAGATCATCACCAGTTTTAGCAATAACGGAACAAAGTTCCCAATTTTCTAAATGACCAAATTGAGATTCCATTCTGATTCTTTTCTTTTTGGCATTCCAATCTTCTCCTAAGTAACTAATACCAGCAACTTTCAAATCATTAGAAAGTTTACGTTCACCAGCACTACCTTCAAGCTCTTGCATATGGCGAACACCAAATCCATTCTGCATGACTTGCATAGATTCAATAAGTTTAGTTTTAATTTGAGTAGCTTGTGCTGCCGGTAAAGTAGAAGTGGAAGATTCAAGTTGAGTTAACATGATAGCGGCAATACGAAGTTGTTCAGCAAGCTCACTATCATCATTTTCTAATTGCTTATTTTCTGTAGGTTCAACAACGGTAGGAGTTCTAGGTCTATCATTGATTGAAATCTTTGAAGTAACCCTCTTATGTTCTAATTTATTACTTAATTTAACAACGGAAACATCACCTAAATCCATATCATCAATATCATTAGCAGATATTGAACTAGATAATGCACTCGAAACTCTAGAGTGTGAAGATTTAGGAGACATCGGATCAATGGCCAATCTTTCTAGGTTTGTTGAAGATGAAATTGGTTTACCAGCCAAATCAAATCTATAATTCTTATCGGTCAATTTGAACGTATCAGTGTTTTCTTTATTTTCCAATTTGCTGAAAACAGATTTATTACCTTGACTGTGTGGATCAAAATCAATGTCATCAGCTAAATATTCAATGAGCAGCAAATATGGGACCCTTTCGGCAGAATTTAAAACTGCACTTTCATTAACACAAATTCTGCAAATCTTATGTAATTTACCTCTTTTGTTTTTTGGCAATAATAAAGGAATATCAACCTCACAAGGTAAATCATGATTTAACATAGATAATTCGGCTTTTAAAGTAGACAATCTTGCTTCTTTTGGAACTTTAGATAATCTAATTGAAATATTTTGTAATGCAATAACAAATTGTGTTTCTTGTTTGAAATAACTTGACTTAAGTAATTTAACTTGCTGTGATGGACTTAGTGGAACTTTAGGAACCATCTTTTTTTCAGTAATAGAAAATGAATCATCATCTCCATATAAACTTTCCATTTCAGAGCTATCTCTATAATCAAAAGAATTTCTTATTGAAGAAGCATAAGAACCATCTGACATATAATTTAATGAGTCGGCAGAATCCTTTTCAATGGATGTGGAAACATGGAGATTAGGCATTGAGGAAACTAGATTCCCAATTGTATCATTTGCATGGGACTGTTGTGGAGAAGTGGGAGAGGAATAGATATCACCTTTAGGTCTACCAACAGAAATGCTTGATTTACTTTTTGGTTTCAAAGATGGCCTACTTAAACTAGGCATATTCAGATCCACATATGTATCAATCATATCAAAATTCAACTCTTCTGATTTTCTAGTCTTAGCAATAGTATGTTGTAATGGAGATGAAGCCTGAGGTAAGCTTCCTGTCGATTTTCTGGCTCTAGTGCTAGTCATTGACTTTGCACGTTGAAGAGAAGAAGCATCTTTACTATAGTTGGATCTGCCCATTGATGCATTATTTAAAGTATTCTTTTTAGTTAGGTTTTCAGTTAAGCTCTTCTTAACGTCCTTGACAACTTCAAAAACTAGTGATTTCAATTGCCTACCTTGTACTCTAACAATAGGTTCAACATATTGGGTGGATTTTGGAACAGTTACACCAGCCAATAAAGAGGTCATCAAGGCAATTGAAGGCATAACATTTTCTCTGAATTCTCTGTGAACGTGATGTTTGTGGACGACTCCGGAAGCAGCCGAGTGAGGTGACGTTTGTGTATGTTGTGAATTCGACAAATTAAAAAGTTGATATTGAAGGTCATTTAACATTCTCTTACAAGTTTGAAAACCAATACTTTCTGGAGTCATACTTAATTCTTGCAATAATGCTTGTAAATGCCAAAAAGTGATTAAACTAAAATGAACATCCTGCTTACAAAGAGCCTTCATCATTTCTTCCAAGGCGATTGATTCAGTTTCCACCGTAATAAGCAGCTGTAAAAATTGTGGAATAAAGAATCTTAATTCACCCATTGAAAACTTTGATACTCTTCTGCAAAGATGATACTGAACTCCAATGTTGTCCGCATATTGTTGTAAATAGTTAAGACAGGAGAATAAATTGCAATCAGGAGAGTTTAGAGAGGCGAACAGACTTTCGTAATGCACGCCATCAGCAACCTCTATTTCGGTCATTATGAATGAATAATAATTAATTGGTCCGTACTTTCAAATCTGTTCTGTGACCGTGAAATAAAATTAAATGAGATCAGGGGAATTCGGAAATGAAAGTGGAAGTCGTACAGATCAGTTGATGAGGGAATGATTCAGTCGAAAATTGAGCAAATTGATGCAGAAAAGTCTCTGACAGAAAGCAGGTAGCAATGGAAAATGATCCCAAAAAAAGAAACACAACGAGTGGTACGGATGATCCAAATCAGTTCATTGAAAGTGTTTGTTGTGTCTCTGACTTTTCGAGTTGAGTTGGAACTTGTTGTGTCGTCTCAAGTTTTGCGCGTACACGACCGACTACAGCAGACAGTTCTTGTTCAACTCTCTCAAAAAGGGCACTATGGTCTACGATTAGAGTAGACAACGATTCAGATTCACAATTCACAATCCAGAGCCTACAATTCTGAAGGAGCCAGGGCCAGATGAACACACCCTTTGAACATGCCATGGCTAGTTCCAGAAACACTCCAAGGACGCCACGAACCATGACGACTCCAAAACAACGTCACCATCATAAATACGAAGTGGAGAATATTCCTTCTCAAAACTTCAAAGTTGGCTATCAGAAAGTAACTCTAGACATTGATCTTGCCGAACAGTCTTTCATTGGTGAAACTGAACTTACAATTCTTCCTCAAGACTCGGCTTTGAAAGAAATCAAGTTAGATTGTAGAGGCATGCAAATAAGATCCATCATTATCAATCAGAGAAAGGCTAGTTTCCATTACAATGATTTTTTCCAAAATGATGAATATTTGAACGATGACGAAAATCCTGTACTTTCAAAGTATGATTACAATGAACACTATGAGACAAATTCCAAAGATAGGTCCATTGAGCAACACCACTTGTATAGAGCTAAATTTTTTCCCTTATATTCAGATCAAAACAACACATTCGAACCTAAGTCCTCGTTTCCGGAATCCACTTCTGAATTGATAATTAGAATTCCTGATAGTATAAAATTAAGGCTTCAATCTTCAAGTAAGTCCAACTTCTCTCCAGCAGGTACTACTAGATCAATACATGGTACACCAATAACTACAAATACTCTCATGAGTTCAGATAAAGTTTACACTCCTTTGACTATTAAAATTTATTATGTGGTAAAGAATTCTAAAAATGGTATTTTATTTCACGGTGGTAAGCATACAAATATTTCTAAAAATAAATGGTTTTGTTACACTTATAATAATGATATTGGGTGCAGTGCAAGCTCATGGGTTCCATGCATTGATAATTTTTATGAAAAGCCAGCTTGGGATATAAATATAATTGTTCCTAAAACTATTGGTGATATAGGAGAAACCAAAATTATTGGAACTAAAGCTGCTGAAAAAGCTTTAAGAAAACTTCAATTGGAAGAGATGGATGAAGATGATGCAAATGATGAAAGAAGGAAGGAGCAAGAGCAGCAAGATGAGGATGATGAGGATGACGGAAAGGTTGACGAGTCCACTCCCATAGTAGTTGCTGTTCCAGATGTTATTCGCTCTAAAGAGTCCCCTCATACATTAGATATAGGTAAAAAAGTAGTGAATTTTCAGTTTTATGATCCAGTGTCTGCTCATCATTTAGGTTTTGCTGTGGGCCCCTTTGAGAAGACTCCTATGATGGAAGTTAAATCAGATTCAGATGAATTGATTCCTTCTACAAATTTATCAAATTCTACAGTTGAAGGCATAAATGATCCTTCCATGGCTGGAGATGCCAATTCCAATAAAGTTCCTACCATCATATATCATTTTCCAGGTAGAAGTTCTGATGTTATCAATAGTACAATTTTTATTTATAAAGCATTTGAGTATTATTCCAAGGAATTTGGCTCTTTCCCTTTTGCCAGTTACACATTAGTGTTTGTTGAAGATTTGTCTGTTGATTTTTGTGGATTTGCTGGCTTAACTTTAGCTAGTGATAGATTATTATATAGCCCAGATCTCATAGAACCAATTTTTGAAACTACTGAACTACTTTCCGTTGCAGTGGCCGAACAATATTCTGGAATTAATGTTTTGCCTAAAACCTTGAACGATTATTGGCTGGTTATCGGGCTAGCTCATTATATGGCTATCCAGTTCATCAAAAAATTATTTGGGTTTAATCACTACAAATATTTAATCAAAAAGAGAATGGATTTAGTATGCGATTTAGATGTTGGAAGACGTCCATTAGCCAATCAATTGTTTAGATTTCCAATTAATACTGATCAAGATTTCAAGTTTATTAGACTTAAGTCTCCACTTGTCCTGTTGATTTTAGATAGACGTATGACTAAAACAGATAAATCATTTGGGCTGTCTAGAGTTATTCCAAAGTTATTTCTGCAAGCAATGTCCAACGACCTTGTTAGCGGTAATTGCTTATCGACGGCCCACTTTCAACATGTTTGTGATAAAGTGGCTCGTCACAAGTTGGAAGAATTTTTTAGGAATTGGGTTTTTAACAGCGGTGTTCCAACTTTGAGGGTTACCCAAAAATTTAATAGAAAGAGAATGATGATTGAAATGTCCATAAGACAAACTCAAAAGGGTCACCCTGTCGATCGCCATAATGATGAAATTGAAAATCCAGAAAGAGATAATTTGAGAAAATGTCATCAAAGAGACAACTTTGTGGATGAAGCTAATAAACTTTTATCTGATGAGCAATCGTTCGATCCTCAATATGCTTTTACGGGCCCAATTACTATTAGAATTCATGAAGCTGATGGCACTCCTTATGAACACATTGTTGATATCAAAGACCAGTTCACAAAGTTAGATATTCAATACAACACTAAGTACAGAAGAATTAAGAGGAAGAAATTAGATGGTGGCGAAGAAGGTGAAGAAAAAGAAATCTCTAAGAAGTCCAAAAATGAAGAGGATGCAAAAGTCAAAACTTTAGGTGATCTACTTTTGACTTCATCCGAAATGGAAGCCTGGAATATGAAAGAAGATGAAAAATCGGATGAAAATACTCAAATTGAAGCTTCCAATGATGCTTTTGAATGGATTAGAATTGATGCTGATTTTGAGTGGATCGCAAATATTGAAATAAATCAACAAGATCAGATGTTCGAATCTCAACTTCGCCAGGATAGAGATGTCGAAGCTCAGTTGGAGAGTGCTAAATATTTCTCTACTGCAGCTAAAGGTAAATTGAATGCGTGCAATGTTCTTTTAAGAACTTTATTAGATAAACGTTACTTTTATGGTGTTAGAGTTGAAGCGGCTAAAGGCTTAGCTAGGATTTCAAAAGAAGAGATTGACCATCTTGGGATGAGATATTTACTTAAAGCTTTTAAGAAGTTATATTGTTACAATGAAAAGATTAATAAAAATATGAATGATTTTGATCCTTTTGAATATTTACCATTACCTAATGATTTCTCGAACTTTAGTGAGCTATTTGTTAAGAAAGCAATTATTGAAGCAATGTCTAACGTTACAAATAAAAGAGATGGAGATACTCCAATTGAATTAAAGAGAATAATGTTGAATATTTTGAAATACAATGACAATATGAACAATGTTTACAACGATTGTTTTTACGTTTCTCTCCTCATATCTTGTATTACAAATCTAATTATCAATACAAGCAACAGATCCAAAGAGCTATTCATTGAAAATCATAAATTATCTATAACTGATGAAATAATATTCCCTTCTGATGTCGGTGAAAAGTTTGCCTATGAAGCTATTATTGAAATGAACAGATGCCTTCAACTTGACCAATGGTCTCCTTCCTTCCAAAATATTCATACCAGAACAATCATTTCTGAAAAAATTAGGTTAGCCAAACTTGGAATAGTAGATATGTCATTCTCAGAATTACTTTCTTTGACTAGACTTCATAATCATCCTGATATTAAAATTTCAGCCTTTGAAGGTTTGCTGGCTCTAGGTGGTTTAAAAAATTCAAATATCCTGTCTTTATTCTTCATGACATTGAAACTTGAACCATCACATTACATTAAATACAAGTTGCAGTCAGTTTTCTTAAAATCCATTGGTATAGCTGCTCTGGAAGGTACAGGTTCCAAGCTCGATGACGAAGAATTCTTGAAATCTTATAATCAAAATGGGAATGGTTTACATGGTAGAACTGATGAACATGTGGGTAATCAACTAGTTATTGTTGATGACGATTCTGGTAGTAATGTAATGCAGTCTAGAAGAGATCAAATTGCCAGAACTTCTCTGAAAGGTGCTATTGGAATCTTGAGACGTGATTATAGTATTGGTAAAGGTCTACGTAAGGAACTTTGGGAAGGTATTCATTCGTGTTTGCTACCTATCAACACTAAAAGAAATTTATTTGATGTTGTTACAGTTTTGTTTGAAGCTTTAGATAAGTTGGAAGTTGTTGTTGATTTACCACAGGATAAGAGGGTTGTAGCAAAGGTAGAAACAAAGAAGATAGAGGAGAATTCTGGCACTTTTGTTATCAGTTTCAAGAGAGAGGGAAGACTGAAAATTCAGTTACCTGCAATTAAAATTAAGCATCCATTAATTTCCAATCTTCCTGTTTCTGCTTCTCATAATGTTGCAGGCTCAACTAACCCAGCTAAATTGCCGACTGCATCAATAACACAATCACCCATTTCTTCAAAGCCAATATTGAAGTTGAAACCACTTGAATCAACATCGACATCCAAGTCCAAAGCTGGTCACTCCACTCATAAATCAGCTGTTCTGACAAGTCCCACATCAATTAGAGTGAAGGGTCCAAAACTTTCACTTACACCTTTAAAACCCCCTGCTCCTACATCCACTCCTGCTCCAAAAGTTAAACGTGAATTTAAGAAACTGGTGACTTCACATAAGACTAAACACAAATTTGAAGTTAAGTTACATCTTCCACCAAGTAGTTTGCGAAAGTTTAAATTCTCTCCAAATATTGATATTGGAAGTAGTCCAATCGTTAAGAAAAGAGTTAAATATGAAGTTATTCGTAACAATAATGGTTCACCATTAAGATTTGTTAAATTGAATTTAGTTCATCAAAAGGTTATTGTTTGTACAGATGAAAGTTTTAAACGTAAGCACAATCATAATGTTGAAAGAGTAGATGACGAGCATCATATAAAAACACTGACATTTCCTCACCATCCCAATTCCTCTTCTCCAGTGAAAAAAATTGTTACTTTAAAGATAAGACCCAATTTATTAAAAAGTTTAAATTACAAGGATATATCTCATGATTCATTAAAGTGATAATCTCAAAAAAATGATTGACTCTCTTTTTGCATTTTATCTCTTTTTTTCTACATATTTTTTTGTTTTTGTTACATGTACTTTTACGCTTTTTCTTAGTTGTATATTACAAAATATGATTGCATTTGAGTTTTGAAAACAGATTTATTCAATACCACACCCGTTATATATTCTAAAACGCTATAATAAAATAGGAAAACAAAAATAATAAGTATACAGACTAAACCAAAAAAAACAAAAACAAAGCGAAGCTTATTTAACAAGCAAAAGTATGTGTAAGACAAAAGTATAGATAAACAGATTTAAAGTATTTTTGAGCGAAATAACAAATTCAGCGTTCAGGTAATGGAGGGGGAGCTCTACGATCTAGATGATGATGTGGAGGTGGAGCAGTCGGAGGTGCACTACGAGAAGGCAAATTTGGCGCCGGCACTGTAGCAGAGGTTGGGCTTGTACTTTCTTCAAGTAATTTTTTTGGAGTCTTGGGAGAGTTTTGAAGAGTAGATGCTTCCGAGGTTGGTGTTGGTTCAGCCGTTGATAATTCTTCATGCTTTGATGGTTCAACTGTCAAAGAAGAAACAGCTTTTGTAGCAGCTATAACGGCCACTGATGGTGAAGACTGAATAGGGAGAACAGAGTTAGGGCTAACATTTTCTGAACTTAATACTATCTCTGGAGGATGGTAAGAAGAATTACTTGGTCTTCTTTGAGATGTATTGGGATTACTTTCAGAAGAAATGGACGAAAATCCAGCAGTATCAAGGTTCAAAGAAGCTCTGCCAGTTCCGATTTGACCCTCTGCGATGGATCTATCACTGCTTTCATGAGAATATTCTGAACCAGGAATTTCTAAGCGTGAATATCTCTGAATTGCGTCTAAACTTCTATCCCCATATGTTTCATTGGATTGCATAGAGAATGATGAAACAGATGAAGCATGCCTCAAGCCTCCACTACCCTTGGTGGAGGGTTTACCAGAAAAGAGGCCACCGGAGGCAACAGTTGAAGCAAACATACTACCAGAGGGACCATCAGCTTTAGCAAACATTAATTCAGCAGATGGTTTTCTTCTGTGACTACGTGTCTGAGAAGCCATTGAAGAAGTAGGAGAAGATGGCGTGTTTGGTGCATCAGGCTTCGTTATTTGTCTTCTGTTAGATATCATTTCGGGAGGGTTATAAGGCTGTTGAGAAGAAGAATTTGGGGAACTTGGAGATTCGCTTACATTCTTAGAATACCATTTCTTAAATTTACCAACCGAATTGGACATAACTGAAGCTTGTTGAGAACTGTTGGAACGAACAGAACCAATTGAGGATATATCTCTGGTTGTCACTTCATCCGCACGAGAAGATATATCATCAGAGGAGCTGAATTTTTTCTCCAATAATGCACTTGCTCTTTTGCTTAAGTTAGTTGCTTTACCTTTCAATTTACTAACAGTGGCACCAGTTGATGTTGCTGAAACATCAGAATTAACAGAACTGTCGGTAGTACTCTTTTCCATGCCTTCCGTTGAATGTAATGCGTGCGATGTGGTAAAAGCACTATCATGGTCATTAATACTAGTTGAAGAAATTACTTCAGTCTCAGACTCACTTTTGTTAGATTTTGTTGACAGAGTACTTTCTGCCAGGGAGGTATTGGAAGAATGAACATTTTGATGTCTGACAGGAAGGGATGGAGGATCAATCTGAGTAGCTGAAATAGCAGGACTTGAAGCGGCAGAAGGTCCAGAGTGGCCCGAATGGCCAGACAGACCCGAATAAACAGAGGGGGCTGCATGTGGATTTGGAATGGAAAAAGGATACGGGTTATTAGTAGAGTGAGAACTAGGAGATGATCCACTATTAGTTGAATGTTTGAAGTTACTGATGCTTTGAGAGATTCTAACACGTTTATCCCATATACCACCTCTGAATAATTCACCAGTTGTTTTATAGAGAACAAAATCATCCATGAAAGGCATCACTAGAGATGTTTTGATAGCTTCTTTAAATTTATTCTGAATGATATTTGTGATCAGGTTATAATTCAATGCCCTGGAGCTTAAAACAGGTTCAATTTCAAAATCTATATCTGCCATCTCCTTGAAAGCATACCAAAGTCTGTTTGATGGAGGTGGTTTAATTTTAATGATCACATCACCGTGTAATTTTTTCAATTTCAGTTTTAATGTAACTTCAAACTCACGTTTATTAAATAAAAACAATTTGGTAGCAAGAGTAATACTTAAACCACCCTGATATAAAATATTAAATTCAATTTCAGTATCGCCGTCTGAAGTCAAACTGTTAAATTTAGGAGAGGTAATAAATGGAGCAGAATTACCAACATCGATGTGTTCAATTAAAATGTCATCCAAGAAACCCGGAGTTCTGATTTTATTTAATCTTTCTTCAACCTTACTTTTAATAAGGGACCTAAATTCTTCGGTTTGATAAAAAGTTAAAAATAATCTTCCAATAAGAGCATTAATCCATTTAGTAGTTAATTGGCCTTCAGTTGAGTTAATAGTTTGGAATAAATCAATCATATCAGCAGTTTTAAAGTGTAAAGGTTTAGCCATAATAGATGTTTCTAGCAAATCCTTTTCAGTACCAGTTTTCATAAACGGATGCATGCCAGCTCTTAATAAGGCAAAATACCAATCTTCCTTTTGATGGTTTAGATCCCCACATAAGAAGTAACTACCTTTTGGTAAAGTTGTACTTTCATCACCTTTCAATAATGTTTCAATGATTTTTTTATGATTATCACCTGTAGATCTTCTCAATAAACAAATAGCAACTCTTTTAGAAAATAATTGACCATCGCTTACATTTCTTGGCCAAATGGTAACTAAATAATGATTCAAGACTACAACGTGGCGAACATCTTTTTTATCTTCATCTGAATATAAAAACAAGTTTCCATGCTTCAAAACGGCAAAATATCTATTTTTCTTTCTTATGGCTCTCAACTTCTTAGTATCTAAACTTGCTGGGTCATCTTGAGGTTGTGGTTCATCCTTAGTTTTTGAAGAACCACCTTTAATGATTTTCATAAAACTAGAAGTCGAAGAAGACCCATTTGAACTTGAATCAATTTCACCCCCTGAAGCATCTTGTTTGAAATCATCAGGATCGATTTGAGGGAACTGGTAGAGCTCTTTTGTAACAGTGAGCCATCCTGAAAAATATGCCTTAACATCAGAATTTTCCCTTTCCAAAACTTCACCAGCTTTAAAAGATCTATAGCCTGGAGCTTCACCTCTTTCAATTTCCTTTTTCTCTTCCAGTTCTTGGGATAGTTGTTCTATTCTATCGGAATCAGTTGGGGCAAGGGGCGATAAGTACCAGAGGGAAAACAACAACAACGGGATGAAGGTCAACCCTCCAACTACGTAAGTGAGCAGTAGGGTGAATATCCAAAACATGAGCTATGTTTGTGGTCACCAATTGAGAAACTTGAAAAAGTTGTGGATGTGGTTTACACCTTTCAATCTTCAGTCCCTTGACCACCTCATCGGTGCTCTCAGTTCTATCAAGCCAGAGCAAACTCAAAGATCGACCACTCCCAGCACAGCCAATAACGCGCCTACCCGCGCCACTCTCAAAATTTTCCACTAGCAGTCGCTCGACGTTTTCATGAATTGTAGCTTGCTATACAACTTGGAGTAAACTTGTCTCAAACCTACAAAAGCCAGCACAAATCTTCACACTAATTGTATTATATCATTCTATTTATCAATATGCTTTCATTAATACAGAAACAACAACAACAGCTCACAAAAACTCTCATATCAACAAGAACATATGCGGCGGGACGCCCACAAGTTCAAAATTCACTCTCACAAAGACCACTAAAGAAAATTAGAGTTGGTAAGGCAAGACCAGCTATTTATCATAAGTTTAATTGTATGGTTGAATTATCCGATGGTTCAGTTGTCTACAGGCAATCACAATATCCAAAAGATGAAATCAGAATGATTACTGATCAAAGAAACAATCCAATTTGGAATAGATCAAAACCTGATGTTTCATTATTAGATGCTGAATCCAAGGGTAAATTAAACAAATTCAAAAACAAATTTGCAGCTTTCGAACAATCTGGTATGACTGAAGAAGAAATCCAAGCAAGAAAAGATAAAGAAGAACAAGAAAGAAAAACTAGACTTGAAACTGGTGTTAGTGCAAAGAAAGACGACACCGAATCTGATGACTTATTCGATATGCTTGGATCTAAGTATGTTGAAAAGAAATTAGGTGGTAATTTAGCTCAAAAGGACAAGAAAAAGAGATAAGGTTAAAAATGCTGTCTCTTTTTTATGTATAAAGATACCATCACTTAGATTAGATTACCATTTCGTGTACATACTTCCTACTAATAAACTATTATTCAGTCTTTAAAGTTTAGTAAAATTAAAATATGTAGAGTAATAGAAATGAAAGATTAGGGGATATGAAACAAAAAATGTACCAAAAGTCATATATGAACTAAAGTAAAAGTAAAAGTAAAAGTAAAAGTAAAAGTAAAAGATATAAAAACGTAGCAAAACAAATCATTTCACATATTTATGTTTACCAGTAACAGTATAAGAAGAGCCATTATCAGTGTGAATATAACCAGACTCCTTTAATAATTTACCGACAGATTTCTTAATTTTAGAAATACCACCCGCACTATGAATACCTCTACCAGTAATAATATGAAACTCACCTCCTCTTGCCTTAGTACCATTCAAATCAATACAATTGTGTTCACGATAAATAATTTCTTCTTCCCACCAGTGAATTAAAGCTTGCCTAGCGGTTGAAATGGCCAGTTGAACTGACAATTCATGTAAATCAAGCCTATTATTATACCTAGCTTGAGCTAATCTTGCATTAACTTCTTCATAATTACCATCATCTAGGACTTCTCTTGCCTCTTGATATTTCTCCTTGGCTCTTTCATGATAAACTTGTCTGACAGCTCTATCGGTTTGTGCTTTTGCTTGCTTTCTTAGATGTTCAACTTCTTCCATTAATTGTTCATAAGATTTGTGAAGACCTTCTTTACTTTTCGCCAATTTTTCAACTGTAGCAAACTTATCAACTTGTAGTTCATCTTCTAAAATATCACCATTAGTAAAAACCAAGTTTGGATTCATTAATTTAATCTTAGAAGTTTCTTCAGCTAATCTTGAAGCAACCTGTAACACACGGCCTAAATCACCTTTGAAAAATTTTAGAGCACATATGTAAAAACTATCTTTCAACTTACGTAACTCCTTATTAGAAGATAAATAATCTTTTAATTCAAAAATCTGTTTCGAATAAGTTTGCTGAACTTGCTGCTGTAGTGAACACGATTTTGATCCAGCTGAAGCGCTAATAACATCAGCATAACTACTTTGAATTTTAGCACCACTGGAAGAGCCAGCATAGCTACCTTGAACTCTGCCACCATTCAAGGAACCAATTGAAGGGGTAGAAGAAGAGCTAGATGATGACGGTGCAGAATGATCTAGACTTAAAGTCAATGAGGAGTAGTTAATTCTTGGTTGGTTCTGAATTAGTAATGAAGGATCAAAATTTTGTAAAATATCAACAATTGCTCTATTCTTAATTTTATTATTTCTTTCGTAATAAAACTCAACTAATTTTTGATCTTTGCCATTGATGTTTAGCAACTCCATGATCTCCTCAATATCATTAAGTCTACTTATAGCACTTAAAACTTCGTTATCTTCAGCATCTGGGGAGTTTTGCTTCTTACGTTGTTTCTTCTTTGGTAGCTCGAACACAACAGATCCTTTGGCATCCTTTAATAAATCATAATTCAATAAAACTTCAGAAACCAGTTCTTTATCACCATTATTTTCCTTTAAAGAATCAGATATATAAGATAATGGAATACCCGGAAATAATTCGCACATAATCATAGTATCTGGGTGCAACGAAGAAATTTCTTTAGGTTGAGGTTGTTCCTGTTGTTCAGCGACCGTTAATCTCGAACTAGTCCTGTAGTCTTCTTCATTAAAACCATCCACCTTATCAAAAATATTGAAATTTGAACCGTTAGCTTCATCCAATTTGGCACCTAAAAGGGAGTCAACATAATACTGCATTTTAGCTACTTCATTAGGATCGATTTTGCTGTCCTTAGCTTCTCCTTCTTTCTTCTTTCCTTCCTTTTCTGGATCAGGAATGGACCTTAGTGGATTATCCTTTGGTTTATATAAAATACTCTTCTTCTTCTCAGCTGCAGTGGCTTTCTTCACAGCAGCAGCTTTCTTCTTCTTTCTCTTTTCTTCAGCCTTTTTAACTTTTTCAGCTTCAGCAATCTTAGCAGCTTTAGCTGTTTGTAATTCATTTGCTTTTAAATTGGCTTCTCTTTCAAGTTCTTTTAATAATTCATTTCGATCTCTGGTCTTCTTTACAGCTGTATTATATGAACCACCTGGTCTTTTATCATTATTAGTATGCTGGTGTTTCCTAAAAGCATCAGCAATTTCTTCTTCGGGGAAATCACTGTCACCATTAAGCATGGTTATCAGGGACTGTGGAATGCTTTTAGAACTAGCAAAATTTGGATCTCCCTTAATTTGTTCTATAACTCTAGAGATTTCTACTGGGTCTCTCTTTAAACCTTTACAAAATGAGCAAGATTCATCTGTGCAATCACCCCCTTCATAATTTTCTTCATCTTCTTCGTCATTATCCCAAGAATCACAAGACTCATAACTATCAGAGTCATAATCATCATAATTTTCAACGACATCTGAATCTGAATCTCCATCTCTTTTAGATTTCTTATCATTTTTGCTGCTGTTGTTGTTGTTGTTCTTGGTGTTGAAATTGCCATTTCCATCTTTACCATTTTTCGTGTTGTTATTGTCATTGCCACCTTTACTATTTTCATCTTCTTTATCATTCTTGGTGTTGTTATTATTCTTATTATTATCATCATCTGAGTCTAAGTCAAAGGCGCTATCATAATCATCAGACTCATCATCAGTAAAAGAGACACCAAATTCTTTACTTTTACTCTCGGAAGAAACAACCTTCTTGGAAGCAGGGGTAGCAGTACCTTGAGATTTGGATTTAGTGACAGCTGGAGTTAATTTTGGTTTTGGAGTTGGTACTGGTACATCACCCACCGAATCAAAGGCGACAAACTTGCCTTTATCGTCTTTGTAATAACTAGTAAATTTCAAAGTTGACCAGAAACAATTGTCTTCCTTAAAGACAACAATCATTAATTCATTTTCTTCAACATTGAAACCTGCTTCTTCTGGTTCGGTATTAGCAAAAAATTTAATATCATATTTGAATTCATTTCCGTCTTTAGTTTTGAAGATGATATCTAAATCCTTAACTCTAGCATCCATCTTAACTGATTCTTCAATAATATTTTTCTTAAAGATGGTAATAGTAACCATTTGAAATTCATCATCAATCTCAACTTTGAATTCAGCTGGACTTTTGGAATCTGAAGTAGTTGGTGGCCTCTTAGCCGGAGCAGAAGAGGCCGTTGTAACCAGAGCAGGAGCAGATTTAATTAATGCCTTTTTAGAAAGACTAGCTTTATTGGCTACAATAGGAATATTCTTCTTTTGAACATCTTTTTCATTAGAGGATTGGCCTTTAGCTAATTTATTCCATCTACCAACATCTACCTTCATTAGTTCAATTTCTGCCTTTAAGGCAGTAAAGCTAATATTAGATTCAAGCGTATTGATTTTACCAAACAAAGGATCAATAGAATATTGGTAAGTAAGACCCTTATTATCCTTAAATTCAGCTTTAATTGAAGATTCTTTAAATTCTTTTACTATTGAGTTCTTATCTATATTTTTAACAAATAATGAAATGTTAACACAATTGGCAGATTCACACCAATCTGACTTTGGAGTAATTCCAAAAAGTGCAAACTTACTTCTCGTTGTTTTGGAAATATCATTGCCTGTTGAAGCTACTACAGGAGGAATTTTACCAGAACCAACAGGAGCAAAAGTAGCTGCTACTGGGGCTTTTGGCAAGCTTGGAGTAACAGTTGGTTGAGCAACTTTTTTAAATCCTTTAGTGACAGGCGTTGGGATTGGTGTATACTTAACTGGGAAACTCTTTTGAGAACTTACTGTTTTAGTGACAACCGGCTTCTTTACTTCATGCTCAGGGGTAGTTACAACAGAAGGAGGCGGAACAGAAATAGCTGCTTTCTTTGTACCACTTTCAATAACTTGTTTATCGTTAGGAGCAACCTTTTGCTTATATGAAACAGGAATTTCAGAATCTTGAGGAGAGAAGATAATTTTAGCCAAATCCCTAATTAATTCGTAATCATCAATATACTTCTTTTCCTCATATATTAATTGAGCATCATCCTTTGATTGATCCATCTTATAGATGGTTTCAATCATCATACGATAATGATCTAGACTTGTATTTGGTGCATTTGATAAATAGGTAGCTAAAACTATTTGTTCATAAGCTTCAGAATACATTTTCCAGCGGAGATAAATCATACACTTTTGCTTGTAACAATCAGTCAATTTAGGAGAAACGTAATCAGTGGATCTACTAGCAGCACGATTGTTTTCAGCGAGCTGCATAGCTCTGTTTGCCAGTTGTAGGGCACTATCTAGTTTGTTTCTTTCCAATTGGACTTCGGATAGTTGTAGTAAATCCGATATTTCTAGAGAATGCGAGGAGATGGAAGATTTCATGAATTGAAATGCAGCTTTGTAATCCTGCTTATCCAAGGCATCTTTGAAGGATGAGGCAAGTTCCGATTTCTTCATTGGGTTAGGAGGCTCAAAAAAGACTTCAATAGAAATTGAAGCTCAATTCTTATACTTTTGCAGTCGCCGCTATCTAATTAAATGGAAATTATCTTATAGAAGTTTTGTGAGTCGTCGTTTTGGTTAGTTTCGTGGACTGTTGACAGTTCAGCTTGAGTTTTCTTGTCTAGCATCGTGGCACGGGTGGCGGTGGTGGCGCTTGGCCGACACTTTTCTTTTGAAGTACTAGCCCTGGTCGAAGGAGGTTGATTACATATCACAACCTGGAAGACCTGTTTCAGCGATTTGGTCCTACCAAAGTACCGATGACTTCTGTATGTTGATACTGTGGTATCTTAATAGAAAGGTACTGAACACTTATGCGGGTGCCCGTGGATTTGTAGATAGTTGAAGTTAAGCCAATTAACGAAGACAGAAGTTAGAACGGCAGTTACGTAGTTAAGCGTTCTGCATTTGCAAATGCCTTTGTTTTACCCAGTTTCGGGTTCCCTCTTTTACTAAAACCTTTTCTTATCTTACCGACCGCATCCTACAGTTGCCCTACCATCTGCTCCTGCTCAGTATCCATCTTCAACCCACGTCTCTGCTCTTCTCTGGTCAAACTAGTCAAGTCACTTCTTCCACTTGAAAACAGCGCAGCATATCCACTTCTGAGTCTTCTGATTCATCTGCAATTCTTCCTCTCCCGGCCTGAAAATCACTTTGAAAACCACTTCCTTGTTTTTCTCAGCCTGGCTAGCTCAATATACTCAAAATGACTTCTGTTGAACCCCCAAATTCAGCTTTCAATATATCAACACTAGATAATGGCCATTTTAGATTGCCTCCAGTTATAATCTCATACTCTGATGGCTCGACGTCAAATTTGATCATAGAAGTTGGTGATAGATTGCACTCTCCAAACTCCTCCAATAACACCAACATACGTATAGATTTGAATAATACAACAACAAACAATGCTGCTGCCTCTCCAACCACTCTAGGTCATATGTTGGCTGCTGCCTTGAATCATCATTCGAGACAGCTTAATAATACACCTACCCCTGCAAATACGACAACCACTTCTAGCCTTCCTAGTCCTCCTTCCAACTCAGACTCAACTACTCCAAACACAATCCAACAAGGTATTAGAGGCATAGATTACCCTGCTTTTGATACTTCCAGACAAGGTGTGTATGGATCTCAACAAAACAGCTCTTCCGATAGTTTAGATAGGCTCATTTTACCTATTCAGCGAGCTTTGGAAGAAAGGCAGAGGCAAAGAGAAAGACTGCAACACCAATCGCAAGAGCATGAACAACAACAACGACAACAACAACAGCAACAAGAGCAACAACAACAACATAATTCATCCACCAATCCAGATTCTGGATATGGTTCAATACTCGAAACTACAGAACGTTCAAGAAATATCATTTTAACTGTTAATTACGTTTATGGCCAAGGTCCTCCTCAAGCCACCACACAAAATAACAACGTTGATCAACCAAGTTTAACAGGTTCTTTAGTTTTACACATCCCTAGTATTAGTGAAAGTAATGATGATAATCTGCAAGTTTTGGTTAGACTAGCAACTTCGATAGCTTTAAGAACTATCGCTACATCGGTTAAAAAGGCTGAGGGCGTTTCTGATGAAACTTTTAATAAATTGGAAGTCAAGCATATTAATGATTTATTAGAAGCTGACAGACAATGTGCAATTTGTTATGATAATTATGAAGTTGTCAAAGAAGATGAAGAAGATGAAGAAAATAAAGAAATTGTAACTACTAAAAAAAGGAAAAGAAATTCTCAAGATGACGATGATGATGATCAACAACAGAAGCAACGTGCAAAATTGAGAAAGAATCATCAAGGCGAAGCTCAACGATCAAGTGCTCTTGCAGCTTCTGAATCCAAAAAGGCGAAGAGCAGACCATCTCATACGGTTGAAGAAACGATTTATTTGCATATCCCAGTTACAATGCCATGTGGTCATACATTTGGTAGATCGTGTTTACGTGAATGGCTGAAAACAAACAGCAGTTGTCCATTATGTAGGGATAAGATAAAATCACCTTCTAGTCAGGCAACTCGTCTTGAAAATGAAACAACTATAACTCTACCGAATTTAGCAAGTGTGATAAGTCAAAGTCAATTAGTTATCGAGGACTTTAATTCAAGATCAATGTCCTTTATTATGCCTGATCAGGATTCAGACCAGAATGATATGCAAGCTGAAGAATTGGCGGATCCGATAACTTTACCAATCAGGTTACCTAATTTCAGTTTTCCTTCTGCTAATATAAATAGAAATCAAGACTCAAATGATCATGATGGTGGCACAGCTGCAAATGCATCTGAAGTTGCTGGTGTTTTAGGTGTCGTTAGAAGTTTGTTTGATAGATTAATTGGTCGTCAATTAAGGCAAAGAAATAATTCTGATTCCTTATTAAATGCGTCTTCGCTCCATGCTCTTTCAGATGACGAAAACGACAATGCTAATATCGGTGGTCTTCCTACAATAAACAGAAGCCATGCCTCTGGTGATACTAATGTTAATGCAATGGAAGCTCAATTAGCTAGAAGACGAGCTATTCAAAGACGTGCAAATTCATTTCATCCCTTATCAAGTCCTATTGGCACCCAAGCTAACAACGACCCATTGTTTCCCGTTGGTGTTGAGAGTCGTAGAACTGCTAATGGCGTTTCAACTTCATTAGTTGGTCCTTCTGAAGCTTCCAGTACGTCAACCACATCAATTGATACCCCCGTTAATAATGATACAGTTGATAATGGTAATGATGAAAGAAATGAATGAATATCCTTTAAGAAATCATTCCTTTCGCAACCATCTACTCCTTCTTCATAAATTCACGAATCAAAATTAAATATATGTTACTTTCTATTAATTTGTTTTCTAACGTTTAAATTTTTGATTTTTTTGAATTATATGAGTTTTTTGATAATTATCTCTTCAATACTTTTTTTTATCTACATTTATATCATTTTTTCTTCTCACGTCTCTTCTGCATGTCATATCGTATCCCTTTATGAATCTTTTTTTTTTATATCATTTTTTTGCACTACAACCAGAGCCGCATACCTCTTTTTCTTTCCTCTTGTTATTGTTGTTATGTTGTTTGTATAATTTGTTTTACCTCTTTTTGTGTGTTTATTATATTTACTACTAGCTTTTTATTATTGTTATGAATATAGTACGGCATTAGTTTTTGCTTTTGAAGTAGATCTAGAAAAGGGAGTTGGCTATACATAAAGCAAGAACACTCATACACCAGTTAATATTATGACTTTAATTCAATGATATCTAGTGTTTTACAAGTGAAAAATGCAAACCTGGTTACAAAAATGTCAAAGTGAAACTTTTCGAGACAGCGAAAATGTTGTAGCAAGCAGCAAACCATCTTCACAAAAACCATGTGACTACATGTGACATTACTTAAATATTGTAGCCAAAAGTTTCATTGGTCATGTGCTTTTCACGTGTAAGCTGGCTGTGTAAACCGAATCCTATTCGAATTTGAATTCGACAAGCCGCACATTTAGTATTTTGGTAACATATATCGATCTGTGCTTGCGTACGTGTAACTTCTTGGGAGAAGTAGCACTCATGATAACTAAACTGTTATTTAGAGCAGCAATAAAGGAGTCACCGGTTTAGAGACACTGGACCGTTCTCATTACCAATCAATAATAATAACAGCTAATAGAGATCCCAAAAATGGCTCTTTTGGAACAATTACAAAGAAAAGCTGAACAACATGGATTAATCCCAAAACTTGTCAAACTGCTACCCCGAATTTCCATTTTACTGTCAATCACTGGTATAATCTGGTTATTAACATTGCCGATGCAAGGTAATTACCGACACACGTACATTTCTGAAAATGCGTTGATGCCTTCACAAGCATACAATTTCTTTAGAGAGTCTGAATGGAACTTCCTTAGAGGTTACAGAGATGAAATTGTAAAGAATATTGATGCTGGTAGTTCATTAATTGAGAAAAATCAACTGTTGCAGAACTGGTTGGATGAAATCGGATACCAGACTTCTGTTTTGAACTATACTTCGAAGATCAATGGAGAAAATAAACCAATCATGTATGCTATATACCATGCTCCTAAAGGTGACGACACTGAAGCTTTGGTTTTGGCTGTTCCTTGGAAAACTGAAGATAACGAGTACAATAAAGGTGGTGTTGGGTTAGGTATGGGGTTAGCTAGATATTTCTATAGGTTGTCTATCTGGTCAAAGAACATCATTATTGTTTTTCCTGAAAACGCACAAGATTCCTTGAAGTATTGGGTTGATTCCTATCATACCAATTTAGATCAAACTGGTGGATCCATTGAAGCAGCTACAATTATTGAATATCCATCAGGTAGTGACGGTGTCGATTATGTTGAGATTAGTTATGTTGGGTTGAATGGTCAATTGCCTAATCTAGATTTAATTAATTGTGCTGCTATGATTAGTGAACATGAAGGCTTTAAAGTTTCATTGCATAATACTCCAAAGGGTCAATTATGGGCTGATGATTATTCATACAGATTGACTACACTGTTAAAAGGTGTTTTTGAAATGGCCACTGCCGGTATTTTAAAAAATGAAAATAATGGAGGAGGTAATGGATGTGAGGCATTTAGTGGCTGGAACATTCAAACTTTTGCAATCAAAGCAAGAGGAACTGAAGGCATGGATATCACTACGGTTGGTAGAGTTGTTGAAGCTGTATTTAGATCAGTTAATAATTTATTGGAAAAATTCCATCAATCATTTTTCTTTTACTTGTTATTAACCCCGAAACATTTTGTTTCGATTGGTAATTATTTGCCAGCAGGTGTGTTAACTGCGTTTGCATTTGCAATTGCCTCATTATCATCAATTTTGGGTAACAACAATTTAAACAACAACGGCAAGAAATTCGACGTTTCGAGATTGAAGATTGATTCGAAAATTTTAATCTGGGGATTCATTACAATTACAATCATCCTAACAGCCACATTAACATTTGGATGGTTTTTGATTAAATTAACAAGCTCGATCCCATTCATTGAGTCCACTATTCCATTTTACACAGCTTTAACGTACATGATTTGTTTCTCTAGTATCATTCTATCAATTTTACCTATCCAAATATCAATCAAATTCAACTTGAACTACATCAGATTTACAAACTCTTTTTCGTTGTTTTACTTAGCTTATACATTGATTGCGTTACTAGTGTTACATTTCTCCCTATCATTCATGATTTCCTTATGCTGCATTCCATTAGCACTCATTAAATACGGTGCCAACAGCAAACAAATCAGAATCAGAAACTCAATAATGCTATCCTTATCCAACCCGTTCAACTGGCTCCTTGTCTTGGGATATTTCAACACACTAGAATTCCAGCTAGACAGAATCAGAAACCTAATCCAATACTTTGAATTCAATCTCCTGGTCACTGAACTCACCAACCTGGTGCATCATATTGGCAGATACAGTTTCCAAGAACAGTATTTGGGCCCCGTTGAGACATTGTATGGGATTATTTCCACTTTTGAACGATTTGGGAATTGGATTTGGTTGGTGGTTGTGATTTCTTGGTTGCCTGTGTGGGTTTGTTCTGTTATCGTTTGTTTTGCTGATGTTGATGATAGTGAGTTTGTTAGTGATGAGCAGAAACAACAGCAGCCACAAGCTATTGATGTAAAAGAGGGTACTGGTACCACCGCCGCCAATGATAATGAAGAAGATGAATATTTTTTGTAAGTAGTTTTATTTATATATAGTGTTGTGTGATTGTTGAAGTCACAAGAATCAAAAGATACAGGATTAATTTAATTTAATTCAATTTAATTTAATTTATGATATTTTGTAAAACTAAATCTATTAAAACACAAACTTTTTTTTTAAAAGAAAAAGGGGGTGTGTGAAAGGGCAGTAGTAATAATAAAATTGAAAGGTAAATATCTGCAAGACGTAAAGTAAAGTAAAATTAAATAAATGAAAAAATATAAACAAAAACAAGGAACAAGACAAGCAAAACGTAAAATATTGATGTAAAGTAAAAGGAGAAGAAAAGAAAAAAAAGCAAACAGAAAAAAAAATGTTCTTAGAAAAAACGGTACGTATAAACCAACGGTCAAAATCAGGAAAATGGCAAAACAAAGAAATGAAGCTATATCTAGCAACTTAAGCAAGCATATATCTATTTATATTCTTCAACAAACTTCGCGTGGAATCTCTTCCAATCACCAATCCATTCGGTACCAGGAGCTAAGAAAGTGGTTCTAACATGCCAAGTACCTTCAACTTGACCGAAACCAGAACCTGGCACAGCACAAATACCAGTGCTCTCTAATAAAGCGTTACAGTAAAATTCATCCGGTTCCATACCTGTCTTCTTAGCAGCATCATAAACCTTTTGTGATAATTTGATGTTTGGGAAACAGTACATGGCACCTTCTGGTTCTTGACATGAAACACCCTCCATTTCATTGAAAGCCTGGTATAACACAGACGATCTGTTTTTCAATGCTGAGTGGATAGAAGTGCGTTCGCTAACATATTTTTCGTAGGATGGTTGGCCAACTTGAGGAGGATTGATCATCAATTCAACCAAAGCTTGACCAGTAACTGGAGGACACAAAGCAATTGAGGCCAATTTCAAAATTTGAGCTCTAACGGAAGCCTCAAAGCCCAAAAGTTCCATGTAACCACCTCTTTGACCACATTCACCGGAAATACCTTTAGAAGTCGAATGTAAAGAAGCTAATTGTAAGTTGGAGTAGATTCCATTTGGATCATTTTCTTGTAATTTTCTCATAACTTTCTTAACAGAGATGAATTTACCTTCAAAGACGTTTTCTTGATAAACTTCATCAGCAATGACGACTAAACCATACTTGGCAGCAACGGTTAATAATTCAGCAATTGCATCTTCTTTCAAAATAGCACCAGTTGGGTTACCTGGGTTAATCAAAACTAAACATCTTGGAGTGACACCCTTTGCCTTTGCATTTTCAACAACTTTAACTAATTCATCAGCATCGATAGACCAGTTATCAGATTCATTCAAATAATAAGGTAAAGCAGTTGAGTTGTTTAAAGCCAAGGTGGCGGTGTATAAAGGATATTGAGGAATTGGGATCAAGAAACCAGTCTTTGGGCCCAAAGACAACAAACCCAACAAATAAGAAACAGCAGTGGAGGCACCGGCAGTTAAAAAGACGTCGTTTGGATCAGAGGCATAACCATCTCTCTTTTCAATAAATTTCGCAACTGATTTTCTACAGTAAGCAACACCTTGAGAATGAGAGTAAGCACCAACTGAACCAATGTTCTTCAACAAAGTTTGAGCTCTTTCAATGATATCAGGAGGGAACATCTTGGCACCACCTTCCTTTTCAATCAATTCAGGGTATTGCAAAATAGCTAAGATTTCTCTATAGAAAGTCAAAGGCTTTTGGTCCAACTGTTGAGGGTTACCAATGTTAGCATTGATAATCTTGTTGAAAGGTAAAGAGTGGGACTTGGAAGCCAATTGTGTTCTTAGCTCTTCAGCCTTAGTTGGAATTCTACCTCTGACAGCATACTTAGCGTTCAAAGCATGAGGGTTTAAGTCGGCAGAGGTTAGCTTCTGGGCCGGCTTGAAATGTGTGTCCTGTTGATGTTTCAAAGAGGAGGAAGATGCAGTTGCCATGGTTCTGAGGTGGGAGCTGGAAGTACGCAGAGACGTGGCTAAAGAGAAAGAAGAAACTACAGGCATTAAGCAAGTGGGAAACGTAGAGTTTATATAGTTGTGAGGTTGCAAGATAAGATGGGGGCTAATTGGGGAAGGCCCGGGGAAGCTAATTCGTTTCGGAGTAGATCTATTGGTGGAGATAAAAATTGGTGTTAATGGGTGGTTGTGGCCTATGACTCCAACCTATGTTGTATTGTATGTGTTAGGTAGTACCTGTAGGTGTCTGTGATAATAGTGATTCACAATGATACTGCCACTTGACTCGTCTGATCTTCAAGTGGTCCAACTGGCATATCCACTGACTCGGTGACTCAGTGCCAGTCAAATCGAAAACTGCAAAAACCGCAAAACTGGAAAATTTGATTTGACCCTATTGTGCGCTTATTGTTTGCCAGAGACGTCTTACCGTAATGCCATCCTGCTACTAGAACCGATCTGGAATCCATTTGGACCGCCATTTGGAACCAACCAAGAACATACTATAGGCTTATTGCTAGGGCTTTCCACAAAACTGAAAGGTGTGACACCCGACTCATGACGTTCACAGAAGACCCATAAACTAAGAAAAGCTTTTGCCAACACTACACCTCGGAATTCACCCGATTGGGAAACTGCCCCACAGCCAGATCTTAAGCGCCCTCGACTAATACTTCATTCAGATCTATCTGTTCTGTTCTTTCCTTAGACTCTATGATATCATGGAATTGTTGCAATTTGCAACCTCTTTTCGTTCATACATCTCTCTCTGTTGATTGGCATGATATGGTATGGTACTAGCTTATCAGACCAGTAGTTTTTCTTCTGTGTGTGTGTGTGTCTCTCTCTATCTGTCTGCCCTTGCCGTATTTTATACATAGAGTAAGTAGGTCGTCATGCTTTGAATCTTGCTATATCATACTAGCTAGCCTACGTAGGGTGTTGTGTTAAATGTGTTTTGGAACACTTCCGTGCACATACATCCCATGCATCCCACGTCGTTGCTCGAGGGCTTCCAGATGAAAAGTGGGATGGTTACTGGTTAGATAGATAACTTACAACTATAGCTGGTGTTTCAATAGTTAGGTGGTGGTGTCAATCTCTCAATATTGCTACCACTACCACTACCACGCGCAGCTCAGTCTGGGGCTATTGGGCGTATCAAGGAACGTTCCTGGTAGATTAAGATATCTTGTCAATATAATTGAAATGAAAAGTATAAGGAATATAAAAGAAACAAAAACAGATTAAAAAACAGATTAAACTTCTAGTAATAAGAGAGTTCAACAGCCTTAACAGAAAAAAATAAAAAAAAATCATAAGAGAAAACAAAAAGCCACAGGCCCTCTCAGTAATTGGTTAATCATAAGTAAATCATAAGTTGAAAATAATTAATAGTGAATAATAAAAGTTTTGGTGAAACATACATCCCATCCACCCAAATCCAGAACCAGAATTGAAAAAATGAATATTGTGATTGTTCAGTGATCCTTACCGAATTTAGGTAACGCAAAAGCTTTAACAGTAATATATGAATTCTGAGGTGTAGCCAAACCAGCATATGCATTATACCATGCAATAAACGCAGTTATAACACCAAACACACCACCAGAAACTTGACAGTTATGACTAGGAACCAATTTACCTAGAGCTAGCAACAAAAACGTCATAGTTAACATACCAAACAATGAACTGAAAGCTAATGTAGACTTTAAAGTACATAAAAACAACATGAATGTGAAAATCGTCCAGCCTAACAAGTAAAATCCTAACGAGTTACGTAATTCAACCTCATCCTCAAATGATTCTGCAATGTTAAACCATGGAATGAAAATAGCACCAAAGGACATCCAAAATCCACCATATGAAGACAATGCCAAAGCACCGAACGTGTTTTCAACAGACATTTCCCACATACCAGCTAATAATTGGACCAAGCCACCGTAAAACATAGCTAACCCTATAACAATATTATCATGAGTGACACCCATAGCATTTGCGTTAATTAGTGATAAGACAAAAGTAGTTAAAGCAAAGGCTGATAAACCCAAGGGAGCAGGATTGGCAAACTTATGAGCTGATGGAGCAGCCAAACCTGGATTCAAAGTACCACCAAAAGCGGTATATAACTCATTTTTATTAAATTTCTGTCTACCTAACCAAATATAGTCACCATCGTTAGAGATTTGATGAACATCATTGTATGTTGGGTCATCTGAGTGTTCCAGATGATCGTCTGTCAATTGTTTTTCTAGGTCAACGTTATGGCTCATAGTTGTTGTAGTTTGTAGTTTGTAGTTTGTAGTTTGTAACTATAAAAGTATTAAATATAGAATATGGAATAGAGAATATTCTGTATCGAGCTAAGCAAAGTGAAAGGAAACAGGAAGGAAAAGGAAGTGGATTTTATATGGTGAGAAAGAGGAGTTATCTGTTTCGCATCGGTCGGTATCTCATCACGTAGTTGATCATTTGCAATTCTAAGAGAGGACCCTGTAAATCTTTGGCCCTCCTTGTCCAGTATATTCAGTATAGCTAAAACATTTATTGGTGGAGCAAAAGAGGGAAAAAAGAGGGACCTCACCCTGGTCAGAGGTCCACTTCCCTCCAAACGTGCGAGGGGAATTTTTCCTCTGTTGCGGACAGGGTGCGCACTACGGCAGACCCCCTGGCTAAAGTGGGAGCAACTCTTTCCGACTCCGACTCCGATTCGGAGTACTTGCCATTAAAAGCCACGTATTAACCTCATTTGGTCTTGGTTCATCACTGCCAGTAGGAGCAAGGGAAACAAAAAAAAAAAAGAAGAGCTTGGAAAACTGGAATTCGTTTAAAGAGGAGACCGATTATATTATACTTTTTGTGTTTTCGGACCTAGTACTAATCACACCATATTTTAAAGAGGACAGCGAGAGTATACATACTGCAAACAGCTAGATTGAAAGAATGAGCTCATAATAGAGGTGGAAAGAGGAGAATAGTATTAGTTAAAATGTATATGTAAAAAAATTAAGAAAAAAACAAAAAAAAGCAAAACCATGTATGGTGTAAAGAAATGAAAAAATGATATCCCAATTTGAAAACATAAGTCTTAAAAAGCTCAGAAGTTAAATAAATATATATGTATATGAGTTAAGGTTAAGGAGTATGTAAATGATGAATAATAAATAAATGTCAAAAAAACTAGCTCTCCTTGTTCAGTTTAGGTAACGGATGAGCTTTCAAAGTAATATAAGAATTCTGTGGATTAGCCACACCAGCAAACGCATTATACCAAGAAATAAACGCTGTAATTATACCCAAAACTCCTCCAGCAACAGTACAACTATCACTCTTAGCCAACTTTCCCATTGCTAACATTAAAAATGTCAAATCTAAGAAAACAAACAATCCACAAAATGACACAGTTGACTTCATCGTACATAAAATTAGCATGAAAGTGAAAATGGTCCAACCTAACAAATAAAACCCAACCGCATTCTCTAACTCTGTTGGATCTTCATAAGCACCTAAGATGTTAAACCAAGGAATATAAATTGCTGCAAATGACATCCAAAATCCACCATAAGAAGATAATGCCAGAGCACCAAAAGTATTCTCAACTGACATCTCCCACATACCAGCTAAGAGTTGAACCAAACCTCCATAAAATATAGCTAATCCTATAACGACATTACACTCTGAAACACCCATTGCACCAGCATTAACCAATGATAAAACAAAAGTAGTCAAAGCAAAAGCGGATAAACCTAATGGAGCAGGATTACCGAACTTGTGAACTGATGGAGCAGTCCAACCTGGATTCAACGTACCTCCAAATGCCATCAACAAATCATCTTTCAAAAACTTACGCTTGCCTAAGTAAATGTAAGTGCCATCGTGTGAAGTCGAGATTCTGGAAACAATGTCTGAAAGATCAGATTTATTGATATTGGTTCCTGTTTCTGAATAGACACCGTGTGGCTTGTGATGATGATGGTTTTCAGGTTCACCCACCATTGAGTCCAATGAAGAATGGAGTGAAGTTTGCTTTTCTAGGTCATACATTGTATCTGTGGTCATTTTGGTGCACACAGTACTTGTCCAGTAGAATAGAAAATTAGATCAAGAGTTTCAATCTTTGACTTGAATTGAGCTACCTTTACGAGAAACAAAAAAATATATATTTTACACACCCAGAAAGAAGAGATCAAGAAATACAATCAACTTATAAGAGAAATCAAATTTGAAATCGACTCTTATCCTGGTTGTTCCTTTCACCCAACGTTTACATACAGAGTATACTACCACGAATGGCTGTAGCAATACTATCTGGTAATCCACGGCTCAAGTCAGCCTTGCTCCGTGTAATGGTTGGCCAAGTAAGTAAGTAAGTTGCTTCTGCCGTGAGGCCTAAAATTGAAAGGCTGACTTTGCTACATTTGTAAAGTTAAAAAAACTGAATTGTTGAAGTATTGAAAGTATTCAAAGTGTTGAAGCTTCTTTTGTAGATTCAGCCAATATAGTGATGGCAGCCCTGAAGACACTGCTAAACTTTTCGCGGTTGCCAAAGGGGTTAAGCTAACCCCAGTTTCAGCGAGTCCGTTGAAAGTCGGCTGCCCGTCGGCATGTTCCCTGTTTCTCTACCTCTCTCTTTTTTTTTTTTTTTTTTTTTTTACCCCCCTCCCCACTTCGCACGGCAAGAGATCGGATTGTCTAAGCTAGATAGTTGAGGAGTACTACTCTATTAGTAATGGCAAATAATATATCAGATATTTCTATCAATTCACTAAGTAGAAAAAAATTATACACTCTATCGTAAATAAAATATAAGTATGGGCAGTAGTACTAATTGAAAATGACTCGGAAAACCCATTTCAGATCCGTTTCTCGTTGTCGCCAGTAGAAGTACCAGTTAACTTTCTTCGTGTTCTTCTTAAGTGAACAGACATGATCTTATTAAAGTTTACCAACTCACAAATCAAAAATTTACGCACACTCCATTTGTACTTATAGACCTCTATCACTTTATAAATCAATTTCAAAACGGTTGGTTCGCTATCAAACATCAATGAATACTTATACTTTAAGCTCTTTAAATTACTGAACGCTTTATTTTGATTGACCATAATTAATGTTAAATTCTCATAAATCTCTTTCAAGATCAAATACTCATGAGAAAATGAACTTGAAATTAATGTTGAAGATCCAACTAGTCCAGCAACTGTACTGGATGGACTATTAAACTGAACTGTCTTTTGTGAATTATTTTGAAGTCCTCCATCTTCCAATAAATCTTGGAATATTTCATCAACGGAAACTATTCGTTTTGAACCCAAATTCTCGGGGATTCCTTCTAATTTCGTAAACTCCTTGCTGTCCTTGGGTATACAGATTGGTAAATTTTCTCCTTTGGAAGTAACTGTAACATAGTATCCTAAGTCGTCCAATATCTCTAACCCTTGATCCGTCTTGGCAACCAATCCTAGTATGAATAAACACGTACCACGTAATGACAAATTACTAGTTTCATTAGCAATGATTGAAACATTATCCACAACTCCGGATATTTCTAATAGACTAATCCCATTTTCACTGGATCCAATATGTCCAACAGCCCATAATGAGGATTTCAATTCAATTAAAGATTCTTCTCTCTCGTTAATACTAACATTCTCGTAAAAATCCATTTCTTCTCCATTACTGATTAAGAACACATATGATTCAATAACTTTTGTAAATTGATTATAGATTTCAGTAGATTTCAATAATGTCATGCCTTCTTCAGTTTTAACCAATTCTCCAAAAAAATGCGAGGGGATATCTTCAATCTTTATGAAATTCATTAATTTTCGACCTATAAATGATTCAATCTCTCTTGAATATTCTTTGTTTTTATAATTCAACCAATTTTCCATTTCTAAATCAACTAAATCTAATTGGGAATGCAAGTAATGAAATCCTGATTCTGTTGCTAACATTTTCAAAATTAGGGGTGGCGATCCAGATCCTTTCTCACTCTTTAAATTCTCTAGCGATGGCTTACACTTAATCAACTTGAAAACATTTGAATTACTTTCTTCAACATATTTCGTTAAAAAGTCAACTGCTAGATCTATAACTTTGGTATCTGGATCAGACAATTGATTTAGTAATGTACGACAAGCAAATTCTTCACATTCTTCAACATCAAGCAATGAACCTAATGTTTTCGTCGCTAACATTCTACTGGACTGTGTTCCTGTACTAGCAACTTTCTCTAAAATATTTCTTAAATGTCCAGACAATTTGAATTTCATTTCAGTAATAATTAACTTCACTAAATCATCTCTATTCGTTTTACGATCAGTTATATGATACAGCATATCGAAAATCCACCATTGCTCCATGATCCTAACTCCATTCTTGTCGTCTGATAAAACACCCAAGAATGTAATAAAAGCACTACTTAAATTCATATCCAACTGACTCTTAGAAAACAATGGATTGACAGCAGTAATACCACTATATGGGTCAACTTGAGCTAAACACTCACCAATTTGGGGAACAATTTTATTCTCGTTTAATACTTTGATACCTTCTGAACTCGACAACAGATTTTTAAAAATTTCAATACCAGCTTTAACATAAATTTGATTCCCTCTTGAATTCTTCAATCTTGAAAATCTGTATTTGAAAGGTCGGTAAAAAGACATCAATCTCTTGTAAAATTTCGTTGTTTTATTGACCTCTTCCAATTTCTTTGGGTTTCTCAAAGGCCCTTGCATCAAATCGATTATTAAGGACCAGTCCCATTTACTCACTTCTTTGGTTGTTAAGGCATTCGTATTTAAAATGAAGCTCTTAAGTTCGATATCATCAATGTTGAATAAATATTTATTTTTGAATCGTTCATTCAATTGATTGAATTCTTCAGATGATATCCCAACAGCTGATGTGGACGACAAATGGTATTTCTTCAGATCGTTACAAATCAGTTTATTCAACCTAAACGAAGGTGCAAAATCTCTGTATAATTGTTGTGGTAACAAATAGGATTGTAAATATGTGATTTCAGAAAGTAATAACACAACTCTTTTGGCTTGTTTTGGATCGGATTTTTCAAAAATCTGTTGTAATTTTGGAACAATATCACATTCTATACAAATGTTCAATAAGAAGGCAGTATAATGATTGATTATTGGACATTCTTTTTCAGCGGAATTTCTTGTATTTTTACCTTTCGCTTGATGCGGATTAACTGGTTCTCTCATTATTATAATCTTCGATTCGCTGCCATCTCTAGGACCTACCCAAGGTATAGGTCTGATTCTGAAAAGATCTAAAAACGTTTGGATCAAAATACTTCTCACAGGCGTCGAATCAAAACTTAAACAATCAATTAATTCTTTCAAGAATAAAAAATCTTCTTGAGCAAAAGAAAATAAACCAGCCCAAGTTTTTAACAAAGTCACTATGACAAATGCAATCGATTGTAATTTCTCCACTCGAAAGTGAACAATCTCCATAAATGGTGAAACCAACATTTGTAATATCCTATCATCAAGTAAATAATATCTTGAACAAGGAACTTCTAACATTTTCACAATTGTTAAAGTACATAATGAAATCAAAGGTGGAGCAGAACTTTCCAAAATATACTGCATTAAAACTCTCACACCATTAGCTTTATAGGCTAATTCAGTGTTCATTATCGAAATTTCACATAATGTTTCAATAGCTGGGATTCTTAAGGGATCATCGAAATTTTCAATGATCGCAACAAGGGATCTAACACAACCTAATCTGAGGATTTCAACACCACCATCAATTTCTAAGAAAACTCTTAATAATCTCAAACATTCTTCTCTTTCAATAACATTATCTGTAGTATTTCCTAGAGAATGTACTATGAATAAATCTAAATTTAATTGGTTAAATAAAATCAAGGAAGGAAAATCATTTAATAAATATCGAAGTACACGAAATCCACATCCAGTTACTATTGAATTTGAGTTTAATAAAAGATGTTGAATCTTGTGTATGATGGACTGTAGAGCTAAATCTTCTTTTAGATCTTCATTTTCTTGTAATAAAGAAACTAATTCGTTTGACTTTCGTATTAAAAAATCAGGAGGCATGTCTTTATCACCCAATGAATGTAAAACCTCAGCTAAAATCCAGGTGGGACTTGTATTTGAACTTGCTGCAGTAGTAGATGTGTCATTTGTAGGGTATCCATTTCCAATATTATTTGAACCTGTGTTTACAATGTTATTCGTAAGGAACGCTTCTTCAGACTCATTTAAGGAGGAGCTATAAGTTGAATTTGTTGAAATGCCTGCCGATGTGTAGTTAGAAGCCAATGTACTGCTTCTTGTTCTCATGCTTTCAAATTCAGGTACCTTAAGTCTTTTGGTAGTTGCTGTATCCACTTTTCTTGCTGTTTCTATTATTGAGTCAATGTTATGATTTGGTGTTGTATCATTATTCTTTGCAGACAGTTGTGCTGGTATTTGTTGCACCTGTTGCACCTGTTGGACTTGTTGCACTTGTCGTGACTGCTTATCAGACTGTTGAATGTGTTGAGTACCACTTTTCTGTCGAAGAGGTTGGACTGATTGATAGTCCACCATGATATGCGTATTTTTTTGGTTTCAGATGGCGATGTAACTAGTCTCACTGTTGACGATTCACACTCTAAATGATTACCAACTATCTTACAAGTTCCTGATCTCCATATGTACTAGTCCCATTCACAGAAAGGTTTGCGGCTCAACCAAGAAATCGACGCTCCAATTACGTAAGCCAAAAGGACTATCGACACCGGCTGAGCGACTTTGCCACAGTCGTTATCGGCACACCGAAACACACCGAAACATGCCGGAGATGCTTTAAATAATCAAAGAGTACGGTTCACCGATGGAGAATATTTTACCAGATGACCTCTTCAGGGCAAATGAAGCACATTTTATACATCAGCGTCAACATTATAAAATGGCTCGTGATTCCACCTTTGATGGAATAACTGATCGTTTCTAGAATAATTCGTTTATTCATTGCAATCATTCCCGATATCAATAAGAGATAGTTACTTACTATTACTACTACAAAATCACAATGAAGTACACCACACTAGTTACTATTGCATACACTTTATCTGTGTCTAATGCTTTGCCTTTACAACAGCAACAGCCAGTCAGCTCTGAAGATGTTTTAGAAAAAGTTGAACAAGAAGAATCTAAAGGATTCTTATCCGTTGTTGCTGACTCCATTAACAATTTATTAAGCACTGAAGCTGAAGAAGATGACGATGAACCAATTGAAGATCCACATAAATACTGGAAACATTACGGTAAACAACAAAAGAAATACTGGAAGCATTTCGGTAAGGACCAAAAGAAGAAATGGACTCCAAAGGATCCAGAAGACTCTGACGATGAAGAGTTCGAAGCTGCTGATGTTGCCCCAGAAGACCCTGCTGATTACTGGAAGCATTACGGTAAACAACAGAAGAAGTACTGGAAGCACTTCGGTAAGGACCAAAAGAAGAAATGGACCCCAAAGGATCCAGAAGACTCTGACGATGAAGAATTAGAAGTTGCTGATGTTGCCCCAGAAGACCCTGCTGATTACTGGAAGCATTATGGTAAACAACAGAAGAAATACTGGAAGCACTTTGGTAAGGACCAAAAGAAGAAGTGGACCCCAAAGGATCCAGAAGACTCTGACGATGAAGAAGATGTTATTGTTTTAGTTGCTGATGAAGAACCAGTTGAGACTCCAGGTAAACACTGGAAACATTACGGTAAAGATCAAAAGAAGTACTGGAAACATTACGGTAAGGACCAAAAGAAGAAATGGACTCCAAAGGATCCAGAAGACTCTGACGATGAAGAGTTCGAAGCTGCTGATGTTGCCCCAGAAGACCCTGCTGATTACTGGAAGCATTACGGTAAACAACAGAAGAAGTACTGGAAGCACTTCGGTAAGGACCAAAAGAAGAAATGGACCCCAAAGGATCCAGAAGACTCTGACGATGAAGAATTAGAAGTTGCTGATGTTGCCCCAGAAGACCCTGCTGATTACTGGAAGCATTATGGTAAACAACAGAAGAAATACTGGAAGCACTTTGGTAAGGACCAAAAGAAGAAGTGGACCCCAAAGGATCCAGAAGACTCTGACGATGAAGAAGATGTTATTGTTTTAGTTGCTGATGAAGAACCAGTTGAGACTCCAGGTAAACACTGGAAACATTACGGTAAAGATCAAAAGAAGTACTGGAAACATTACGGTAAGGATCAAAAGAAAAAATGGACCCCAAAAGAACCAGAAGACTCTGATGATGAAGAAGATGTTATTGTTTTAGTTGCTTCTCCAGAAGAACCAGAAGACCCAGCTGATTATTGGAAACACTACGGTAAACAACAAAAGAAGTACTGGAAGAAATTTGGTAAAGATCAAAAGAAGAAATGGTCTCCAAAAGAGCCAGAAGATGGTGATGATGAAGCTGTTGCTGCTTTAATCTAGGTCAATTAACCGTACTTAGTTTGGGTTTTCACTTCTTTTCTTTGTGTTGCGTTTTGGATTTTTAATATTACTTTTTATATTTTCAACGATTTTATACGTTTTTTTGGAGCTTACTATTTCATTCTTTTTAATCTTACGTTTTCATGCACTTTAATTATATATAGAATAAATTTGATTTATTTTATAAATTATGGTAGTCTAATTAACAATAATAATAAAGTATATCAAATCAGAGTGTTACCAGTGAGACCATCTGGATATACTTACCATCAGGTCCAGTGTCATTGCACAATGCAGAATTATGATCTCGATCGAAAACGACAAGAGATGGCTGCTTGGTTGTTGTACAGAGCAGCGCTACATGCCCATCAACAAGGTATTTGAATACCATTACTCTTGCACACAACTATCACAATAATCTTTGCAAAAATGCAAAGACATCAACAGCATATACTCAAAGTTCTAACTACAACCAACCGAAAAATATTGGAAGTTATAATGTGCCGAATTTAGTGGCACGGGGGGATTTTCCCCTGTTTAAAAGTTCAAGCTTAGTAGGAGGTTTGATAACGTATATGAAGTGTAGTTGTTTATTTCAATTTAAATTTAAGTTGGTCTTGATTTAACATTCTTTGAAATGTTTGATTGTGCATAGTTTAGTGGCTTGACGCGTTATTACCGTTTTTTGACAAGGCTTATGAAATCCCAATGCATCTTTAAATAAAAAATAATTGGTAATCAGATTGATCCCTTTCGGAATGCTAGCCATGTTGGACTGAACCCAAATTATACACGCCTGATTAATATTTACTTAATGGAACTTTGAACGATATCGATTAGTCATTGGTTAGGTATCTTGAAGTTTTTGTCATCGAAGGAACAGTAATAATTACGGAGAGCTAACCAGCCATTTGAGTTCTGTTTACACCTTGCCAGATTTGTATGGAAAGAATAGGTATATAGTCTAGTCAAGTGCAGTTTAGCTTTAGGTTCAAAGAACAATCTATCAGCCAAGGGCTCTATAGATTCCACTAAAACTCAAGGGCGTGAATACGAATAATTTAGCTTTATAGATAGGCTATATGCAGCTAAAATCGATGTTTTTGTTGCCTTAATTAGTACGTATCAACAGAGGGATTTCCTATCTAGGTTTAATTAGAGAAGAAATTTTAGTAGTGGAGCTAATATTTAGCCCATAACTGATAACTTAAAGCAATGTATAAATATGTAAAGATGTGGATATGGATAAGCGTGTAAAAACAATCTTAGACTATTCACTATACGGAATACGGTACACAATATATATCAGTTGGTTGTAATCAACTTTCTTGAATTTGTTATAAAAACTTCAGCTAAATTAAACCGCCTCAGATGAAAAATATCATATCGTGTGCGCGTCCGAGCATCAGGAAACAAGAGAGATGCAAGGGGGGGTTTTCGGGAAACAAGAGAAGCAAGAGCGTCTATAATTGGGTTCATTAACGACGTTCATTTTGGCCTTTTCATTTTGCAGGGATAGGAACACCGCTATCCACAACTAAGCAATTGTAATCTAGAATTCAGCCATTAGGAAAGAAGAGAAGGAGTACCATCTGGGTTGAAGTTAATTATAGTAACTACAAAGAGCGACGATCAGCAACACTATGACAATATAGCTTATAGAGGGGAGGCCCTGGGTGTGTTTGATCTGGGTTTTCACATACATTGAACCACTTCTCTAGGTGGTATGGTATATGTGGTATATTAGTAGACATGACATGGCATAACATGCCTTGCATTTCAGTATATCATACACATATTACTAGAATGTTCTCTGGGCTCGAGTAAGGGATTAGGGGGGGGGAAGCTAATGAACGATCAATCCGATCATTAGCTTCGTTTCAATCATAGATACTAGATATGGATCAACCTGACTATAGTATTCTTTGGCATTGAACCTGAAGGTTGTTCTCCAACCAGCCATATGGAGGTGAAGTTCAACAGGTAGAACATAGAACATAGAACATATGTCAAATTACTGTTAATCACTCTCTATACGTATATCAAGCTATCATTCCGACTTGACACAGCGGAGCTGTAAGCAAGGTAAGCAAGCGCACCCCAACCAATAGCGGGTGTTTCAGATTCCGGACTCACTTGAGAGATCTATAAATAATGTTATGCTTAATTTAGCTGTAATGAAAGGTATATCATATGTATAGCACCATGCCAGCAAATGAAACAATTGGAATAATTGGAACAATTGGAACAATTGAAACAATTGAAACACAACAAACACAACAAAGTGTGTGTGGCAATCCGGAACGGCAGGTTCTAGATTTGCTCCAATTGTAGTTGTAGCCACACAAACGGAAAGTTAGGTCGCAAACATCAAATTTGGTTAATTCCAGTGTCCGAGATGCACCTGCAATCCTAATTTATGCCAATTTCGCCTAATCAGGAAACCACTGTTGGTGAACAAAGTAACTCAAGTTGAAGCGGCAACCACAGTGACTCAGTGAAAAATTACTATTTAAACTCTTCAAATTCCCCCCATTCTCTTTCTTTTCTCAAATCTCTCTCTTTTCTCTTCTTCTTTTCTTATACTATTACTACTAGTCTCTCTCGCTTAACACATCACTACTCAAAAATGCAATTCAGAAACGTCGTTTTATCCGCTACCGCTTTATTCTTATCAACTGCTTACGCTGCTTCCGATGCCGCTGTCGTTACTCAAATTGGTGACGGTCAAGTTCAAGCTGGTTCCGCTACCTCAGCTGCTTCCGTTACTCCAGCTTCTGTCTCTTCTTACGAAGGTGCTGCTCCAGTCAATGCTGTTGCTTACGGTGCTGCTGGTGCCGGTTTTGTTGGTTTAGCTGCTTTATTATTATAAGTTGATAGCTAGTATTAATTTGCTTTTAGTTTTAATTGTTAATTTGGTTATTCATCGCTTGGGTTCGGGATGTTAAATTTGTGCCTTTTTTTTATGTCTTTTTTGGCCCTTTCCTTCTTCCTTCCTTCGGAACTTATAATATTATTTTGGTTTGTTAAATTAATTGGTTTTTTTATTATGTTTAATTGTTCTTTCGTTTTAGTTTATGCTCGATTGAATTTAATTGTTATATACTACTACTATTTGTTTTCTAGTAACCGAATTGTAGATTGAGATTAAAAATTGAAGTGGAATGTAGAAATTCCAACAGATGGGTGCCGTGAGAGGATGGATTGATGGTTCGATCCATCGATCGACCGCGGCTGAAAAGTTTTCGCGTCGATACTATTAATTAGTTGAAAATCAGTCGATAACATGGTATATGGTAATAACATCATTACTTTCAAATAATTTTATAACATACTTACCTCTCTACTCTCAACAAAGATGGATCGGCAGGACTTGGATAAATTAACCACAGAGTTCCAAATATTACATTTAATATATCATAGAAATCACAATCAATTCAAATCAACTCACTGGTGGCCCAATTTAAACATCTTACACAGAAGACTAAGGTTGCTAATTATACTATTCAATAAGCAGAAATCAGATAGCAACACAGAGTACACACCGTATACTCGGCCTAAGAAGAATTCAAAAGGCAAAAGTGCGAAGAAACCGTTATATCATACAACAACACAAGCAGAAACAAAAACACATAAAACTCAAACTTCGTTACTTACATTAGATGATAAAATCAATAATATTGCAACTTATTTAATCAAAACGTTGATTCCGGTAAGTTATCATAAATTTTACTCTGTTATTCAATTGGGACAATTTATCAATTTGGGTTTTGTTTTAGTTGGGTTAATTTCAAGGATTTATTGTATTTTAATTAAATTCAAACCGATCTCCAAACCAATCAATATGATCATTGAAGGAGCTAGTGGCAGCGAGTTACCCTCTAGAGTGCTGTCTGAACTTACTAAAGATGATGGTGATGATTTTGGCGAAGATCTCGGTGAAGTCATTGGTGGCAATGATTTCAATATGGGCGAGGCTCACGGTGATATTGCAAATGATATTAAAATAAATTCAAAAAATGAATCAATACTGGGAGATAATAAAGATGAAATAACTGTTTCTAAACCTAAGCAAGATGAAATAACTGTTTCTAAACCTAAGCAAGATAAAAATAATAAACTTAAAAAAGGTAAAATAATTAAAAGCAAAGATATATCAAAGAAGAAAAGAAATAAGAAAAAAAAAAGTGGTGGCAATGCAATTGATGATATTTTTCAATTTTTATAAATGATTTCGTTTGCCCAAGTTGGTAAAACAAAACTTGCCTCATGTATAGCGCTGTTGTAATACTTAAATAGCTTTAATTCTTGTTCGCTTGATAGTTTTCTAACTGGTTTATTTAATCCATATTGTTCATTCTTAGAACAGCACATTAATGAAATTTGGCCAGAAGTGTACGATGGCATCGTAACGTAACATGATTTAACAACTGGGAACACTTTTGCACAGATCTTTCTTAATTTTTGTAAATTATTGATATTTAACCAAATGTTTTCAGAAGCCATTGAGATAACAATACCATTTGAATTTAATGCGTTATTTAATAATTCAAAATAATTCTCTTCAAAAAATGCCTCTGCAGGTCCATCAGGATCACTTGAATCAGTTATGATAACATCGTATTTATCTTCTTCTTTTGAATCCTTTAAGTCGGCCAAGTATTTGAAACCATCCATTAGTTTGATTTCAACCCTTTTGTTATCTAATGCAACAGACATCTTTGGTAAATATTTTTTAGATAGTTGTATAACCAAATCATCAATCTCAACTAGAGTTATTTGAGTAACATCAGGATGTTTTAGAACTTCACGAACAACACCACCATCACCACCGCCAATAACCAAAACTTTCTTTGGGTTTGGATGTGACATTATTGGAACATGGGTGATCATTTCTTGATATGCAAATTCATCTCTCTCAGTGACTTGGACAATACCATCCAAAACTAGAACGTTACCGAAATTAGTTGACTTGAAAACCAAAATGTCTTGAAATTCTGATTTTTCACAGTGCAAGATTTTTTCAACTTTGATCATGAAAGCCTGGCCTGGGAAGAACTCATCAGAGATCTCTCTGAACCATCCGTCGGCAATCAGTGGGTGTGTGAGCTGGCTGGACTGAGACATACTGGTTAGTCGTGTGTGATTTGATAGGATAGCTCCATTAGAACAATTCATGTCCCATGTAGGTAAATCTGCAATTACGGATTAAAAAGAAAAGTAACTGCGAAACTCTCTCAGTGAGACCGGCCGAGCGAGTGGTCCCCCATACTTTGGGCTGCTTCACATATAGAAAGCAAATATGATTGATATTCATAATTGAAACCCATCGCAGCAACGTTTACAAGATATCCCAGGGCTTCTCAACAGAAGACATCCACGATTATACCCAGTCATGTTGCTCAACTATATCTCTTGCTATTCTCTACTCTTATCAATTGTCAGTGCTGCTGCCTTGCCAAAACCATATGAATTTAACCTGAACATAAACAACAATTTCAACTTGAATTTCAAACTAACAACTGAGGAACAACAACAGCCAACACCAGCTCCAAACCCACCAGATAATGGTCATAACCCAAACGACCCAGTCGATACTCCAGCGCCAGCTCCAGCACCACCTGGATTACCTGCTAGTTACAACAAAAACCCAAAATTATTCGATTTGCATAAGAAATTAATCGAAATTCCATCTGTTTCGCATAATGAATTTGCCGTTTCCAAGTATTTAGAATTCTATTTGAAACAATCTGGTTTTCAAGTGCAATTAATCCCAAGTAAAGATGGTCGTAATAATTTATACGCTTATCATGGAGAATTAAATTCTTCAAAAGTTTTATTAACTTCTCATTTCGATACAGTCCCTCCATTCATTAAATATTCTGTCGATAATGATGATATTTACGGTAGAGGATCCAATGACGCAAAAGGTTCCGTGGCTGTTCAGATCATATCTGCTTTAGAAATGATCGAATCTGGAGAGATCTCAAAAGAAGATTTATCATTATTATTTGTCCACTCTGAAGAGATCGGTGGTGCCGGTATGATTGCTTCGAATGAATTTCTTGTTGAAAATGGAATTACTTGGGACGCTGTTATTTTTGGAGAACCTACTGAAAATAAGTTGGCTGTTGGCCATAAAGGTGTTTATTATTTCAATTTGAAGCTTTTTGGTAAGTCTTCTCATTCGGGATATCCTGAATTAGGAGTTGATGCGAACAACGAATTGATTAATATCATGTATGATTTGTCTTCTACTAAGTGGCCATCAAACGAGTTATTAGGTAATACTACAGTTAATATTGGATTATTCAATGGTGGTACAGCAGCTAATGTTGTTTCACCAGAAGCTGGCTGTACAGTTTTAATGAGAACTGCCGTTGATGCTGAGACAATTGAGGAAATAGTCAAGTCAATTGTAGATGAGTATTTAGAAAATGGAGACTGTGCACTGGAGTTTAATTTGTTACAAGAAGCAGACCCAACCTTTTTGGATTATCAAGTTGAAGGATTCGACACCCTGATTGCAAAGTACTCTACCGATATTCCTAACTTGACTGAGACTGGGTACAAGAGATACTTGTACGGACCTGGCTCAATCACTGTTGCCCATGGGGACAACGAGTTTGTGAGTGGTAATTCTTTGATACAGGCAGTCGATGACCTCAAGACTCTTGTGAAGTTGTATGCTTGATTATCGATTCTTGATCATTTCGATAAGAAGTGCGCACTTTCTGTATTTTTTTTATTTCCGTTATGTTCTTAGAAAGGATTCCTATATAGTAGGCCCGTTTCCTCTTTTCCTTCGTTTTTGTTCCTATCCTTTTCCCTTTTCCCTTTTGTTTAATTTGTGTTTGATTTTGTATATCTATTAATCTATTTAATCATACAATGAAATTACACATTATCAATGCCATAGTCCTGGTGTTGGCTGCTTCTGCGAGCGCTCACCCTGTTAAGCAACACGCCATCAAGACATCATACGATACAGGGTACCATGACGTTAAGACTGCTGCTAAAGTGGCAAGAACCCTAGTCCAAAGGGAATCCATGGTCAACTTGAACACAGTTGACTACTCTTCTGGTTTCCCAGTCTCATTTGTCGAATACTATGCCGATTGTTACAATGATGGTACCCCAGTTATGCTAATGATTGATATCTCCTCTTCAAATAAAAACATCCAGCAAGGGTCCAAGGCTTCTCTATCAATTAGAGTCGGTGATCATCAATACAAGGATGACGTTGACCCACACTACACGGGAGGAATTGTTTCATCCACCGCTGGTTCCCCAAGAGTCAACTTTAAAGGTAAGTTTGTTGATATTGACCCAACCATAGCTATTGAAGTTTGCTTTGCTAAAAGACATCATGAATCTCCAGCTTGGTATCCTGGCGGCCCTGTCCATTCTTCTCATTGGACCAAATTCGAAATTGAAGAAATCTATATGGTTGGTGGTTTTGGTGATAGAGCCTATATTGGTAATCTGCCATTAGATGAATACTTCAATGCTACTTCTTTTGATGATGATGATAAAACATTTAATAGATTGGTGTATGGTGATTCTAAAACAGATGGTCTTTTCCACTCCGAGCATAGACATCATCATGATCATAACGAATCATCTGAGGACGTTCATGGATCTTATTTTGAATCGTTAGTTAGTTCAGTTAAGTCGTTGTTTGGCACTAAAAAAGAAGATGAATCCAGATCCAGACACTACATTGAGCGTGACTGGTTACTTGAGCCATCAATAAAGATTTACCCAGAAGAGGAGTTTGAGAAACAGAGGGGAACTCATCGTGTTAAGGCTCATCGTTATTAAGCAAAGGGCTCGGATATTATTTATTTTTAAGTACATACTTATTTATGGTTATTTAAGTTTATGAGTTTATGAGTTTATACTTTTCTTTTACGCATACTATTATTCTTGATTCAACACAATTCCATTTTTTCATAAAATTGCCGAAAAGAGAAGGTTCACGCACTTCGCAAAGATGGCGGCCCGTGTGCGATATTGAGATTTGATTCTCGCGTAAGAAGAAGTTCTCCAGGCATGCTCAAGACAGATTGGTGTCTAGTGTCTCTCTATCACTACTTCTTCTTCCTAGCAGCAATAAACAAACAACTACAACCATGGTTTCACCAAGACAAAAGAAAGTTACCTCCATCGCTGCCATCTCCGCCATAGCCATCGTTGGTGCTGCTGCTTTGCTTTTCAATACTTATCCACACTTGAAGCCATCTTTCCTATCCTGTTCGGAAACTAAAAAGACATCTCCTCCACCTTCATTATCAGACTCTACTGTTTTAGTCTCAGATAAAAAGGTTGAAGAATGGTCTGTTGATGAATTGAAAGCCTTCTTGGAAGAGAGACAAGTTAGTGTTCCTGAAGACGCTTCCACCGTTGATTTAGTTGCTTTGGTGAATCAATTACTTCACAAATAGTGCTGTTTTGCTTTATCTTATTTTATTTTATTTCTCTTTTTTTGTTCTGGTTCTTTTATACAAATCTATGTTTTAACTAGATTCTTTTGTTTCAATATGTGTATTAAGGATTCTTTTTGGATTTTGTTAGATAGATAAGTACTTGGATACTGGTTTATACTTCTACTACTACTAATACTTTGATACAATTCCTATTACCGCTTGTTTTTAGTGATATAATCTAGTAATATATTGAAATATACACCAAATGTCGGTTTCCAAAAAAGCGCCTATTTGTTAGTATTATTATTCCAACTTTTTATACCGTTGTTGAAATGATTCCAGGTCAACTCTTCTTCCGGCAAATACTCAAACGTAGCCCCAATTTTTGTAACGTCTCTATTTCTATACTCATCATCAAACAAAATCATCTCATTTAATTCGATGCCATACTTGTCGGAGATTTTTTTCAGATGTCTAGTCTTTGAAAAACTTCCCCATTCGGAATGCTCAACGAATTCACTCAATTCAAAATGTTTGATAAGTTTAGCAGCTAGTTTGGGTGTTTCTGTTCTCGAGGCCGTGAAGATTAACACATTATTTTCTTTCAAATGAGTTAAGATCGGTTTCACGTCTTTGTGAAGCGTTAACACATATTGATATCTGTCTATCACGCTGTTCTCGTTCAGTTTACGGACGGGTTCAGTGATATGCGTGTCACACCAACAAGCTGATGAATGATGATCTTAGTTAGTAGTTGAACGTCCAAGGTGGTGTGTAAAGTTGTACATACGCCATAAAGTGTAGTCTAGGTCAAAGACAACTGCTTTCGGATAAGTTAAGCCTTCTAGTTCTTTGGTCATGGTGTGCTCTAAGTGTTTAATAGTGGAAAACGTAAAAAGGTCGGACTTGGGTGGAGATAGATAAATAAAATATGTAAGCACGACCGAGAGAATTTACCAAGAAACGGAACACAGTCTTATTTTGAACACACCGAACAGAACTACACCACCACAGAACCACATACACATACACATACACAACTACGTACACCCAAAGATGACTCAAGAAATATTTACAGAAAAAGCGCAGGCATACAAAACCGCATTGAATGAATCATACGACAAGACAACAAAACTACTAGAGCGTATAGTGGAGTTGAAGAAAAAGCAAAATTTAAAAACTCCTACAGAGTCAAGTTTACAAGAATTAAAAGAACTAGAAGCTCTAAGAAAAGATATGGTTTTAGATACGATTTCATTAACGACCACAAGACATGAATGGAAAAATGAGATCAATAGTCTAGATGACAAATTTAGATCCAAAGTTAATTCATTTAATAATGTTAAGAAATTCAATAAAAAACAATATATTATTTATCAAACTGAATTGATGAGTAATGAGAATTCATTTAAAGAGTTGAATGGATTATTGAAAGATATTCCAGATTTCAAGTTTTTAAAGTCAATTACGAAGACAACTCAAGAACAACAAAAAGCCGACTCTCCCAACAACAATGATGAAGTTATGTTTTCAAAATTATCTAAATCAAAAGAAGACATTAAAAAATCGATAATCAACAGTGATAATGACTCAAACAGTAAGATTGAATTCCAGTTCACTGAAGAGGACATTGAAAATTTAAAATCCAAGTTGAAGAATAACGATATGAATAAATTCAAGTTGATCCAGAATGTGAAATACTATGAAACTAAAGTGAACAATTTACAAGTCATGAAGAGTAAATGGGAGAGACATTTAAACGATTTGAAAAAGTTCGTTAAACAGGATGTTATTTCAGTGAAGGATAATCTCTTGGTTGTTCAAAATACGTTACAGAATGAAAAGCAAGAAGAAAGCACTTCTAGTGAGAGTGAAAGTGAAAGTGACAGTGATGATGACATTGAAGACGAACGTTACGAAGAAGACGCTGTTGAGTCTGCTGAGCCCGAAAGAGTTGAAACAGTTGAAGATGAAGGAGAGGAGAGTGATCTAATTGCTCAAGAGATAACTGGGGAGGATCCTGCCAAACAGGACGTGGAAGATGCTGCCAAAGAACATAACGACGGAATCCCGCTCCTCGAAGATGATACCAATGATGTGGACGACTTGGATAACGCTGACTACAACTCTGACCACTCTATGGAGATTGAAGAGTAGTAGTAAGATGTGTAAAATGTGTAGTAATAATGTTAAGTGATACTAATAGATAGTAAGTGACACGCGCGTCTGCCATTTCATTTCTTTCTCGGTGTGGTTTAGTTGTAACACTGAGAAGCAGCCAATTCATCAAAGACCTACTACAACCCGTTCCTCTACCAAGCAACCCTTCCTCCAATTGCTTTTTACAGACAATGAGTTCCCCGATTGCAGACTATCTTCTCATTTCCTTGCCAACTGCTTCGACAGACGATAAGGAAACAACCACTCGTTGGTTGGAAAGATCCATTAACGGTGGTGCTAATCAAGTTTTCGATTTACAGTTACCAAAGTTCAAAGTTGGTACTTTAGACTCTTTGATCTTGACAAGTGAAGATTTGGCTAAATATGATCAACAATTGGAAACTTCAGTTCTCAAAACTTTGGAAATTATAAGCTCAACTTCAAATCCAAATTCAACTTCAAACAAATTGCAAAAAGTTGATGGTAAGACAATCGATCAATATCTTGAATCTTTTAAATGGAATACTTCAAGATACAGATTAGATAAATCTGTTGAAGATTTAATCAAACTAATCACAAATGAAGCATTGACCATAGATACTGATTTGAAATCTTCTTACAATAGTTATAATGCTGCTAAATCAAGTCTAGCTGCTGCTCAAAGAAAGCAAACTGGTGATTTATCAATTAAATCATTACATGATATAGTCAAAGCTGATGATTTTATATTGGATTCCGAACATTTGACTACAGTTCTATTAGCTGTGCCTAAAGCATTAAAGGATAATTTCTTAAATTCTTACGAAACTTTAACTGAATTTGTTATTCCAAGAAGTGCAAAATTAATCACCTCAGATGCTGAATATAATTTATACGCCGTTTCATTGTTCAAGAAATTTCAATCGAATTTCTTGAATTCAGCTAGAGAAGCAAAATGGATTCCTAGAGATTTCGAATATTCTGAAGAAACAATAATCCAATTAAAGAATGAATATCAAAATGCTGTGAAAGAAGAATCCAATTTAAAAAATGATTTGATTAGATTATCAAAAGAAGCATACTCCGAAATTGTCTCATCTTGGTTACATATTAAACTATTAAGAACTTTTGTCGAATCTGTTCTAAGATATGGTTTGCCTCCTGATTTCAATTGTTTTGCTATTAAAGTTTTACAATTTTCTGAAAAAGCAATTAATAAAGCAAAGGATGAGTTGATTGTAAGATTCTCTTATTTGGCTGGGAGTGCTTTCAGTACTGACAAAAACGGTAAGATTGTTAAAGATACTTCTTTGAACGAATATGCTGCTTTGGTTGATCAAGATTATGAACCTTTTGTTTTGTATGAAGTTAAATTGTTTTAATCTATTTCTCACTGTCTGTTTACTTTATTATAAATTTGAATGAATTGTTATTCCCCGTTTTTTTTTTAAAAATTCTATTTTTAAATCATCCCAACCTATCTTTTGTTTATTTCCTCACTCATCTTCATTTTTCTTTTTCTTACATAAAAAACACATCATTAAACCTGTTTTGTTTCTTCCCCTCCCCCACCCATCTTCTTTCCACAATTCCTTCCTTGAATACTTTTTCATAAGTAGTAAGTAAATACAAATTATTATATATTCTTAACGATCAATGGTCAAAGATCATCTAGGCTTTCTTATAAGGATTATTTGATTACTGGACATTGTTCACAGGACAATGAAATAGATTTAGAATTTTTAGAAACAGTAACAGTTTAGTAAGTAAAGAAGAATTAAACAAAACAAAAGAAATCAAAAAAAAAGGTAACAAGGGTAAATGGAAGTATCTCAGAACAAAACAAAACAAAACAAAGTAAAATGAAACGAAAAAGATAAAATGATAGTTTTTAGAAGTTTTCTTTTTTTTTAGGAAAAATCTCAAAAACAAAGATAAAAAATGAGCATGATGATAATGAAAATCATGTTAAACAGTAATGATAATTGAAAGAAGTATAATACAATCAGAACTATAAAGATATGAAACAAAAAGACGAAAAAACACTCAAGATAAGACTAAAAGAAAAAAAGACAGTCATAAAAAATGTAAAAGTATTAAAGCGGTAAAACTAAAATAGAGCAACGAAAAACAAACTAACACGAAAAAAAAGGTAAAGCTAAATAAATATAAATGAAGACTGAAAAGTGAAACAAAACAAGAAAAACAAGAATAAAAACTAATTATGACAATAGTGCATGATGTGAACAAATTATAAAAAAAAGAAGAAGATTTTGTTTAAAGAAAGCTCATAAAAGTGATAACAAAAAAGATCAAAGAAGACAGATAAAAATACATGTAAGCAGCTGAAGCTCAACAAAAAAATAAAAGCTTCAAAAATAATGACTATGATGAATAAAAGACCCAAGGAGAAAATAATAATTAGTCAAGGTTGGATAGATAAACATCATGTTTTTGTGTGATTTAAGTAGAAAAATAAAATAAAAGCTCCCAAAATAAAATAATTAATATTAACCTTCACCCATTTTGAATATAATACATATCCTATATATTCCTTTTTTTTACCTAATGTATCCTTTTTAATGCGTTGAGTAAAATATTAAAATCGACTTTTTTTCTAATTTTATATGGCTCAAAATAATAATTTCAAATATCTATCTCTTTTTAGTTTAGTGTGATGTTCACTGGTAAAGTAATTCACTATTGATTTTTAATTCTAATTGTAGTTGGTGGTCGTGGTTGTGGTGGAAACTTTCAGGTATTATGTTATTTAGCTAATGGAAACACGTCTGTCGGTTTCACTGCCCCTCATTTTTCGAAGTCTCATAATATCTTTAGCCTTTAAATCGCCGTATTTCTTACACAATTTAGCATAAAATAAACCGCAAGCGTTACACAAGGTTCTTTCCCCTTCTGGTCCTCTTCTCCATTCTGGGGTTTCTTTCGACTGGCAATGTAAGCATTCATTATCAATGAATAAACCGGGAGGGCCACCCATATTGTAGCCAGCACTTGTTGGTCCAGACTGTCCAGTCATCAAACCATTACCGTAAGTATTTGATGCACTCAAACCATTAGGATCAAAATTCGGTTGCACCATGTAACTCAATCCAAAAGATTGACCGTGAGGTGGTTGCTGTTGATTTTGTTGTTGGAGTGCCTGTTGTGGTTGCTGCATTGGATGAATTTTCAATGTTGGAGGAACATTAACCGAATTGATAGCTAGTCCTAAGCCAGCTAACATACTTGTATCCGATTGACGTCGAAGTATTGCATCATATCCATTATTATTGTTATTATTGGTGTTATTGTTATTAGTATTATTACTTGAAGCATTGACCGGAGTACTGTTAACTTTATTGTTTGGGGAAATTTTCAGTTTCTTTGCGGCAGTTTTAGGGGAGACTGAGGGTGAATAAACGGAAACACATATAGCAGCTTGGTCATCAGGATCCATCATTTCTTCTTTCAACAGAACTGAAGATCTTCTCTTAGTTGGAATGTCAGTTAATGAAGTTAAAGTTCTTGCTGCTTGTTCCTCCATATTTTGTATTTGATTGGTTAGACCTTGTTGCTCATTTTGACGAGCTGGTACATTGAGACTAGCATTATATGATTGGTTGGTCGCAATGGCAGAAGGGTAAGAAACTGAATGTTGGTGCGTGCATCTCTGTTGCTGCTCCAATTGTTGATCGGGAGGAATATCAGATTGTGGGATCTGAGAGACAGATAATTGACGACGATCGATAGAGCCAACGCTTATCCTACGACTTTCGTTGTCTTCAGTCTCCTTGAATTTAAACCAAGATTGATAAACCTGTTCTATAGACTTCAATTGATCATAGCCATTTCTTATGATGTCCAGAGGAATGTTTTTGAGACTATTATGTGCTTTCAAATTGTTATCAATATTCAAAGTAATTCTGGAAAAATTGTCTAATTCAAAACTCATGTTTTTAGTGTAAGATAGGGGTAATTGTTGCTTTTGTTGCAGGGCAGTTGGAGTTGATTGCTGGGAGAGAGGACTTGGACCACTAATTGAGGAAGGTCTTCTCGAAGGGTAAAGGTTAACTGGTTGGCTGTAAGACCTTTGAAATTGTTGTTGTTGCTGGGAGTTATTGGCAGAGGCTGTTGCTGAAGGGTTCCCAACCTGTACTGCCGTTCCCAACAAATTGTTGTTTGAGTTTGAATTGGAGTTAGATGAGTTTGGAGGAGGGACAGGAGGGTAAGCAAAACTTGGTGTTCTAGAAGCAGTCGGCTCATTGGGTGCCAACACTGTATTGCTGGCACTAGCACTAGTTGAGTTTGAGTTACCACCTGATGGATTAGAGCTCTGAGGCGATGAGTTTGGGCTTATAGGTGGGAATAGATTCTTTATGGGAGGGAGTTCAGTCTTAGACATGTCCGTAGCAGAACTGAAAGAGTCTCTGTACATGAATTGAGTGTAATTGGAAGACTTTGACGTCTTTGGAGGGCAAAATATGGTAGACTGAATGGTGGAAATAAGACGGGGTTCAAACGCAGTGAAAATGGATATTTTGCTCTGTAGATGTTAGCTGATTGAGAAAAGCGGGATCTAGGACTAATATAAATGAGGTTGAGTTGAGGATAAGATGAGATTGGGTAGAGATGGTGGAACAACGGGAGGACAGGATCTGGTGGTTTTGGCAGAGAAAAAGAAGGAGAACAGGTCAATGGGAAACCTGGCTAAGGCATGGGTTTACTCGATTACGGCTGCTCTGGCCTACTGGAGATACGTGCGGCGCCTTCTGCAAATTGATCCCTTATTAATTTAGATGCCTTGGGCTCTTCCTTCCTTCCTTCCCTTATTCTTCTAGTTTCTCTAGTTCTGAACGGTCCGGCTTAATCCTTCATCATTTTGACCCCTTTGAATTATGTTGGAATACTTGCTCACGTGTGCTGGTTGATTGGTTTACCTGAAAGGATGCAAACACAGGTATGCATACATACATACATACGTACCTCTTCATATCGATCGAATTTCTCAATTCGATCCCAATCTTTATTTGCCGAGCATCGCCAGCAAGCCGCTGGCACCTCCTCTATTTGCTATTTGTGCGATGTCGAGTCAGTCTATTATTTAGTTAGTTATCCATTCCTTTCACTATGATCACATCTATTATTCATGTAAAATTACGGTATGTCATTGGGCTGTAATATATATGCCTTCAAACTGACCTAAAACTCATACAAATCAAATTCCGTCTAAAGGCATCTGACCCGATATCAAACATATTTTATATCCAGTGGTAGAAAATAATACCTCTCCGCCACATACAGGTGCGGCTGCCCGTGCGTCACCCCACGCCGGCTTTGCAGAGAGCCGCGCATTCCATGAGCCTCACAGAAGCTCCTTAGGCTTTCTAGATCAATTGTTTGGATTCTTGGAGTGGATATACGATCGATTAACATGGCATTCATTCCCTTTTGCTAAGGTGTCACGACATCCATGATGGTTTAGAACCATAGTCAAACTAAAGTTAGTCATATATATACATAATATATATATTCCGTACTGTCGCTTTGTTCCTACTTTATTTATAGTCTGTATCTGCTGTCCCTGCTGTCTCTGCTGCCACCTGTACCGGTCTCGGGTCTGGCCAACCCAGATCCATCCTATCCTAAACAGAACCAAAATCTGGCGGCGAAGAATCTCGATCTAGTTCAACTTTATTATTATCCTCCTGGCACTTTCTGTCACCAGTCTGAGCCAGCTGCCAAACCCTTCTCTGGTTTCTTCATTTACTTCTAAATGACTCTTAATGCGTATAATCAAGTGACCAGCCAATCCTCCTCAATTCACCCAGGATCTCCCGCGTACCTAGTTACAGAATCTATACATTTGTAAACGCACAAATTCCTAATTATATATATCGTAATGCGCATCCTCACTATCAGTTGACGATCCAGCAAATAAAGTAATGGTTAATTGATCTTGAAGTAAGTACGTACACTACTTTCCATATATACACATGGCTCTTTTTATTACCCTCTTAATCCATAAACCCACTCCAATTGAAAACTCAAAGGCAAGGCCCAGTCGTGCTGTCATAGAACCCCAAACTAAAAATACATTTATATTATGCTTGCGCAACAATGCCAATTGGCAAAAATCAGATATGTTAAATAGTTAAGTTTGTCGATGCTCTTGTGTCTTTTGTATATCTAATTCTGAGATATATACGGCAACAAGAATTCGTATATGTAGCATGAAATTCGTCTCTCCAGATCCCAGACAATATATATAATTCTCTATAAATTTAAGTAAGCTGTAATATTGCTGAATCATCTAGATGGTACTTATCCATCTTTAAATTGGTCTAAACATCCGATTAGTTAGGTTACGCTACGTTGTATATTAAAATGTTGTGTTATAATTAATATGAGTACTATTAAAAATGAGGGTAAAATTCAGCGTTAATTTCTCTAGAGAGGAAGGGGGCACCATAGCCCCAGAAAGTCGCAGACTTCCTTCCGGCCCTCCTAATAAATAAAGGATTATATATAATTTCTTGTGCCTATATCGAATATAGATGAATATATGTATGTAAGCAGGTATAGATATAGAACATTGGATGCAGATAGATATACTTCAAGGAGGTATAGGTTGTCGTGTTCTTTTTCCAACTAAATTGTTATATAGCAGGGTGCGGTGATCTATGGTTCGATTTTCTTTGATAGATAGCTTCGATTTGAGTTATTGAAGCATTGCTGTATAGCGTGGTATTTGAAACTATTTAGCCATCATAAGCTCTGGGAGCTTTGATTGTAATCTTGTATGCATATGTGCAAATTCGCAGTCACACATACCTCTTGCCTGTAGGGTGGGATAATTCGAACTTTAATTAAAGGGCAAAAATTAAGCTTATAAAACAGAATTAAAAAAGAATATTCCACTAATTTTCCTTCTACTTATATAATATCCAACCATAGATCCCCATAAGGCAATCAATGGAAACAGTTCTTCTCTCGGTAGCTCCTTCACCGGATCTGAATCGATCTGGTATACCTGGCGGTGCGACAGCTCCTGATCATGCCCCGTTCAAATAAATTACTCAGATCTCCTTTCGATCGATCCCCTTTGATATTTTAAGCTTTGATGCTCCTGATTTCGATGTATGTATAGCGCTTACAGCCAAATCTGACATGACTAGTACCCAATCTCAACTTATTGTTGTGGTGCTGAACTAAAGAGAATTGCGAACATTTGTTGTAGATTCCTTTGTAATCCCATGAATATGTACATGTAGATATAGTACCTTAATAGTAGCTTGAACGTATCTATACGAATACTTTAAAAGATCGCTCGGATCACTTTATTTGAACCCCTAATAGAATGATGCAATGACGTTCGCTCTTCATACGTACAGAAATAAAGATCGATCTTAGATTTATTTGTACATACACGTATTGAAAGAGCTATGAATAATAGTTATATTAAACACATTTTTGAATATACCACATGAGATAAAGCAAATATAAATACACAAAAATGAAAAGAAGGATATATGAAAAGATTAGGTGACATCTAAAATGCATAAAGGAAAACAGAAAAAAAGTATAGAAATATTTTTAATAAAACCAAAAAAAAGAGAATGTGAAACAAAAACAAAGAAAAAAAATAGATATTTAGCAGTAAGAATAAAAAAAGAGGAGAATAGCTGGGAGTCATATATCAGATTTTACATCATAGACTGAAATCATTTATTGCATGTTTGAACCGCCAGGATTCAATCTTGAATCAATAACAGCGATTTCATCTCTTAAACTAGCTTCTTCAACAGTTTTAACTAATTCTTTAGTGCTTCTTGCAACATCGAAAGCAATACCAGCTGATCTTTGCTTGAATGATTTTTCAGCATAATCTTGATCTTTCTTTCCATCATTAGCATTATATAAACTTTCCATTCTGCTGTAACAATCTTCCAAAATATCAACAACATATTTAGCATGTCCCATTGATTCAACATATCTACTTTGACTCATTAATGTCGTAGTACCTTGGGCCATTTGTTTGACAACTTCAATAATTTCATTGGCACCAGATCTCAACAAACCCTTCGTAGCCTTTGGATCTCTAATTGATTCTAACAATAATTGAATAGCAGAAATAACTTGCATAGTTTGATGTTCCAAGTAAACTAATAATTCTCTTAAAGTATTATCTGGATTCAAAGTATTGAAATTTTCTAAAATATATTGTTCTTCTATTTCTTTCTGACTATCGAGATCATAGCTTAATGCAGAACCAGCACTTGGTAATCCACTAGTAGTAGCAGTAACCGGACGACTTTCGGCAACTGAAGGTGGCTGTAACGAATGAGACCCAGGAGCAGAGTTGGTTGGCTGACTAACAGGAGCAGTAGATGGACCAGAAGCAGCACGAGAATTTGGAGCTTGAGCTGAAGATGGTAAAGAATTATTATTAGGCTGATATTTAACTGGAGTTTGTGCGGTGGATTGAGGTTGACCATTGAATTGTTTTGGAGGAGGAGTATCGTATGATGGGGAATCATCGACTGCTTTGAATTCATTAGTGGTACTTTTATCAACTGCAATTTGAGGAACACCAGCAAAAGATGGAGCTGGAAGTGCTGGTTCGCCGTTAGAAAGCGGCTGCTGCTCAGTTTGTTGGGCGGAGGTTGCTGCTTTAGCAGGACTAGAATATTGTTGTGATTGCTGTTGCTGTTGCATTTGTGGAGATTCAGCTGGAGTTTCAACTGCTATGTTTTTAACTACAGACTTTGGCGCCGAAACTTGACGTTGCTGAATTGGAGAACTTTGTAAATCGGAATTATCAGCGATTGCAGAACTGTTGGGTCTGGATGAATCAAATAGTTGATGTTGTTCAGCAGTTGAACTTTGAGTAGCAGAAGGTTCTTCAACTTGAATATTCTTGACGGCAGACTTTGGCGCCGAAACTTGACGTTGCTGAATTGGGGAACTTTGTAGGCTGGAATCATCAGCAAATGCAGCACTGGATGGTCTAGATGAACGTTGATTATCAAGAGAGGCCTTTTGGATGCCAGAACTTGAATTACCAGAAGAACCACCAGTTGGTCTAGACGAATGAGAAACTTGACGTTTAATCATTGGGGAATTATCCAAAACAGTACTAGAAACTGAAGCAGAGTTTTGTGCTTGACGTTGATTAGCAGGGGAGGTCGGTCTTATTGATGACTTGGAACCAGCTTGCTTGGTTGGAGTCGAATATTGATTATCAAATGATGTCAACTTATCGACATTAGTTGGTTGACCAGATTGTTTTGGATTACTCGAACTTGGAGCATTAGAAATTTTAGATGTACTATTAGAATAGTGACTATTAGCAACCGCTTTATTATCAGCAGTTGAAATTGAAACTTGATCATTCAAAATAATAGATTTTAAACTTTCTTGCTCTTCTTGTTTCTTTTGTTTCAGTTTCAATTGTTCTTCTTCATCCTTTTGTTGTTGCTGAGCATTTAAAAGGATAGCTTCTTCTAACGGGGATATCGATTGTCTTTTACCTTTAATATTTGAATTGATACTTTCAACCTCTTTTGATGATAATGAAGCAGAACCATGTTTAGGTTCAAACATTTCATAAGCTCTTGAAGTATTATTTAATTTTCTCGGGATTGGAGAAGAACTGGCAGATCTACTAACTGTACCGATATCACGACTAGTTTCTAACTGTTTTAATCTGGCTAAAACATTAGCTTGAGGGGAGCTAGATAATCTCTTTGCATTAGAAACTCCATTCATAGTAGCAACAGACTTTGTTGGAGTGGTTGGTGAAGGTGATTCAGAAGAAAATTTAGAAGCTAAAGAACTTACGCTGACATTTGATTCCTTAAACATACTTGTAGCTTTGCTAGGAGTGACAGAGACTATAGATGGTTCTCTTTCTCTCCTAGAAAACTCAGTTGAATATTGATCATTAGACTGATTACGAGAATGCGGATTTGAATGAGCTCCAGGAATAGACACAACTATAGGGCTAATTGGACGTCTGGTAGCCTTTGATAAGGCAGGTGGTTTCGGAGTTTTGAAAGAGGTGCTATCCTCTTGGTTTGTTAATCTTTGAGTAATTCTTAAAGGTCTAACGGATGCAACATCATCAGTAAATGCAGAAGCTTTAGGAATTGAAATAGGAGGAACAGCATGGCTTTTATTTGCCGAAATATTGTTGATTGATTTTCTAAGTTCATTAGCAGAAATTTCACCATCTCTTGAGGCATTATAGTTATAATTACGCATTGAGGAAGCTGAATTTCTATTACTATTTTCCCTTGAATTGACCTTAACATCTCGTAGAATATCAACCACATTTGCATACACATCACTTATTGAAACATTTAATAACAGTTTTGGAATAACACCACTTGTAGCAGCATAATATCTAGTATTACTTAAAGCACTTGAAACGGCACTATGAAGCTTACGTAAATTAACATTGCCATTACCATCTTCCACTTTTTCTTCAGGGTAAGCTTGGCGACCAATTTCTTTAGCAGCAAAGATGACAGCAGCAATTCTCTCAAATAAAACTTTAGTGCTGACAATCGTGTCATTTTCATTAATATACATTAAGAAAGTCTCAACAGCAGCATAGAATTCAGAAACCGTTGACGTGCTAACCAGACCAGACGGAGAAGCATAAGCATTGTAATTTGGATCATTTGGAATAGTCCCAGTTAAATGACGGAAAACTTGATCACTTCTAGCCTTTTCAAATCTGCCTTGCCATAAGGATAATTCCTTTTCATTTTGAGTGGAGTCAGCAATACTAACAGAATTCAATGACATAACAGTTGTTGCACCACCAATAGTTGAAAAAGGGGGTTCAAAACCATTTCTTGGAATAGCACCGATATTACCATCCAAACTTGTTGAAGATTCCAAATAATTGGTGTTATTAGTATTATTAATGTCAAATGATCTGCCAATTGATTCCGTTTTTAACGAAATATGATTGTCTTTCAAATTTCTCTGGTTATCTTTCAGAGCTTCAACAGAATCTTTTAACATTTCATTTTCATTTTTCAAACTGTCTTGTAAATCCTTTAGTTTGAAAATCTGATCTTTTAATTTGATATTGTCATCTTTTAATTTCATGTGTTCTTGAATTAATTCAGTGTGAGTCGACTGTAAACCAGAATACTCTTCTTTCAAATTTCCATAAGATTTTTGAACTTTACGATGATCATTAGATAATTCATCATGAGTAGCTCTTAATTTATCACTCTCTCTTTTTAGTTGATCCACTTCACCTTTTAGTTGGTCATGGGCATAAGTAACATTCAACAGTTCTTTATCAGAATTTTTATTATTTGAGCGAGATTCAGCAAACTTTTCGTGACCATCTTGTTGTAATCTAGCAATTTCATTAGTTTTATTCTCATTAATTTCTTTTAAATCATTAAAATCTTTCATTAGAGCCTCCAATTCAGAGGAGAGCTGTTCATTACCTTTCATCATTCTTTGAGTATCATCTAAATATTTATCTTGTAGAGTATCATATTTATGCTCAAGTTCAACCAGTTTATCAGAGTCTTCTTGCAAAGACTGCATATTTGAATCATGATTGTTAGTCTGCTCTAATAATTTTAAGTTTTCACCTCTTAATCTAGTTAATTCTTTTGAAACATCACTCATTTGTTGAACTTCAAATTTTAAATCTTCATTTTGAGATTGCAAAGAATCTTTTTGACTTTGTAATTCATTATTTTGTTGCGATATAGTGTTTAGTTCAACTTCTAGAGAAGTGATTTTAGCATCCATCTTCTGACTTTCTTCAATCAATAACTGAATGTCTTTATCTTTATCTCTGTAACTTGATAGACGATTACCAGATAATTGAGAGGAAACACTTTTATTATGTGTATGATCGAATTTTTTACCAACAGGGGAATTATGATTTGAAGTACCAGCAGGAGCAGAAACTATTGATTTTGAAGTCGGCGAACTTAAATTTTTACTTTCAGGTTCAGTAGTTGAAGTAACAGCTAGATTACCTAATTTAACTGGAGAATAATCACTCTTAGGTGTATCTATAGCACGTAATTGCTTAGGCTTAGATTCAGCTCTCTCATCATATTCTTCATCGTCACTTGACCAAGTCAGTTCAGCCTTTTGAGGAACAACAGTAGCACTTTTAATTTCACGCTGAGAAGGAGAGTCAGTGGTTGGTGGTTTTAAATTATTGGTTTCATCAGTAGGAGTTTTTTGAGTTTGTTGAGATTGAGAGGTTGATCTTTTACTTGTTGAATTCGAATAAGCTTCAGTAGCGGCTCTACTGTCCAGAGTTAAATGAGCAGGCTTCTGCATACCTCTTTTAATTGAAGGGTCTCTTTTTTCGATTTCAACGTATACATCGTTAACTAAGTCTTTAAATCTTGAGGAAGGTAGAGCAGCCAATTTCTCTCTAGCTTGATTTCTCTTCGGATGATAATTTGCTTTTGGTAATAAATGCTTTGGTTGTTCATGGGTTTCATTTATTCTTCTCTGTAGTTCATCATAAACATCAGTTGATAAGTCATAGAATTGAACTAAGGTTAGTTTTCCCAGTTTTTCTCTTGCTTTAGTAACACGAGAAGAGGTAACAGGAGTAAGCTCTTCTGCAGACACATTAAGGAATTGATAGAATCCTTTGTAGTAAGTAGCCAGCTCTTTATACTGTGTCATTATGGTAGTTGGATGGACGTAAACAAAACAAGGAAGGTGAGATCAAAAGTAAAATAAAAAATGGCCTCCTTTTTTATTGGTAAATACGCCTTAATATTGGAACAAAGGGATAGAAAGAGGGAGCTGAATCAGTTATAGTAAAGGGATCGCAGGGGTGAAGATGAGCCTGAAACAGAGAAACAGAGTATGAAAGGGGATATATGCTGGAAGAACAGGATGAAGGTGGGCAATTCTGGATATGGTGTTTCTTTTGGTTTTTCCCTTTTTTGATGAATTCGTTTTAGTGTGATTTTTGTGTTGACTTTTTGTTTTTCTTTGGCTTTCGAATTTCTTTGTTTGTAATGGTGCACGGGCGTGGGAGAGATTCAATTATATTAACTTACGATCGAATTAGTCTCGCCCCTCAAGTTATTACAACTACAACCCAATTTCATTTCATTTCCTACTTAGGTAAAGACTTATTTTCTCATTTTGTTGCATATTTTACAAAAACGTAGCGGATCGAAAATTACTGAATGAATTGTTTCTTAAATTTCTATATACAGAAGATGAATATGCAACCTATATATGATATGGAGAGACAGACAGCTCCAGGTTCTAAGGGCAAAACTATTGGAATCATCGAAAAACAGAATAGTACAGAATTAAGAGCTAAAAAAACATTACCACAATAACCTAAGATGAGCAACTTTTATCTAAATGAATACCTATCAGCTTTGTATAGCTTTATTTATTTTTTTTGTGGAGCAGCAGGTTCAGCAATTTGTGCTAAAACTTTAGGTAGAATCTCACTCTCAATATATCTTTCGGCCTCAGCTTTACCATGTTGGGTTGCAATCGCACCGATTAATGCAGTTGGCAATGTAGCAAAAACTCTTTTATTCTTATTAATCTTGTCATCCTCACTATTAGTTTTATTAAATGACAATCTGCAAAAGAAAATATCACTTAAGCCCCTTGAGCTATTTGCAAAAACTGCCAACATCTTATCAGTTGTCATCATTCTATGAACATATGATCCAATCAAATCAAAATTTAATGAATTTATAGCAAATTCATTTGAAGTGGACTGTGCTAAAAGGTATTTTGACGCTGTGAATCTTAGCAATTGTTCACCTAGTAATGATAGTTTTGCATTGTATGGTTTAGATCCATGAGCAAATGATTTATGTGTGATAACTTGTAATAGTAATGAATCTGGTAACTCTGGAATATTCTTAGAAGTTATATATTCTTTTATTGGGGTTAAGTTTTCTTCAGTCAATCCATATCTTTGCCCTGTTGGTAATGTTAAAATATCCTCAGGATCACGAATCAAACCTCTAACTCTTTCAGTAGACTTGACGAACACCACATTTCTCTGTTGTTGAATTGGTTGTATGCTGTTCCCCTTAATGGTAGCCGTTATACATGATAGGGAAGGCACCCTTAATGAACGAATGAGACTTTGCATTTTGTATCTGTTTTTGTAAGTGGAGAAATGAAAAAAAATTAGATTGAACTTGTTCGGTAAATAAAACTACTAGAAAAGCGATGAAACAAAAAACTAATAGTGACTTTATCCAATTCAGTAATGATGGTTTGGATGAAAATGACTGGTATTACCTCAAAACGAGTTGATCAGAAGTTTCGTCGTTTGATGGTTGTTGATGATCACAATTTGGAAAATTTTTGAACAGTGGACAAAGTCGTGCACCTGTACCAGTTCTTGTGCCACAATATTTATGAGGCGCTCCACTCTCTCTGTGCCACAGATCTAGTATATTTTTAAATTTTTTTTTATGTTTTTTTTTCAGAATAAACCTTGTTATCATACATAGAGATACACATCAAATACAAACTTCAATTCATCATGGATATGTTCAAGATTTTAAGTAGGGGTGCTTCCTTGAAAGGTTCAAAGAAGATCACTGCAGATTATAAAACAACAATACCATCTTCGTCAAAAATGCCAAATCATGATAGAAAGGATTCTGGTATTAAAAAAGAAGTTGAAAAAGAGATGGATTTCTTTCATCAGAAGAAACATAAGTTGGTGAAAAAACTTGAAGAGCAAAAGGATAATGATCAATCTGAAAATGAATCTGAAAATGAGGAACTCGAACAAATTGGCGATGCACCATCAAGAATCACATCCGAAGAGGATGCTTTGAAACTTAGAAAATCATACAAAGCTAACATCAGTGGTGACGATATCCCACTACCAATAGGGTCATTTGAAGATTTAATAAATAGATTCAATTTAGATAAACAGTTATTAAACAATTTAATCCAAAATGATTTCACAGAACCAACTCCAATTCAAAGTGAAGCCATACCTTCAACTTTATTTGATAGAGATATCATTGCTTGTGCTCCAACTGGTTCGGGTAAAACTTTAGCCTTTTTAATCCCATTGATTCAACAAATATTGCAAACTAAGAAATCAAAGAAGAAATCAATAGATCCAGCCATTAAAGGCTTAATAATATCACCAACTAAGGAGTTGTCATTACAAATCTTTAATGAATTAAACAAATTAAGTTATAAATTAGGTTTATCAATCGCATATCTAAATAAATCACTCACCGCAAAATTAAGAAACAAGGTAGTTAAATCCTCAAAATATGATATTATTGTTTCAACTCCTTTAAGATTAATTGATTTAGTTACAAATGAAACTTTAGATTTATCGAAAGTGGATCATTTGATATTTGATGAAGCGGATAGATTATTTGAATCAAACTTCACCGAGCAAACAGATGCGATCTTAAATTCTTGCTCAAATCCAAAGTTACGTGCTTCAATTTTCTCTGCAACTATAACATCAAGTGTTGAAGAAAAAGCCAATTCGATAATGAAATTTCCAATTAGAATTATTATTGGTCGTAAAGAAGCTGCTAACTCTAGTATTAATCAAAAATTAGTCTTTTGTGGTGATGAAAATGGTAAGTTGTTAGAAATCAGATCAATGCTACAAAAAGGAGACTTTAAACCCCCAGTTCTAATATTCTTACAATCGATTACAAGAGCAAAAGCGTTATTTCATGAATTATTATATGATAGATTGAATGTCGATGTGATACATGCTGAAAGAACTCAAAAACAAAGAGAAGATATCATTGAAAGATTCAGAAAAGGTGATATTTGGTGTCTTATTACAACAGATGTTTTAGCAAGAGGTGTTGATTTCAAAGGTATAAATTTAGTTATTAATTATGATGTTCCAATATCTGCTCAGGCCTATGTTCATAGAATTGGTAGAACTGGTAGAGGTGGTCGTAATGGTAACGCAATTACATTTTATACAAAAGAAGATGTTAATGCAATTAAATCTGTTGTTAATGTTATGAAACAAAGTGGATCTACGGAAGGTTTATCTGATTGGATGCTCAATAATTTATCAAAGTTAAGTAAGAAGGACAAGCATAGAAATAAGAAAGCTCCTATTGAAAGAAAACAGATTAGTACTGTCCCAGGTGTTGTTAGAAGAAAGAGAAAGAACAAGAAAGAAATGATCGAAGCTTCAAAAAAGAGAAAGCTTGAAGAGGCTGAATAATGTCTTTGTACCTCTATAAACTTGCCCCATTTTTACTAATATACCAAGTGATGAAATTGCATTAGATATATATTTATCTAGTAATGAGTAAGAAAGAAATAAGCTATGCTATGTTATGTACTTAGAACAAACAACATAAGCTCCCAATAAAAGTGTAGTGAATAAAAAAACAGAGAATATGTATAGGTCACAGAATAGAGTAAAAAATAAAAAGCACTTGAAAACATATAGTAAAGTCGTCTTAATTATTAAATCGACGAACAGTGTAAAACAAAATAAATGTATAACTTATACTTTTAGCCTGATGTTGATGTGTTGGGAGTATAACATAATAAAGTTGACTTTTTCTTAATAAAGAAAATGAAATGAAAACGGTTAACTAAAGAATACATATGGCATAAACGCAGTGACTAAGAAGTTGAAAGCAGTTGTGAATATTCTAAATAACTAGTTTAATGGTGGTGTTCTTCTTCTTTTGGACCAAAAGATGGGTAACCAACAATTTGTCTTCTACCGACAATTTCACCTAAGGAGAATAAACCAACAATTTGGATGAAGTAAGCAATATATCTGTAAATTTCATCTTTGGAGTATGATTTGACAGTCTTGACAACCAGTAAGGAATAATCCTTTGGATCTTTAGTGAACTTTAAGAATTCATATAAACCAGATTCATAAACTTTTTGGAATTCTGCAACAGATGGTGGCGCAAAACCTTCCTTGATGTAAATTTGCTTAGCTAATTCACCAGTGACTTTACTCCAGTAGACAGTGGAGTTCAATATGCCTGTAAATATTATAGGTTAGTAAGAAGTTCTTATGAAATGCAGGTGGAATATTAAAGCAGGGGGGGGGTACTTACCAGTAGCCTTATCAACTAAAGAAGAAGCATTTCTGGAACCAATTGGTCTGACACCAAACTTAGAAGTTGTTCTGAAGGCTTGTCTTGCAAACATTGTTGATGTGGATGGGGTGGGTAAGCAGGGAAGGTTTAGCTGGTTTTGATAAATCTTACGGTCCAATGATGTTGAAGTGAACTTTGTGGAGGTTCAACTCAGGAAATTTTCACCTCCGTACACCAGCTTTAGGGAAGGCCAATCACAGTGCGCATTTACTGAACTCCAGTCGACCCGAGTTTAGCCGGACACAGCGACGCGTCTGTAATAGAAACACCGTGTTTTGCGCCGATGATGCTTTCTATTTTTCAGACACGTTTTACACTCAAACATCCTTGACTGAATTAACAATCAACCCCTAGATCATACTACGAAATGTCATCTCCAAATCAAGTCTTAAAAGCCAGAAAGGTGGCAACTCATGCTCAAAATGAGCAATCCTATGCAACAGCTCAAACTAAAGCGAATCAAGAGAAAGCAGCTAAACCAGCCAATCGATACAAGAAAACATTCAAAACAAAATCAGGTTTAACTTATAATGAAGAAGATCAGATCCATGTGTCAAGATTGATCAAAACTGGATTTTTGATGTTGCTAGTGTTTCTTTTTTTGATTTACATTCTAACACAATTATATGATGTTGCGGGTAACTTAGTCTTCTCAGAAACAAGTGATGGTATACCTCTTTCTGCAATTGATAAAATTATTCAAGTAGTCAGATTCATTACTATTTTATTGGGCTTTGGTGTTGTGATTCAGATATTGTACAAAGAATTAATTTTAAAGCGTGAATTAACAGTTGATGAAGATGATTTGAAGAAATATGATTAATAATCAGCAGTTTATTTAAATGCATTGCAGTCTGTGGGACTTATAGTGCCACTTCTTTTGACCTTTTGCAGCACTCTATTCTAAATAAAAAATCCCCCGAAAAGTCCATTAAATTATTAACTATTAATTACAAACAAATGAAGAAAAACTATCCTGTTTCTCTTCTTCCTCTTCAACGTTAACAGCATTACTATTAGTGTAGCAAATTCCTAATTCATCAAGACATTTTGAAACTATTTTGGAATCAAATTGATCATGTTGGAGCCTTGTCTTCACAAATTGGTATACTTCTTCTAAGTTTAGAGGTTGGTATATTAGAATCTTCCTAGAGAATTGCTTATTTTCAATTAATAATTCTCTGATTTTACCATATAATGATTTATGAACTAACCTCAAGTCTAGTATTGGATTTCTACTGTTAGTTGAAGATCCTGACTTTTTCTTATCGTTATTTCCAAATTTTAAAATACCGGATAATCCACTAGCATAACTTTCAAAACTTTGAGAAAGTACATCCTTGGGCATCAATTTCGTAGTTAAATAGAGCATATTAATCATCGCCTTCTTAGTTTTAGCTCTTTTTAAACCCCATGCATCTGTTTGTTCTTTTAGTTGATCATAACTAAATTTTTCAAAAAATCCTTCAGGTAATACATTCTTATCTTCCTCGTCTTCACCTCCCGAGTTCTCCATCGGTGCTTGTGAATCTGGAATATTAGTAGTTAGTTTTGATTTATTTAGAGAAGGCTTGGTTTGAGCACTTTGAGATTTCAGTAGTTGAGCTCGGGAAGATATAAATGGTTGTGTTGGACAACTGATAAATATATCATCCTCTGACACAGAGCAAGAATTAGAAAACGAATTCTGACTTGACGGAACTTCTTGCTCAATACTATTCTTTGGCTCATTAGAGAATTCTTGTAAGCTGGCATCTTCGTCATTTCCATTAACTTCTGGATCAGAATCAGGAAATTCAAAAACATTCTCTCGTTTCTTACCGAACACAGTTTTCAAAATGGGATCTTTGATCTGTTCGGTGTGTTGTGATAGTGTATCAAGTCTAGCTCTCTTGATGAGTTTGTTTTTATTCTTCCCAAAAAAATGTCGAAATTCGGGAGGAGAAAAAATATCATCTTTCTGTTCCTCTTCCTCTTCCCCTTCACTTTGACTATCCATAATATTTAACCTTAATTTTTTGGCAACTGGAGAGAGAAATTGAGATTGAGAAATGATAACTTCTTCATTATTTCCGTTAAATTCCATAGGTAGTTGGTTGATTGTTTCTAATTCATTGCCATTTTTTAGAGGGCTCGATCTCAAAGGACTGAGATTTAACCTCTGCGTATTGTCGTTTGAATTAGCTTTAGTAGGACTTTGAATTGCTTTGAAAACGGGCGATCCAATAGGAGATGATGTAATAACTTCAACTTGCCTGTCTCTGCTTGGACTAGTTCTATTTTTTGGGAATCTTCGATCAGCATCAAAACTCGTAACTTGGGCTGAAAATTGATCCACCGTAGCTAATACTTGAACCTCACTTGCTTTAGGGTTAACTCCCGGAAGAATTCTCTTTTGTAACTTTAAATCAAAAGGTGTAGAATCTGAAGACAGTGAAATTGGGTCTTGTTGAGTTCCTGGTAGTGGAACACTATCCATGTTATCATGATGTTCAAGGTGTTGTGATTCAGAATTAGTGTCAGGGAAAACAGAAAAACTGGAACTGAGCGTAATCGGATCCTTTCTATTGGATTGAGTATTATCTATAAGAGGTATGACTTCTTTGCCATATGAATAAGATTTAATATTATTTTTCAAATGTTCAGCACGTTCTTGGGCTTGTTCAACAAGATTGTTTCTCGTTAATTCTGGGACAACCTCTTCCTGGCTATCTTCAATTCCAGATATTTTATCACATGCACTATCAACATACTCAAATTTATTACTTGATCTTATTACTTGACTTAGAGTCAATATATCATTATCCGAAGACTCGCAGTTATTTGAGCTAGTATCAGTCTCACTATTATCATAAAACGATTTAGCACCATCCTCAAAATCGTATAGAAGCTCCACTTCCTTTTTTTGCAATAGCACAAGTTGACTAGCAGAATCCCATAAACTATTTTGTCTGACATCTTCACTGAATTGAATCTCGTCTTCTTCTTCGTCTTCGTCTTCTTCTCTAGTTTCTTGCTGGTGATATTTTTCAGTGATGTAATCCAAAGTACGCTTAGTTCTTTTTGATAGTTTTGGAAAACTTTCATTAATACTTCGTATCACATTAAGCCATTCATCTTTAGAGTAAAGAATATTGACATCATCCTGACTACTTTCTTGAGAGCTAATATTTGATATAGTGCTAATTGAACTTATACCACTAGTTAATGAGGAGCCTTTTAATAACTCTTGTTGTTTCTCTGAATCATGTTCTTCTTTTTCAACACTTCTAATGTTCTTTAATAAATCGTTAATTTTGTGCTTCTTCCCGGATAATGCCATTAGAAGTGGCGACTTTGTGGAATATTTCTTAGTCATTCGATCATTTATGCTTTTAATCTTAGTGGTCTTTCTTTTTTTGCTTGAAGCAGTTACTTTCTGCTGATGTTTCCTTCTTCTTACCAAAACGTTATCTGATGAGTTTTGTCGTTTTGGAGAGTGTGAATCGTTTGCATCTCTATAAGAAAACTTTGAAGAAAGTGCTGATAACTTAAGTTTCCTTTGATCATCAGCGTGCCAGTCATCCAAGTTTGACAGGGCCTGAGTACCATACAAAAATGGCTGACCAGCAGAGTCAGTATTTTGGTCAACCATGATACGCAAAGCTGACTAAGTGCGTTATTGCTGGTCTATCCTATATCTAGACTTAGTTAGAATTCGGTAGCGTTAGGTTTGCGTACAAAATTCGTCTTCAAAACGAGACGCGTCAGTAAACTTTCAAATCGAAGGTGAGCACAACGTTCAACACCGTGTTTCCATACTTGTCAATTTTAGACGAAACCTACTTAAGTGATCATTTCTGACAATCAAGATGGGACAATCGAAACTACCTTTTGTCATGACTCCTAACAAGTCTCCAGAAAAGAGATATTTGGACAAAGACGAGAATAAAGAGAACCTGGATCAATCACTGCCTCAATTGAAAAAGCATAAACCTGAACACGTTGAAAATAAAGAACAAGAAGAACCAAATACTCCAATAGAGCTGACTAGTGATGCAGAAGAAGTTACAGGAAAAAATACAAGTATAGAAATCTATGACACTGAGTCCAAGGGTGAACCTGGTGATACCTCATATCTATCTATTGATAAAGAAAACTATTCTACCAGTCCTGCTCTTACTACTACTACTACTACTAATACTAATACTGCTACTGCTACTACCGAAGATTCAGATTCACCATTACGATCTCAGGAACAGGTACAGCCACAGTCAAAACCGAAGTTGACTAAAGAGGAAAGAGAACAAATCAAGAAAGAGAAGGAGAGATTGAAAGATGAAAGAAAAATGCAGAGAGAGAAAGAATTGGAAGAGAAAAGGTTGAAAAGACAAGTAGAGTTGGAAGAAAAGAAGATACAAAGAGAAAAGGAATTGGAAGATAGAAGATTAAAGAAGGAAAAATTGGAAGCTGAGAAGAAAGCAAAGAGGGAGCAAAGAGAACAAGAAAAGCTAGATAGACAACGTCAGAGAGAAGAACAGAAGACCAAAAGGAAAGCTGAAATTGAGTTAAAGAGAGCTGAAATTGAAGCAAAGAAAAAGGGTCAGGAAGAGGAAAAGCGAAACTCAAAAAAACTGGAAGAAGAAAAGAAGCAGAAGAGGTCAATCACAAATTTCTTTAAAGTTGCCAAAACTACCACTCCTTCAAAATCTGATAGTTCACCCTCTAAATCTTTAGATAATACAAACATATCTCCAGAATCCACTCCTTCTAAATATGGAAAATCTGATTATGATTCTTATTTTTTACCTTTCTACTTGAATCCAAATACTAGACTCATAAATAATATACCAGGTAAAGATGAATGTGAAGTTTCAGATAACTTTATTGGAAACCATTCAACCTCGGTACCAGACTTTAAATCATATTTACAATCATGCAATAATCCTCCAGCCCCACCTAAATACGTTAGTACATTTGATGTTGTTCAGAAAATAAATATGGGTAATATTACTGCCGCCGATAACTTGTTTAAGTCTATGGATCTTAAGTTCCTTAAATTTTATGAAAATAAGAAAATTCCGTATCTTGGTACATATACTGCTGCTACAGAAGATCAAATCCGCCAACTTGCAACTAATCCATTCATTAAGATTGAATCTGAGAAATTAGATATTGAGTATGAGTATGATTCTGATCTTGATGATGAATCTGACGAAGAAGGTGAAGGTGAAGATATTGACAAAGAAGATGATGAGGAAGATGATGAAGAACCTGAAGACCACTCGGATGTTGATGAGTTTGTAGAATCTGATGAAACTGGAGAGACTAATATGAAGAAGAGAATTATTGGGACTCTGGTTCCTGTCACTCAATGGTTGGGACAAGAAAATGATATTAAAGACGATGAATTTGGTAATTATTTCAACACACTACAATATGAAAGACTTAAGAGTAACATAACATATCCAATTGATCCCTTCTATAATTACTGGGCAAGTACATCGAACTCTCAACCAGAAAAGAAACCAATCAAGAATGAATCTGCCCCATCTAGTGGAAATAGTGGTTTCAAAGTTCCTACATGCACTACAACGACTACAAATACGGTCAATGTTTCTAAAGTCATGGCAATCAAGAAGAAAGTTATTACAGATGCAGAAGATATAAAGAGATTAGTTGATCTAATAGAAAAGAACAAAGGTTTTACCATAAATACGCTAACTGAAGTTGTTCAGAAACAGGTTTTGAGCAAGTACGCCAAGGCCGTGGTGAAGAACAGTATCAAGGAATTTGCTGTTTTTGATAAAACCAAGAACGAATGGGTTATTAAGAAATAAGTTTCAGTTTTTTTGTGTTTCTGTGTATAATAATTAACAAGTTAATTTAATCGATTATTACGTAACATCTCATATGTCCTGATTGGGACACCTTCCGTTTTGGGACTAATTGCGCGCATCTTACGCGTTTGGCGTTTTTCAAGATCGAAATTTGTTTCAACGTCAGCTCTTCGTGTTTGTCTCTTTCTTGGATTCTCTTTTCTTTCTCCCTCATTAGATACAATCACAGTCAAACAGATATAGCTATTCATGTCATCCCAAGATATTGTATCATCTCCTGTTGCTCAGGACTCAAACAACCCTGATTCGCTGTCTCAAAGTCAAAGTCAAACTCAGCAAGATTCAGGTCCACAAACTCAGCATGCTCCTTCTTCACCTTTATTTGTTGCTTCTTCTGATGCTGGACCAGAACCTAGCTCTACTATAGGAAATCATGCTACCTCACTCAGATCAGGTCTACAACAACGTACTTCATCACCTTTACACTTACCAACGAGTGATGGTTTTGATTTTGGCTCAGGAGCTGGCCAGGAAACTGCTAGAAGAAGACAACGTAATAGAGGTGATATTCATGCTTCTCAAAATTCTGACAGATTATTCCCTGATCCATCTGATATTAGATCCGACTTATCATCAAATCCTGGTTTCTTATCCTCTTCCTCTAACTTCGGCGCTTCTTCCTCATCAAATTTCTTAAACTCAGGTACGGGAACCGAAAATCCAGATGAACCAATAAGAGTTATTTGGGGTACAAATGTTTCAATTGAAGAATGTTCAAACAATTTTAGAACTTTCTTGATGTCGTTCAAGATGAAATATAGAAAGAAGTTGGAAGATTTAGAAGCTGATCCAGTTGAAGATGAAAAATTATATTACAATGATATGTTAAATACCATGAGAGAAACTGGTTCAACTAATTTAAATTTGGACACTAAAAACTTATTAGCGTATCCAATCACCAAGAAATTATACTATCAATTAATTAATTATCCTCAAGAGGTTATTCCAATTATGGATCAAACCATTAAAGATGTTATGGTTTCCCTAGTTTTAGATACTGATTTGAACAACGACCCAGAAAGAAATGTTATAGTCGACGCTATTGAAGTTAATGTTTATAAAGTTAGACCATTCAATATCCAAAACAAAAAAGGTATGAGAGAATTAAATCCTCAAGATATCGATAAGTTAGTCATCGTCAAAGGTTTAGTTCTTAGATCAACTGGAATTATTCCAGACATGAAAGCTGCATTTTTCAGATGTAATGTTTGTGAACATACTGTTGTTGTAGAAAACGATAGAGGTTTGATTCAAGAGCCTATTAAATGTCCAAGACAATTATGTGGTGCTTCGAATTCAATGCAATTAATCCATAATAGATCATCTTTTGCCAACAAGCAAGTTATTAAATTACAAGAAACTCCAGATATAGTTCCGGATGGTCAAACTCCGCATTCTATTTCTCTTTGTGTTTACGATGAATTAGTTGATTCCACAAGAGCTGGTGACAGAGTTGAAATTTGTGGTATCTTTAAATCAGCCCCAGTTAAGTCCAACCCAAGACAAAGAGCTTTGAAATCATTATATAAAACTTATTTAGATGTGGTTCATATCAGAAAATCTGATAAGCATAGATTAGGTGCTGATGTTTCTACTCTGGAAGTTGAATTGAAAGAACAACAAGAAGTTGATGAAATTAGAAAAGTTTCCGAAGAAGATATTGCTAAGATTAAACAAACTGCTGCAAGACCGGATCTTTATGAATTATTAGCTAGATCATTAGCACCTTCTATTTATGAAATGGATGATGTTAAAAAAGGTATTTTATTACAACTATTCGGTGGTACTAATAAAAAATTTGCCAAAGGTGGTAAATATAGAGGTGATATTAACATTTTACTTTGTGGTGATCCATCTACTTCAAAATCTCAAATATTACAATATGTTCATAAGATTGCCCCAAGAGGTATTTACACTTCAGGTAAAGGTTCGTCTGCTGTTGGTTTGACTGCATATGTTACAAGAGATATTGAAACTAGACAGTTAGTTTTAGAAAGTGGTGCTTTGGTTTTATCAGATGGTGGTGTTTGTTGTATTGATGAATTTGATAAGATGTCTGATTCTACAAGATCGGTTTTACATGAAGTTATGGAACAGCAAACCATTTCTATTGCCAAGGCTGGTATTATTACAACATTGAATGCCAGAACCTCTATTTTGGCATCTGCTAATCCAATTGAATCTAGATATAATCCTAACTTACCAGTTACCAAAAATATTGATCTACCTCCACCATTATTATCCAGATTTGATTTGGTTTATTTAATTTTAGATAAAGTTGATGAAAAGATTGATTCGCAATTGGCTAAACATATTGCTAATATGTATTTAGAAGATGCAGTTCAAAGTGGTTCAACAAGAGAATTTTTACCAATTGAATTTTTAACTGCTTATATCCAATATGCCAAAGAAAACTTCTCCCCAGTTTTAACAGAAGAGGCTAAAGATGAATTAGTTAAATGTTATGTTGAAATGAGAAAGTTAGGTGAAGACGTTAGATCGTCAGAAAAGAGAATTACAGCAACAACAAGACAATTAGAATCAATGATTAGATTATCCGAAGCTCACGCAAAGATGAGACTATCAACTGAAGTCAGCTTAGAAGATGTTCAAGAAGCTGTTAGATTAATCAAATCAGCTATTAAAGATTACGCTACTGATCCTTTAACAGGTAGAATCGACATGGATTTGGTTCAAACTGGTCATACATCAGCCCAAAGAAGATTACAAGAAGATTTAAGTAAACAAGTTTTAACTTTAATTCAAAGTAAAGATTCAATCATTTATGAACAGTTGCTAACTCAAATCAATAACCAATCTGATAATAGAATTGAAAATACTGATTTGGGTGATGTTTTAAGAAGATTGGAAAATGAGAGTCAAATTATAGTGTTTGGTCAAGGTCATAACAGAGAAATTAGAGTTAATAGAGCTAATGTGCAGTAGTTGGTTGTATTGAATTATTCTTTTTAGTTTATCGTCTTTTTGTTTTACTTTGTTTTACTTTACTTTACTTTACTTTACTTTAATTTACTTTAATTTGCTTTGCTTTGCTTGTTTTTCCTTTAATTTTTGGGTATTTTTTATATTATGTTTCTTTTGTATTTCTATCGTTTTTTATAATATATGAGATAAGCTACTACATTAGGTAATGTATTACGTGACCGTACAATATTAGTCGCGACTGTGCGTCCACAAACGTCTAATGGCACTAGTTTGTAATCAAGCTCTCGGGAGTGGCTAAAACAGCGGGATTTCACTTGTAAAATTGATGAACCTTTGAAATCATTCGATTTTCATTGGTATGTTATTAATGTGGCTATAATGTAGCAACGGTCTGTGTTGTGCTAATCACGTAACTGACTACCCGAGTCCTCACGTTTCCAAAACTTAATTTGCTCTACTGTGTCGTGCCCTTGTACTGAATTGCTGTGATGGTGTGTTGCACATTGATTCTCTCTAGTCACACGTACATAAAATTGAAAATGTAATGAGATGACCTCTTTTCTTAATTTTTAGACAGTGTGCCTACGTGTTACGGACTCGGAGTCTGAGATCGGGCATATCAGGTTAACTTCGGAGTGGAGTAGCCAAATCACAAGCTAAGTTGCATGTGGCACCGAAATAATTTTTTTAAATTAAGAATGGAACTAAGTAGGCGTACGTTCCCTAGGACACTATAAGGCTTTGGCTGGAGGCTGGAGGCTGGCTACCATCTCGTATATATATAATGAGCTGACTTTTTGACGGGTTTTATCTCGATCACGTAATCAATTCTTCCGTGTGTCCATATATAGAACTTCTGGAGGATCAAAAGCTTATGTTTGCAACTTATAGAACTCAGGTTATACGAAAACCTGGAGGGACATGGAGGGCACTTCCTTGTCCATCACTGAATAAGCGAGATCTCTCTCCGAAAAGTAGGGGAAGAGGGGTTGGTTGATGAGTATATGTGACTTGTAACGTTTTTTTGTGTTGATGGATGATTCAACGATGTGCAAAAAACTATGGGCTGGCAGAAACCAAATCCAGATGATCTTAGAGTATATAGTGGTACGATTTATTTGTTTATGACATGTTTCAGGATTGTAGTATATTTCAATTTGTTGAGGAATTAAAATGGTTTTTGTATGGGTGTTCCGTCCCACATTTACGATTTACGATCCAATTGATGTATACAATGTTGAGCTCAAAATCACAGAAAAAAAGTTTAGATTTTAAGTAGTAAATTGAAGCATCGATCGGAAACTTAAGACTTAAGCTTTGTTAAAAAAAAATCGCTGATAAATCTTGAATCTACTTAATAATTTTCCCAGTTCCAGAACCAAGACGGTGGAATTATAAATCATATAATGGTCAGCTCCAACTCAATTAAGTCATTTCGAAGAGCTGTATATATAGTAGGGGTGTTAAACGCGGAGAAGACAATTGCAGCTTTACAACCCACTGCGGGGTGAGTGGTTCCACGCTAAACAAATTATACAACATGTATGTCAAGCAGTGAAGTACAGTCTTCTTATCATTAATTGGATATTTGACTGGATTAATTGATCACGGTCAAGAAGTGAAATTAGTCTATGAAAAACCTAGTAGCCAGCTAGCAGCCAGCTAGCAAGCAGTACTCCACGTAAACACTAGGTCAGTGAGAGTCCGGAGTAACGCGTAGCCCGCACCGTTCAGTGACCGAGATTAATCGAACTAAGGGCGGCCTTAACATTATAACATTCTCTGTATGTTACAAACAGATAAGACGACAATGCCAACATATTGAAATTGAAGCAACGACAGTCGATTAGTGTGTGTTGTGTTGCAACTTGTCTCTATATAGAGATTTTGAGATTCTAAGATTTTAAAAGGATTCGAAGCAAAGAGGACTTGATAGCTGGTCACCACACTAGTCTAGGAACTTGAAACAAATGTCAAAAAGGCGGAAGAACTACTATAGTTAGGTCCTAACGCATAACGTCCTGTCGGCCAATCAGGCTGCCACCATTACCAAAGTGGAATCTCGATCGACCCCAGTCCAATATATAGGACACCCTGTACCAATGGAGCAAGACAGGGTGTAAGTAGAGCTTCACTGAGTAGCATTGCCAGCGAGTGGAGGGACAGAGGGGTAGCAGTTGTACACCAATCAGAACAGTCTGTTTTCTCTGGCCCAACCTTAAACTTTTACTGCTCTGTAGTGGGTCTCTTCTTCTCCAAATTGTAATCTATCAGTCAAAGTCTACAAACACGTCTGACTTTGTACGCTCAGCTCAAATTTGATCTCATTTTCGCTTTTTGATCCCTCGAGCTTCTTTCTGAAATCAGCCCACAGTATTCAAACTGCTCACTCCAGAAAATCTCCTCCGAAATACCAGCTTGCTGCCTGCTCAGACCTCAGTCTTGAACTTTAAAACCTAATAAATAAATATTGATTTGATTTGGTGTTTCCTACTTCTTCTTCTTTCTAAGGAAACTTGACTTCTACAAATTGATCCCCATTTCTCGTGCAACCCAATCAATTGCCGTGCTAGTTCAATCCCCTTTTTGTTTATCTGCTCATCTGCTCATCTGCTTTACAAATAATTTCATTTCCCTACTTCATTCTCCGTTCCCCGTCATCTCTTCGTATTCCCTTTTCTTTATAATTCCATACTATCCTTTTTATCTCAGTTTACTTTACTTGACTATATTATATTCTACGTTACTTTTTTTCGATACTACCAACACATTCACACACATTCCCTATGACTTCGAAACCTAATTTCCATCAACTTCCCCCAACTTTTGGAAATTCTTCAGTTTCCAATAAATCAACTAAGACGACTGATGTCCCCGAAGAATTCACTGTCAATGGTAAAACCCCTTCTGGTAAGCCAAGATTATATGTTTGTACTACTTGTACAAGAGCTTTTGCAAGACAAGAACATTTGAAAAGGCACGAAAGATCACATACCAAAGAAAAGCCGTTTGCTTGTAATATTTGCTCAAGAAAGTTCAGCAGAAGAGACCTACTACTAAGACATTCTACTAAATTGCATGCTGGTGCCTCCGATGTTATACCTAGATTAAGAAGAAGATCGGTCAAGCCAAAGGCGAGTACTGCTACGATTGCTTCTACCGACTCTAGTGCCAGCGCTGTTGGACAAGATTCAAAAATGAGAAGATCCTCAACTGCTTCTCTAGCTACAACTGTCTCAATCACGAAACCAGATATTGTTAAACCAACTTCTTCAACTACCACAGTAATAGATCCGGTGTTAGAGCAAAAAATATTGGAAGATACAGTTAAACTGAATGATATCGAAGAAGATGAAAATAATAACTTGAAAGATTTGGATTTACGCCTGGAGTTCCCAATAAACACGATGAATAGAAGAGCATCTTTTTCGGCCATGTCAGGTGTTAATTATGCTTTAACAACAGCTGAACCGTATGCTAGTGAAACTGTGGAATTTTCAACACCTCAATTTTATAGTAATGAGGAGGATTCTGAAACTTGGTTGAACTCTTTCCCAAATATGGACTTTTTAGATAATAAAGCACAATCATCTCTTTCACAACAACAATTACAGCAACAGCAACAGCAACAGCAGCAACAACAGCACAGCAACAGTAATAAAGACCAAGATGGTGATCAACAGATGGGTGAAGATGATGCTGCTGGCTATTCATTTTACGATGTTCCTTCAAGAAATTTTGGTACTTTATTCACCCATTCAATGAGTCGGTCTAATTCTCAAAATGATCCAAAGGTACTGGCCGAAAAATTATTGAGGGAACAATTATTAAAGTCAACTACAGAGCAATCATCTAATAACAATCCACCTCCTTTTAAGCCTTTATCCCCAATATTACAAGAGTCCTCCCCAGATTCAGATCCAACTGCAACGTTAACTGCTCAAAATCATTTAAATAATAATGAAAAGGTTAGAAATTGGCAAGAAACTTTATTTAATCAAGATATCAATGATTTAGAAGCACTGGCTGACCTGAACATTTCAAAAACATATGGAGTTCCTCAAGGTTATTCATTTTATGGTAATAACGATCAAGTTGTTTCTTCCACTGTTCCGAACTCTGCTTCTCTAAGTACAGATGCAACTATTTCTCCAATTCTATTAGATAATCATCTATCTCAACAAAACTCTCCAGCTGCTTTGAATTTGGATAATGAGAATACCCAATCAGGTGAGGCTGATGAACCAACAACTCTTGTTAAACAAGAAATGCAACGTGACTTGCAACTTTCAACTGATTCTAACCTATTTTCTGAATTTACACCTGAAAGATTTTCTAAATATTCAAGAGTTAAATTATTCACAACTAATGTTAGAAGTTTTATTTATCATTCATTATCAAAATATCCATTTCTTGGTGTTCCATCTCCTTCTATTCCTTCAAATGAAATTTTAAATTCTTATATTGACGAATTCAAAAACAAATTTTTGAATCACCATCCTTTTATCCATAAGTCCATATTGAATGAATACACATTATTGCAAACTTCTCAAAGTACAGTTGATCCAACTATAATCAAAGATGAAAATAGCATAGACAATGTCAAGGTTAGTTTGGTTTGCCTACCACTACTAATTGCCACAATTGGTGCAATAGTTTCGAACAAGAAAAATGATGCTGCAAATTTATATGAAGCTAGTAGAAGATGTATTCATGTTTACTTAGAAACAAGAAAGAAATTAGTCAGATCAACAACAGGTGTTTTAAATGGTGGTTCAGGTGCTTCTGGTTCAAATTCAAGTCCTTTATGGTTAATTCAAAGTTTAACGTTATCTGTGATATATGGATTATTTGCTGATGAAGAAATTAGTTTGAATGTAATAATTAGACAAGTGAACGCTTTAAATTCACTAATTAAAACATCAGGCTTGAATATGATTTCTTTTGACTATTCGAATATTGGATCAGACACAATCCATGATGAGTATTTTAAAAAATTTATAAGAAATGAATCAACCATTAGAACAATCCATATGATTTTCCACATCTCAACATTGCTCAGTACGTTATATAACATTGTCCCATCCTTGAAAATTGATGATTTATGTATTGATTTACCAAGTTCAACATTGCTCTGGGAGTGTTCGAACGTTAACGAGTTTAGGAAAGTTGTCAGTTCTTTTGAATTCCAACCTGAATCGTATCAAAAAGTGCTCAATGAGCTATTGAATCTTGATTTCAAGGAGATTGATAAAGAAACTGGGTTGATTAATGGTTCTGAGAACTTTTTGTTTGATAATCATGTTTCTGAATTTGGTTTGATTTGCATTCAAAATGGGTTGCATCAATTAGCTTATTTTAAACAATTGAATTATTCAACAACTACGGGAAATCAAAGTACTACTAATACTACTACTGCTACTACTACTACTACTATTACGACTTCTAACAGTGGTGTTAAAGATGACGATAGATTAGTTATGGCTGGTCAGTATTGGAATATCATTTTGAAACCATGTAAGATTTATAATGAATCAAGTGAGATTTTCAATGACTCTAAAATATTGAATCATTATTTGAATTTGAAGTTATCTGAAATTATAAGCTTGAATAAAATCAAAGAGAACGTGTGGTTACGTAGTTTCAATGATATTAATGAATTATATTATAATAATTTCAATTATGGTGATAGTGAATTAAGAGATAGAAATTTCCAAGATGAGTTGATCAAGTTGGTTGAGAATTCAATTGCTATTTTAAAATTAGTCTTTTTTAAACAAAATGATTTATCGTTTGTTGCTCCTATTTCAGGTGATAAAGTTAGCACTACTTCTAGTACAGCCGACAGTATATTAAAATTGAATGATTTCTATAATGAACAAGGTGGTGAGGATGACGTTGGTAAGATTAATTTGAATATACTGCATAAGTTATCATTAGACTCCCAGATTTTATTTGATGTTATTTTAGTTATTGTGAAATTTTTATCCAACTATGAGAATATCTTCAAGATGAAGATGAAGTTTAATAATTTGCCTAATGTTTCATTCTTACAACATTTTGAACTAACATCCATGATTTTCAATAACAATAGCAGCGGCAACAGCGGCAGCGTTAATAATACAATTATGAATAATACTACTATCGATCAACAATTTTCAGAATTTGATGAACTGCTATTCAAATCCTATTTAAAATTCTTCAAGATATACCTGAACTTAGAACAATTCTTGAAGATAAATTACGACTATCACGATTTTGAAAGTGAATTTTCCAGTTTAACAATCTCAAGCATAATTAATAAAGACAGAGAACATTATCAAGAAGTTGAAAAGAACTTGAACTCAGTTTTAAAAGATGATTTGGAGGTTTTGAGAGATAAGGATTTGATTGTTAACGAACTGGTTCAGTTTAAATTGCCTTTTAAGTTCTTAAAGATTGGCTCGTTTTTGTTTAATTTCATTTATGATAGAAATTTCAAGTTTGTTAATTTTAAACATTTGTCGGATGTGTTGTTTCATCTTAGGATCTTTATGGAAAATAAAGATGAAGAATATGTTTAATTTTGTTGATCGTCGTTTTACTCTTTTTTGCTTGTGATCGTTCAATGTCAGTTGCCTTGGCCCCAGTGTGTCAGTTTAAAGTTTATTTCTTTTCCACTTTTCGATTCTTTTTGTTTTTGCTTTTGGGTTTGTTCTTGTGTCGTTTCAAAAAGCTCTTATATCCCCCGTTGGCCTCTTTTCTTACTATTCTAATGATCTTATGACTCTTTTCCCTATGGTGTTTGTTTTTGAAAAATTTCTATGCTATACTATTTATCTATTTAATTTTATGATTCGATTATATTTACTTCCCCCCCCCTCAAACTCTTTTGAACCGTTTTTTTTTTCTTAGTTCTTGATATCAGTTGTTGCAGTGACTGCTTTATGTTGTTAGTTGTGGTTACTGTAAGTCATTTTGGTGCTTTGTGTTTTTCTAGTTTGTTGTTTATGGAGCTTTTGTTATGTCTTTCTCATGGCTTTGTTATATTTTATTATTACTATTATTATTCCTCTACTATTGCTATATTATTTGTTATAATTATTATTCGTTGGTATTTTCTTTTATTAAATTATTCCCATCATATTTTTAATGAAACATATATAAATTCTCGTTGTTTTACAACTATATATGATCTAAATAATTAGTAGTGTGGTGCGGCTCCCAGTTAAATTTAGTTAGTTAATTTGTGGGGTTTATCATTTATAGATCAAGATTTCAAATTTCAGATTTCAGATGTTTCCCCTCTCATTATGAAATAGTCCTAATGGATCAATATATATAATACAACCATAAAGGATGATAACATCACATCGCTGGACCGTGAGCCCACAGCCTACTGACTTACTTACTTACTTTATCTTGAACCCAACCAATTGACCGTTTCTGCATGTTGTAACCCTGGTCTTAGCCCTGCACGTTACACTAACCAACTGCTGCAAAGGATCAAACTGGAAAATACCGCAAGCCTAACGGTCAGCCTTAACTTATTGATTAATCTTCAGATACACATCAGTGCGGTAAATAAGGGCATCATGGTAATATAGTTTGGTGATAAATTAAATTACCACACGCTTGGATTGGTCTGTTATCTTAAACCTATCATGCATTGCATATTCCAGTATCCCCAAATTCAAGCTCCCTAAAATCAGCTCATTCCAGTGATTGGGGACTCCGTTTGGAAATTTCAATTGACGATTTCAGCTTATTCCTGCTTATTCCTGCTGGATTAAGCATAATCTGGGAAGGTGGTGAATCGGAGGGCCGTTCGCAGAGTGTTATTTAGTGTGAGAGGTTACGTATTGCCGGAGGAGACCGAGACAAGGCCTAACGATGGTAACGGAGTAGAGAACTTTTTAGAGTTGGTGGTGATGGTTTGTGGGTGTGAGGTATTTATCTATATGGTGTGTATTACATTGCAAATCCCGGATTAGATAGTGTGATAAGTTGATATATACTGATGAACAGGAACACCGATTCTCTAGTGTCCAGGGAACTGGAGCGTGTAGCAAGTGAGAAACCGGCACGGGCACTCTTCAGTTCAGGCTGTGCATATTGTATTGGTTATTGTGCAACCTGTTATCGTGAATTTTATTGATCTTTGAAATATAAATACTGGTGCTTTTCCTCTTCTCCCAATACCCACTCAATTCCCATTCCTACTAATCACTACACACAACTACACAACTACACAACTACACAACTACAGATATACACACAATGGCCTACTTGCAATCATCTACTTACGGTAAAGATAACGTTAAATTTTTGAAGGTTCAAAAGGACAAGAAGAACCCAAAGTTGCACCAAGTCATGGAAGCCACTGTCAGAGTGCTATTACTAGGTAACTTTGACGTCTCCTACACAAATGCTGATAACTCTCCTATTGTCCCAACTGATACTGTTAAGAACACCATCTTGGTTGAAGCTAAGAGAATGAATGTCTTTCCAATTGAAAAGTTTGCCGCTCATTTAGCTAAACATTTCGTTGCCAAGTACGCTCACGTTTCTGGTGTCGATATTCACATCACCCAACACAAATGGTCTAAATACTTGGTCAACGGTAAGTTACACGACCACTCTTTTGTTAAGAATGGTGACGAAGTTAGAGTTACCGATTTGAAATACTCAAGATCTGGTGAATTATCTTTCACTTCTGGTTTAAAAGATTTAACAGTCTTGAAGTCAACCAATTCTATGTTCTACGGTTACAACGTTTGTGATTACACCACTTTAAAGCCAACTTCTGACAGAATCCTATCCACTGATGTCGATGCTACCTGGAAGTGGGACTCTAAGAAAATTGCCACATTAGATGATATTGCTAAACTTGCTGATGCTGGTGTTTTCGATAAGACTTTCGAAGTTGCTTTGAAAATCACTTTAGAGAGATTCGCTTTAGAAAACTCTGCATCTGTTCAAGCTACTATGTACAATATGGCTGATGACATTTTAAAAGTTGCTTCCTACGTTGAAACTGTTTCTTATGCTTTACCAAACAAGCATTACTTCTTAATTGACTTGAAGTTCCAGGGTGAATCTAATGATAACGAGTTATTCTACCCATCTCCACATCCAAATGGTTTGATTAAGTGTACCGTTGGTAGAACTCCAAAGTCTAAGTTATAAATTTGCTGGTTCAATACTTGGGTTTTGAATATCAACATTTGCTGTCTTCGTGTATCTTTTTTATATATCTATTCTTAAACTTCTACATTATTATTTATTAGATGATTCTTAATCACTTTTACATTGTCTTACTTGTATATTCATATTTATAATACATAACCAACTACATATAACTCGCTATTATTCGAATCCATGTCAATTGTATCGACGCGTCTACTCTGGTCGACTCCATTGGATCGAACAACTGGAACGGCAAAAAATTAGACAGAGGCACCCTCGATCAACCGATTTGTGTGGGTCTGAGCAAGTAGAACTGACCTGAATTGTATTGTTCGTTGAAGTTTAGTAACGAACCACTCCTCAATTGATCTTATACAGGAAGTATAAATGTTCTCCAGAAACTTGATTGGCCTTCGCTACTTTACGGCAAACCTGAAAAGCAACATCGGAAGAAGAGGTTATTCTTTTTTCACAACTACAAATCTGTATTCAAAGCAACAGAGGTCATCGCTGTTCAATAGATTCAAAGCATCTTCAAAAAGGTTCAATTCAACTAATGGTACTGCTAAAAAGCCAGCTGGTATCAAGGGGCTGATGCAAGAGTATGGGTATAGTGCATTGGGCGTTTATTTAGGTTTAAGTTGTATTGATTTACCACTTTGTTTCTTACTTGTTCACGCTCAAGGTGAAGAAAAAATCAGAATGTATCAGGATAAAGTGATGGGATGGTTCGGATTCGGATCAGGTAAGAAACACGATTTTTCTGATGAAGAAGATGCAAATGACGGCAAGGATGATAAGAAATCATCCACTCTGCTTACCGAATTTGCCGTTGCTTATGCTATCCATAAATCGTTAATTTTTATCAGATTGCCTATTACCGCCGCTATTACTCCTGCCATTGTGAAGAAATTGAGAAGTATGGGTTTCAATGTGGGTAATTTGCACAAGGCCACTCGTGATTCGATTAAAGAGCATGGGTTGAAGAAAACGTTTACGCCTAGTGGGGCTAAAAATGTTACAAGAGATATGAAAAAAGCTTCTTGTATTGGGGAAAGGGGACCTAGAGTTCAATGATTGTAATAAAATGCAGCCCCTTGTAGTATTGTAGCACAGATTCTCAAACGCACGTATAAACTAGCTAGTGATCTGTCTAATTTA